>CM053787.1:488441193-488771193 GCA_028749045.1 Cupressus sempervirens | reverse complement strand
TTTTCATGCACATCATTTTAAATTGCTCAGTTGTATAAGGCATAATCATCCAGTTAATTTCTCAATTTCTTATACAATATGTTGTGTATTAGTGCGAAAGAAACTCAAAAGGGAAAGGACAATTCCATCACCCATCATGCCCTAATTAAATCACTTATAGAAAGGTCATTAGGGATGTTACTCCCTTGAAATGGGTGGAATTTGTCCAAGCTAAAACCTTACAACCCTAGGCTGCCCTTCATGAATAGCCTAGTGAGGAGAATGTAGTTCTCACTAATGAATCTACTGACCAAAGCACTCAAGAGGCTAAGTCCAAAAATGTGCAAGGCAATGTGCAAGAGACTATGCCTTTACCTATTCAAGAAACCCAAAAACTTACCTCTAGCCAAGCAAAGAGAAAAAAAAATTCCAAGAAAAAATCTCTACTCTAGTAAAACAAGAGCAAAACCCTAAAGCCGTAAGGCAAGAGAACTAAGAAGGGTCCTACAATAGTTACTCCTATAGTAGAGACACCAAAAGGAAGAGGTAGGTAGAAGGCTATGATATTAGAAGAAACCCCTATAAGAAGTCCTAGAATGAGAGGATAGATTTCTAAAGAATCCTCCTCATCCAAGCTATCTACTAAAGAATCCCCTATAGAAATTGTCCCTGATCACTCTCCTCCTGATCCTGAAACTACAAACATTCATGAAAAACCTAATGAGGAATGTAGGGTTGAAGCCAATGAAAATACAAATGATATCCTAGTAGGCCAACCAAGTACTTCAAGAAGTAAAGATGAAATAGTTCCTAAGAAAGTTGATCCAAACACTGCCCTAGTTCCCTACAAATCAACGTGGCTTATTGATTTTCTACAATAATTATGGAGGGAATAGAGAAAGAGGAAAAGAAGCCATGAAGAGGATAATGGTTCCATTACCCTACAAAACCTTCTTTTCTAGTCATTTGGAAAACATATGTTTGCTAAGGACTTATGGGAAGAGGAGAGGAAAAGAATGAAGAAATACATAGTGTCTCTAAGTGCAGAAATTACAGATTTGAAGGAGCAATTAGTAAATCAAACATAATAAATGGATCATGCCCTCAAATTGGCTGATCAAGCACTTACCTGTAGATTTCCACCATAGATTTATGCTCTCTATTTAAAAGGACAATTTCCTTTATTTCAATTTATGCTAACCCTTAAGAATATAAATGTAAAATTTAAATCAGCCTAGGAGTTTTATGGTTTATATCAGACTCTGCCATCCTGGCAGCAGAATTTGTTCTATGAATTATATGTGCATAATTTTGTTATCCCTTCAAAAATTGAATGAAACTCTTAACTTCATATAGGAGATATACATTTAAGAGCTTTGATAACATTGTGGATTTCTAATGAAGAAAACAATGATAGGAAACTAAATAATTATAGAGACGAGGAAAGGACAGAGCCCCTGCCATTAAGAGCTGAGAGAAGTAAATTAGAAGAAGTTCTTAGGGACTAGTTTAGATTAACTTATGGGGATAAAAACAAGGGAGTAAGGATAGAATCTTCACTACTAGAACCAAGGCCTATGCTGATTATGAGAACTTACCCTACTTTGCTTTCCAGAGAACCATAGCTGGTGCTAGAAGTAGATGGGTCAGATTACCTAAGTCACTTAAAATCTCAGAGCCACATAGTCCCATCAACTTAGAGGCTACCCTTCACCAAGCTCAAAAGTATCTAGAGTTAGGGAAATAGGGTAGACCAAAATTATGGTGCCCACTCACTATAAAACCTCTAATGCTCACGTAACCTTTATATGACATTAATACTGATAGACTTGACAAGCTACAGGAGAACAAGAGAAGGGAGGTTTGGGAAAGAACATGAGGATTCTATTATACCTTCAAGAGTACCAAGAAAGGAAGGGAAAAAGTGGGGGAATTCAGGTCACTAACTAGGAAGTGCCATGCTTGAGGACAAGCATTAGTTTACTAGGGGCAGATGACGAGGCTAAATATTGCATCTATTTCATCATAGTTTTAAACACTTTGTTAATACTCTATTTCATTTTCATTAGGACATTTTTGAACTTATGTTTACCTAAACCAATGATTAACCAATGGGTAGATAGTATGTCATCTTTTTCCAATATCATATATATGATGCAATATTTCATATAATTATCAAAATGTGTGTTCTTATATTTGAATTTAATTTTATAATGCTTATTTGCGAATATCTTTGCATTATAACTAACTTGTTAGCAATGAAGCTGAAGATGATTGGAAGAATTCAAAGATGAACATTGAAGACATCCAACAACATTCAAGGAGAAAAGAACATTGAATATTAGCTATGGTGGAGAAAAATCATAATGTTACCAAAGGACATGACTGTGAGTACAGAGGAGCTATGAAGACGTACTGCATTATTTGCATTTATTATTATGGCAAGCGGTTGTTTAGACTTTATTATTCCCTCCTTGAGCCATTATATTTTCTTCCCATCTTGAGTTGTTATTCTCCTTCTTTCTCTCTTGCAAATTTATAGCTAGGTTGTTTACTTTTCTATTTTGGAATAAGCATCAATCTTCTATGTATAGGGATCAAACCAAGTGTGTTGGTTTAGTTAGAAGGAGAAAGTTATGAGAAAAAAGTGTTAACTTTTGTAGTGAGTTGTTTTTATAGTTCTGCGTATTGTTCCCATGTAATGAATTTATGAAATATAATGAAATAGTTTTTGGATTCTATCCTATGTTAGTAGTTTAGTTGAAGCCAACCAAGGGGGTCCACTTGGTAGGTGGATTAGATTAGGATAGTATAGATTTATTTCCAAGCATTTCTAGTATTGTAAGTAGAAGTTGTAAGTTCCTTACTATAGCATCATACTTTGTGAATGTTCTTGCAACATCTGTGAGAATAGATATTGTAGATGAATTGAGTTGGAATTTATGTTAGCCTTTCATTGTATCTCTAGTATTCATAAAGAGTTAGGTGTGTTAGTTTCCTACAGCAATAGTGTAAGTTCTTTTCCTTGCATTTTACTTTCTTGTAACATAAGCATAGTGACTCATTAAGAGACCTAGTGCACATATTGTGCCGAACATTTCAAGTATATGTCCTTGGGTTGACAAGATTAAATGCACCTCGTAGTGGGAAAAATAATCCTTAGAATGAATACGTTATTCCTAAGCATGGCCTAGAGCATGATTATTATATACCTATTGTGAGGCGGACCACATAGAATTTCACATCTCATAAGATTTTCATATCATTTAAGATTTCTTCTCAATCAGTCACATCACATCTACTACACATCTCTTCACATTTTGTCTATGTAAGCTATGATATTTACTTGTATCTCTTAAGCTAATAAATCTTTTCCTCTTCAGCCTTAATGCTTTCACATGCTTGAACAAATATAAAAATGACTTGAGGTAAACATCTAGAATGTTGAACCATCATGAATTAGTAAATTATTTTGTCACCAAAATAATTCTTTAAGTCATACAATCCAATTCTTTGATATGCTCTATTTTATTCTATTAAATATGTGAATTGGTATCTTGACTATAACTTGCATCATACTATCTATAAAGTTTTGCGCATTGACATACGTCATCACCATATTATCCTCTATCAATCCTTAACTGTGCATGTCCTAACTTGAACTTAGTCATCCATACATGTCATATATTTCTCTATACTACTGCAATCTATCTAACACTTAGAAAATTTACTAACTATAATTGTATAAATGAAATACTAAATACACGCTTTCATAAATGGCAATACTTAATACATCTAAGTAGCCATATTTCCAACAATTTTCCCTTTTAGCATTGATGGAAACATTTGGGAAAATTGGCTAAGTCCCAAAATGATGTCATACAAAAATGAATACAAAAGGTAACTGCACAAAATTTGCTTCAAAATAGAAAATATTTTATTCATGTTTTAATGGATCATTACATTCCTTATCACTCCTTACATTGGTATATAGGTAGACTCCCCATACATATACATACTTCTTTTTAAAAACATATACAATTTTCCTTACTTATATTTCTCCCCCTTTTACATCAATGGAAAAGGTGTCAAAAATTGTATGCAAAACTGAGTTTCCTCTTGTTGATCAACTTGTCATTCTAGATAAGAAAAACTTCAAAACTAAGTTGCAGTCTCTCAAGTTCCTTCTAGTTTTCCTTTATTATTTCAGAATATATACTATTGAGTGATCAAACTGCATAGGATGCCACTTCTACCACACTCAAGTTAGTATATGAAACTTTTCATAGCAAGCCTTAGCTACAAGACACTCCTCCAATTGCCTCTATAAAAGACTAATTTTAGGTGATAGAAATTATCTAAAAGTAGAGAACCTTCTAGTTGCCTTCTCCTTGTTAGCTTCAATGCCTCTCATAGCATTGAGAATCTTCTCCATTTCAGATCCAACATCTTCAATGCTCACTTTAGGTCACTGCAATCTCGTAGTGAGTATTTGAAGCTCACTCATTTGGCCTTTGATCTGACTATCAAAATCTAACAGATAATTGTATGACATTATGCACTGTTCATACAAATTCTTACTATATCAATGCTCTTCCTCAACTCTTTGATGCACATATCTAATGTCTTCAGATCATTTCTCAAGTTGGTGCATATTGTATCAAATAGTGATGCCTCATGCTTTTCTTGTGCTTGTAGTGAAGCTATTTCAAACAAGGTTGTGAATTATTCATCAAATATTTCACCAATTATTTTGTCTTAGTCTACAAATTTGGATTTGTAATAGTTGTGTGAACTATCTTCTATATCCTATTCAAGACTTCTATCAGTGTTGTTCCCAAAGACATGACTAATTTTTTCTTCTTAAGAAGTTTTCTCAAAGAGCTTATTAATCCCTTCTAATCATCATCATCATCATTAGATACTACTACTTGAATAAGTGTAACTAATTTTAGCTTTGCACTCTTCTTTTCTTGTTGTTGTTTTCATTTCTCTTTTTGTTCTTCTCTCTAGATTTTTTTCCTCATCTTTCTTTCTTTCCTCTTTTAATCTTTCTTTTTCCTTCTCAACTTTCTTTCTTTTCACTTTCATCTTTCTTTAACTCTTCTTCTTGCTTCTTCTTCCTTTCCTTTTCTTTCCTCTTCTCATCTTCTTCCCCTTTTTACCATTTCTTCCTTTATTCTTCCTCTGACCTTTTCTTTTCTACAATTTTCTTTGCTTCTATATTATCTTCTTCAGCTGATCTTGAGTAGGCAATGATATTTCCAACATCGCTTGTTCCATATTTAGTAAATGGATTCTCTTTGACATCAACAGTTATGTGTGTACTATCCACTTGTATGGATTCAATATCAATAACATGTGAGGAGGTGAAATTGTTTGCTAAACTTCTTCAACTTCTTCTTCACCATTAGTAGGAGTACTAGCCTCCATATACACTGGACTTGGTGATTTTAGTTGCACACTCTCCTTGGTGACCTCAAGCACATAACTCATATATTTCACTATGGCTTCCTCTATTTTTTCCTGACTTTTTCTTAGTTTCCTCCCATAAGAAGAATAACTCTTCTTTTATTCCTTAGCAGGGGTTCAATTCCTTTCAAATCTCTATCCAAATCTTTCTTTATGTTCACTTTACATAATTCATTATCATGCTTTCTCTTAGTTTGGTATCTTGTTCTACAACTCTTTTCTTCCTATTAAGTAGTCTATTGTAGAAATCTTTTGGAATCTTATTTTGTATACTATCAAATCTCTTGTTCTCAAAACCATATTCCTTACAATAGCATTCTCTAGCTATCTTTTATCCATATTTCTATACAAACTATAATATTCAATTGTACAAAATTTTCACCATTATTAATCTACATATTTGGGTTTTTACCTTTGGTTTCTGAGCCTTCATGCTAGTTGGTGTCCTTCCTTCTTTAGTTTCTTTCTCAATTGGCTTATATTTAGTTTCATCATTAGTTCATTAGAATCACTAATTTACAATGTTCTTCTTCTTTTCCTAAGTCCACTAGTGGTCTTTTTGACCCTTTTCTTTGAATGTGGTGTAAGTCATTTTTTAACCTTTACCAATTTGTCTGACTTTTTCTATGCAATAGGTGTATGAACCTCTAATTATTTCTTTTTATGGTCATGTTGTACTCTAACTAGTTGCACTTATGCAACTACTACATAAGGTGAAGTAGGTGTCTACTTAGTAGGTCCTACAACTATTACACCTTTAGATAGTGCTATAAAAGTAATAGGTGTAACTGTTAACACCTCAGACTACCCACTAGCTTTCATCTTCATTTATATCACTTTGATTTTATTAAAATTTTCTCTTAACATGCAAGAATCCTTAAGAATGGATTCTATTTTCTACTCCACATTCTTATTAATCTCCTTGCTATGAAGTTCATAATGAACTTTAGTGATCTTATCCTCATAAGTACCCGTCTAGGACATTCAATGCCCTTCTTTGAATACAATACAATTTGCCCATAACCTTCAATGACTTCTTCACTCATTTCATATCCTATGGGTTCAATGAATTTCACTTTAGGCTAAACTACTTCCATTCATGTGGTACCAATTTTACTGATGAAATATATCTCATCTTTATAATTCTCCATAATAGAAGGTGAGATTCTGGTAAAGGAGCACCTAGGTAGGCTCATGGAGACCTAGGGTTCCTTAGTTATTTTGGCTTGTATTGGTACTAGCCACACCACTAGTGTAATAAGGGTACTAGATTAGTCCTAGATTGAGGTGTGTTAGAATAGGAAGTCTTAATAGGCCTTGGTTTCCCTCAGTTGCAAGAATGCCCACATCAGGTCTAATAGGGTATTTTGTGATTCTTAGTGGAAAATTGGCCCAGAAAATTCATGCATTAGGTTTCATAACTATCTAAAACCATTGGTTTTGAATATTGGTCAACTATTTAAGACCATACTCAACTTGTTGAAGGGGTTGGCTTAATAGTAAAGGTGCATGTATAGACTGGATCATCACAATAATAGTTACCATTTTTGTTTTCTGAACATTTTGGCATTTTAATGGATTAAAATTAGAAGTGTAGCCCATGTAAGAGTCAGATTAATTCATTTTAAGTTTTTTTTTGGTGTTAGAATGTAATATTGTAGACTTCTAGTTAGTCTATTGTCCTAAACTAGGTAACTAGTAAAGATGGGGTCATAGATCCTCTTCCCATCGTGGAAAATGCATGACCTTTTGGGATTAGGGAGGTGATTCCATTTATATATTGTAGAGTGAAGGATGGGCCCTAGAAACAAATGGAAACATTTTTAAGATGATTCCTTAGGCAAGCTAGAGTTGCATGGCTAGGGATCATAGTGAGGTGCAGAGGTGTTAAAGGAAATGATAGCTTCAATTGAAGTAAATACACGAGTGAAGAAGTCCAAAATTGAATGGGAAGGAAAGGTAAAATTTATTTCAAGGGGAAAGTGAAAATATTTCTAGTGAAGCTTGAAAAGCCTTAAAACCCTAATCTTAGGCATATTTATAGGTTGTACTATAAAAATAGTTTGGAGGCCTTAGACCTTGGAAATATTTTAGGTCTCTAAAAAATGTTTTTGGATCAAATCTTAGTTTCCCTCTTTGTTAAGGACTTTTTTAAAAATTAATTTAGGACTTCATACAATGTAGGCCTAATTTCTTGTAACCTTATTTGGTGAGCAACTGATGTGTTTCTTGGAACTCGATTAAGGTTCCAATATAAAAAGTGGTTGATGATTTTGGTGAGGATCCTAATGACCTCTTAAAGGTCTACAACTATTGGGGAAGTGACTATTGATCATGTTGGGTAGTTTTTGGATTTTATGAAGAGGAAACATAAGGCTAATGCAAGCCTAGTAATTTCAAAGATTATGTCTTAGATCCAAGAAGTAAGAAGAAGAGTCAATAAAAGTGGCCAGATACTCGGTTGGTCTAAAATGGAATGCTTAAGAAGAGTTGAGCTTGTGGACACCTACCATTGTTTACAGATGCCATCAATTAGCCTTAAAAGTGGAAGAAAAGAATAAAATGAAAAAGGATTCCAAGTTCAAAGACAAAGGTAGAAGAGAAGAAATCAAAATGGTCAACGAGGAGGATATCAAGGTAGAGGTTCTAAGCAGAGGAACCAAGAAGAGACCAAACTCACTAAAAAAGTATTGAAGGTACTTCAAGAGGGGCTTATAGTAGAGGAAGGGGTAATCAAGGAGGCTCTAATAGAGGCAAAGGATAAAAAAGAAGTAATTCTTACTTTGCTAGCATAAAATGCTACAACTGTGGTCAACTAGGCCATATAGCATATAGGTGACTAGATAAACCTTCTTCTTCAAACTATGACAAGAGACTTGCATATGCTCAAGAGGATAAATATAGTGGCAAAGAACCTGAAGTGGACAACATAGAATTAGAGAAGGGTAAAAATTTCATGTTAAGGAGGGTATTGATCAAGAAACCAAATCAAGATGAACCTAAGCATATGAGAGCTTTAATTAAGATCAGATGCAATATTCTTGGAAAGGTCTACAAGGTAGTAATGGACTCAAGTTGTAATGACAATATAATATTAGAGGAGACAGTCAACAAGATTAGGTTGACTAAAATACCTCATGTTAATCCATATAAGGTAACATGGCTCAACAAGTGTCAAAGTATTTTGATGAATGAATAGACTTGGGTTAAGTTCTCCATAGTAGGGTACAAGGATAAGATGTCGATGCTTGCCATCTACTATTGGGTAGAACCTAGCAGTTTGATAGAGATGTGGTCTACGATGGAAAAGAAAATTCCATATCATTTAAGAAGGGAGGCATAAAACTTTAAGATTCAATCTCTGTTGGAAGGAGATGAGCCATAGTCCAAGACTCCTAGTGTGTTATTGATGTCACAAAATCTTACACCATTGCCTAAAGTTTTTACCTAAAGGTAACCTTGTGAAACATGGAAATAGTCTTGAAGCTATGGGACTATAACTATGAGATTGAGTCTTTAGAGAAGGTCAGCTTCCTTACTATCAAGGAGCACCTAACAACTCATTGAGAGGAAAATGGAGAAGGAATGCATGAAAGAAAACTACCTAATCTAATCTAAAAGTGGGTGATACAAAAAACTAGTTTGCTGAGTCATATCTCTACCAAAAAATGCACTATTTACCAATATAACCTCAAAATACATTGATTCAACCTTTGTCTTAATCCAATAGTTATATACAAATTAGAAACCGAATGAAATTTCATAAGGAAGGAAGTTCATTCTATAACATTCAAAGGCAAGAGTAGATACTGTTATGTAGATTGAAGAATGAAAAAAAAACACCAATAGCGGAAGAAAGATTTTGTATTAATATTGATGAGAGAATAAGGTAAATCAGGAGATTATATTCACTCATAGACAAAAAGAAATTACAATAGCAATGTATACAATACTACTACTATAGAATCAGAGAATAAAATGATCAACCCTAAGAAGGGTTACAAAATCTTCTTTTATAGTTCAAGAATAACTTAGAGATCTTCTAACCTAAGGAAAACTCAAAAAATGCATTTAATATTGCAGAGAACAATTATTGAGAAATTGGGAAATATCTGATCATGGTACGCACCCAGAAGTATGAATGTCATATTATTCATCAAAAAGAACCTTGAGAAAATAGAAATAGTGGCTATTAATTTTTCAACCAAGTAGATAAATAATCAAGTAGTGATGGAGTATCCCTTTACATTTAAGTGGCATGGAGATTGATGAAAGTGGTTGCAAGTGATCGGGAAGATTAGATTCACCATTAAAGAGTTGTCTTTCTTTGTTCTTGGCATGACAAGTCAGCCATGTCATCAGTCAACTAGAGTCAAAATTCAAGCTTTTCTACATGGTCCAACCATGTCAAGACATTTTTCCACCTCACCAGCATTCAAACTTATGTTGATTTGTGACTTTACCCTAGTCACAACTTTGCCACATTTTATCTTAACTAGCCATTTCACATTGCAAAACTGTGAACTCATACTTAACCATTATTGTTGCTTCACAACTTGGAATAGATGTAATATAAAATGAACCTATGAGAATGAACTTCACCGCCACTACTTACTCAACATCTAGGCCAACTGAGACACATGTTGACCCATTTTTATGTTACTATGACTAAAGGTCTAATAGTTTTTCATAACGACATAACAACAACCCTCAATCTACTTTAGTCTAATGGTGGAGAAAGTACAACACCATATGAACTATGATGGGCCTATTGAGACACATGTTCCATCATTTCTACCTCACTATGTTTATTCATCATGCAACTTCCTATAGCAACAAAGAGACAACCTTTAATCATCCTCAAATCAATGGTGGACAAGGATACATTAAGAAACTAGCTCACTTCAAAAGGTCACAAATAAAACTTTGACATATGTTACCTTTTCTGACAACTCCACTAGTTGTAAAGAAGGAAGGCCCACCTGGGGTATGTGACACACTATCACTATGTCATTATGAAAAGTTGACATACAATTTTCCATAGTGATAATGTGGCAGCCATAGATTCCCTTTACATCAAATGGTGGAGAGGATGTGGGCCCATGGAGGTGTTTATAACATGTGACCACTTGAAGAATTATGATATAAAACATAAACCAAGGTTTAAATATATCTTTTATAACATTTAACCATTCAAATATTTGAAATTATGACTATTTGATAGGCAAAAATTAATTTTTTGGCTGGAGGGCAAGAATGACTAACACCTTGGCAACTCAGAGGGGATACTAACCTACTAAGTATATGACTAGTGACCTTAAGAATTCATTGGGCTATGGATTCATAAAATGAAACACTGTGCATTATGAAACCCTAACTCTACCTTTGCTTTCATCTTCTCTACAACTGCAAAATACAAAAATTGGCTATCTCATAAAGAGATATTTCGTGCTCAAAACTTCTTGGAAAATTTAAAACTAACCTAATATATACAAAAACCATAACCCTCTCTAGAAGTAGGGTTTGAGGTAAATTCCATTGACTAGAATGTGTAGGACATCACCATTGGGCCTAGATAGCTAGAAAGCATTGGATTGCTTGCAACTGGTGACAACATAAGGTCTACTCCACATAGAATCAAATTTGGGGTGCCTTCCTAGTGATAAAATCAAGTCCACTCCACTCTAACATGAGGAAAAGGTATGTAACATAATTATAGGCTCACTGTCTATTGGCAATGGTATGTTAGAGAAGGTAGTGCAAATACTTGGATTAACAAAAATACCACATGTATGTCCATATAGGGTGACTTGATTGAACAAGGGGTAAACATCACCATTGGGAAATACCATGATAGGGTCCTATGTGATGTACTCCTTGTGGATGCTTGCCACTTGCTGCTAGGGAGACATTGGTAGTTTGAAAGAGAAGCAATCCATCATGGGAAAGCGAATAAATGTTCTTTTAACATAGATGGGGTCACCTATAGGACACATTTCATACTAGAGGATGACCAAGTAGATAAGGTTGCTGCTATGACCTTGTTGATGACTAGAAAGGAGTTCCTCAAGAACTTGAAGGAGAATGAAGTAGGGTATGCCATTATGGTGAAAACCAAAGAAGAGGAGAAATATTCACCAAAACCTATCCCTGCTCAAGTACAAATTTTGTTGGATTAGTTTAAGGACATAACTTTTGATTGATCACCTCCTACTCTACCACCTAAGAGGGTCATAAGTCATCAAATTAAATTCATACTAGGGGCATCATTGCTTAATAAAGTTTCTTACAAGATGACATTAAAGAAAAATAAGGAGATAGCAAGACAAGTACAAGAATTTCTTGATCATGGAATCATTAGGAAGAGCATCAGTCCTTATGTCATACTAGTAGTCCTAGCACCCAAAAAGGGAGGTAAGCAAACACTATGCACCAATTCTAGAGCAATCAATAGAATCCCAATTATATATAAATTATATATTCCTAGAATAGAGGGCTTAATGAATTGTTTGTAGGGGCCCTAGGTACTTTTCTAAAGTTGATTTCAAAAGTGGCTATTATTAGATTAGGGTGAAAGAGGGGGATGAATGGAAATATACATTTAAGACTACTAAGGGTCTCTATGAGTGGTTGGTTATGCCATTTGGCCTTACCAATGCACCTAGTACCTTCACGAGGTCATGAACAAGATATTGAAGGACTAAATTGGAGTATTTTTTGTAGTGTACCTAGATAACATCCTCATCTTTAGAAAAAAAAAGGAGGAGCATGTGAAGCACCTTGAATTGGCATTGAAGAAGTTGGAGGAAGAGAAATTGGCAATCAACTTGGAGAAGAATGAATTTATGAAGGAGGAGCTTATATACTTAGGGTTTGTAGTGTCCTAAGGAAAACTAAAGATGGCCAAAAGCAAGGTGGAGGAAATCTTGAGTTGGCCTACACCTAGATCTACTATTGAAGTCAGGAGTTATCATGGCCAAGCTCAATTTTATAGGAAGTTTGTAATAAGGTTTAGTGAAATATGTGCACCAATGAATGGAACTGCCAAAGGGGGCATGAAGATCAAGATCATGTGGACCAAAGTAGTAGATGAAAGCTTTGAGAAGAAGAAAGTGGCAACAAAACCTATATTGGTTTTGCCTATTTTTTTGAAACCTTTTGTGGTGGAGTGTGATGGTAGTAACATAGTAGTAGGGGCAGTCTTGAGCAAAGAGGGAAAATCAATAGTATTTTTTAGTGTGAAGCTTAATGAAGCCAAGACATGATATTCCTAATATGATCTAGAACTTTATGCACTTGTCCAAGCCCTTAAAAAGTGGAGAAACTATCTATTCCAAAGGATTTTTTGATCTTCATAGATAACCAAGCACTAAGTTTTATTAACTCACAAGAAAATCTAAGTATGGGACACATAAAGTGAATGGAGTTCCTACAATTTTATACATTCACAATCAAACATAAAAAGGGAACAAACAACAAGGTAATTGATGCCTTGAGTAGGATATTGTTAAAAGTTTAGGAGGTGAAGTTGTAGAGAATAGGTTTGGAGGGATTAAAGGACCTATATGAGGAGGAAACTAATTTCTCAAAAGCATACAAGGTATGTAAAGACTTTTCTAACCATTTTCATAGTACATTCTCTAAATAAACCTTGCAGAATGGGTTACTATTTAAGGGGCCATAGTTGTACATCCCAAGGGGATCTATGAGAGAAATTATCATACAAGAAAAACATAATGGAAGCATGAGAAGACATTTTAATTTGAACAAAGCCTTGGACCTTGTGGAGAGGTTCTGCTAATGGCCCAAAATATAGAGAGACATAAGGATATATTTGGAGCAATGCAACATATGTCAAAAAGCCAAGGGGACTTCATAAAATGTAGGACTCTACCAACCTCTACCCATTCTCAACAAGCCTTGGGAGTGTATTAGTGTGGATTTTATAGTAGGATAGCTAAGAACCAAGACAAGAATAGACATTTTTCTTGTGGTGATGGATAGGGTCAATAACATGAGAAATTTCATTCCATGCAAAATAACACATGATGCAAGTAACATTGCTAATCTATTTTTCAATGAGGTGGTGAGAATCCATAGATTACCAAGAAGCATATTGACATACAGGGATGTCAAGTTTATGAGGCACTTTTGGAAGACCATATGGAAGAGACTTGGGACAAATATAACACATAGATTTTCCTACCATCCTCATACAAATTGTCAAATAGAGGTTATAAACAGGGTCCTAGGAAACCTTTTGAGATGCCTAACCAAAGAGTATGGGAAAAGTTGGGATTAGGTGATACCTCAATTAGAATTTGCTTATAATGATAGAAAAAATAGAACCATGGAGTTAAGCCATTTCCAATTTGTGTATGGCACACACCTTAAGGGTATCATGGAGTTGAGGGACTTACCTTCACATGAAAACATCAATGGGCATGTTGATGATTTTGTCCAATCTATGAAAGAGGTACACTATTAGGTCAAACAGACCTTGATGAAAGAAAATATGAATTTGAAAGAAAAGAATGATGAGGGGAGCAGGGTGCTACAATTCCAAGTGGGAGACTTGGTAATGGTTTACTTGAACAAGGCTAGACTACCTAAGGGAATATCAAGTAAGTTCCAGATGAGAAGGATTGGGCCATTCAAGATACTTGAAAAGTATGGACTCAACACCTATAAGATAGACCTACCAAATGACATGGATATCTCTATGGTCTTCAATGTAAAAGACCTTATGCCATATAAAGTTCCTAAGGTATATGAAGGATAGTATCTAGAGGAATTCAACAAGGATGTTATAGACTTGCAAGTACCTAAAAGGGAGCCACCAAAGGTAGAAAAGATCTTGGACTCCAGAGTGAAGAAAAGTACAAGAAAAAAGGTTTACAAGAAGAACCTAGTGAAATGGAAGTACAAACCTAAAGTTCAAGCTACTTGAGTTACAAAGAGTGATGTTAAGAAGCAGGGCATCAAAAAGGAGCTCATCAATTCAAAAGGTACCTTGGACTATTCTTGATAGGGGAGAATGGTGTAGGAGCACCTATGGGTAAGGTAAAACCCTAAAGGCATTTTGGTTTGTACATGGTCTAACCAACAATGAGAAAAATAAGGTCTAACTAGAGAGTCCCAAGGTGAGTGTAGGAAAGTTGATTTTTTTTATTTGAGTTTAGGAGTTAAAAGTTGTCAAGAAGGTCCTAGGAAGTAAAAAGTTTCTCAAAGTGCTTAAACTAGACAAATAATATGAAAAGACCCAATGAGTGTTTAAAGTAGGTAAAAATTGGTCATTTTATAATATGAATCCATGTGAAAAGGTTTGGTACTAAACTAGTCAAGTTTGGAGTCTTGGTTTGCAACAATTGCAAAAGTTGTCAAACAGTTTCTCATTGACAACTTTTCAATTTTGCAAAGTTGGTTAGGAACATTTTAGGTAGTTTTTGGAAATGAACTACTTGGAGTAGTTATGGATTAGTTGATTGAATGAGAAGGAGGGGGAGACTATTTAAACATCCCTCAATCCAATTCTAGGGGTTGAATACTTGGATGTATAGACAACACTTGTTAGTGCAACACTGCATGAGCATTGGAGTAGTTTTTTGTGAATTAATGAATTTAAGAAGTTGATTTTTTTACTGTTCTCATTTTTTTAGCTTCCCTGGTTCACATTTGGAAACTATATCTATTTTTTTGGATCCAAGTGTCTTATTTCTTTAGTTTTAGAAAATCATTTTATTTATGTAATATTGTTGTTTGATTTTGAGTTGTTAGCATAGAAATGGCTATGGCTTGAACTTCCACGGTCAAATTCTCATGGCCTTTGGAAATCAAGAAATAGCCTTTGTACAGGTTGTAAATATGGAAGCTGGGGTTTTTGCAAGGTAGTTTTCCATGATTGCAAGTGAGCGTTAGGCAAGCTAGTAGAGCTTGGCAAGGCCCAATGTATGCTTGTAAAGAAGTGAAGTTTTGAATAGGGGATTGGTAAGAGTTAATCTCTATAAGTTATAGCAAGAGTAGTGTACTAAAAGTTTTGGATTCAAAAGAGGAGGTAGGAAATGAAGATGAACACCTTAGAAGAAGAGAAACCTTTTTTAACCCTTAGAAACCCTCAAAATAGGGGTTTTTAGAAACTGTACTATACAGATAGTACTGTGACCTAAGACTACCAAAATCCTTTAGCCTAGGTCCATAGGAGGTGAAGTCCTTTAGACAACAACTGGCCTTATTAAGGGTTTTTAGGAGGAATCACTAAACTCTTTTTTTAGGAGGGATAATAGGGGCTATTAGTGCGACAAGACCAATGTGAACAATTTGGAGTTATGGGTGTGATGGACCTAAAAGAATGATTCAGAATGGTGGGGAATGTGCCAAGAAAATGATTCAGAATGGTGGGGAATGTCCCAAGAAAACCACTAGGAGAGCCTAGACTTGGTTTGTGCTGAGGAATAGGAGTGTGACTAGATTTTTCCTTATAGGGTTAAAGATTCCTAGTGGAAGGAATGGGAAGGAGAGAAGGTAAACTTGAATTATAGGGGAGTTTTCTTGGAAGAAGGGACCTAGAGTGTGATCACATAAAGTAGGGTTGGGGGAAAAACTTCAGAAGGCCATAGATATCCTCATCAGAGCTAGTGAGCTCTTGTAGAAGGAAGCTCCCCATCAAAGTGGTATAAGAGCTAAAAATTTGTGGCTTGTGGTAGATATTCTAGCCTACTAAATAAAGTGGGTCTATCCAGATGGTGATCGATGCAAAGTTGGCCAAAGAGATGAATGAGTAGAAGAAACTCTTGGACTAAAACACCAAGGTTTTAGATGAAGTTGAAAGAGATAGAGGATGAAACCCAAGCTAAGGAACATATGGACTAAAACAAGTGTAAAGAGAAATTAAGTTTGGCAGATGAAATTCCTAAGCTAGATCATCCACTTGGGGATCAAGAGCTATTCCTAAAAGCCCTCAAAGCATTTGGAGTGAAAATTCTAGAGAATGTGTCTCTATTCCATGGTAAGATGGATGTAGAAGTAGTCTTGAACTGGTTGGAAAGTTTTGAGAGCTATTTTGAGTGTGAAGCTAAAATAAAGGCCAAAAAGGTGAGGTTTGCAAAGTCCAGGTTGAAAGGTCAAGCCTTGACATGGTGAAAATTTGTGCAAGAAGAAAGAGAAAGTGAGGGGAACAAGCCTATAGCCAATTGGAAGGTAATGGTGTAAAAGATCAAAGAGACATATCTACTAGAGGAATATGAGATTCATATCCATAAATAGAGGTAGAATCTTGGACATAAAGAACTTGATGTGGCTACCTACACTAAGGAGTTAGAAGTTGGCACTAAGATTAAGGGTGTAAGAAATAAAGAGTTTCAAGGTGGAAAGGTACTTAAATGTCCTTAAATGGTCCATTTAGGATGAATTGAGTTTTTTTAGCCTCACCACACTCCAGAGTTATTTTCAAATGGATAGGAAGGTGGAGGAAAAACTAAGGAAGAAACGAGACTCTAGCTTTAAGAATAGGGGAAAAGGTAAGGACTTAAGAGGTGGTTCAAGGGGAGGCTCTAGTGGTAAGAGTACTAAATAAAGAATCTATGGAGACTCTAAGTGGAGTGAGCAGCCAAATGAGACTAGTAAAAAAGGAGGATCTAATAGAGGTAGAAGATCCAACAATGGTGGTAGAGGTAGATATGGTAATAGTATAGTATCCTATTTTAGCAACATGAAATGCTATAATTGCAACAAGATAGGGTATCTAACTTATAGATGTCCTAATAAGACATTAGGTTGATATGGAGAAAAGAAGATAGCCTATGTATAAGAGGAAGATAATCATAAATTAGATGAAGTGGATCTTGACTTGGAAAAGGGTGAAAACCTCATGCTCAAGAGGGTTTTGTAGGAGCCAGTAAATGAAGAACAAAAGTAAATAAGGGCACTATTTATAATTACTTGCAAGATAATGGACAAGGTATGTAAGCTAATTATAGACTTAGGGTCTACTAAAAATCTTATGTTAGAGGAGGTAGTGCATAAACATGTATTGACAAAAATACCACATGTATGTCCATATAGGGTGACTTGGTTGAACAAAGGGCAAAACATCCTAGTTAATAAAAAAGTTTGTGTAGACATCAGCATTGGGAAATACCATGATAGCATCCTATGTGATGTACTTAGTATATATGCTTACCACTTGCTATTATGGAGACCCTAGTAGCTTGATAGAGAAGCAATACATCATGAGAAAGAGAATAAATATTCTTTTAAGAAAGTTGGGGACACCTATAGGATACAATTCATAGTGGAGGAAAAAAAAGTAGAGAAAGCTACTACTAAGACCTTGTTGATGAATGGCAATGAGTTTCTCAAGAACTTGAAGGAGAATTAAGGAGTAGTGTATGACATTATGGTGAAACCCAAAGAAGAGGAGACATCTTCACTAAGACCTATCCCTACTAAGGTACAGAGTTTGTTGGATCAGTTTAAGGACATAATTTATGATGGGGAACCTACCACTTACCACATAAGAGGACCATAAGTCATCAAATTGACTTCATCCTAGGGGAATCATTTCCTAATAAAGTTGTTCACAAAAGATGACACCATAGAAGAATAAGGAGATAGCAAGACAAGTGCAAGAATTGCTTCATCAGGGACTTATCAGGAAGAGCATTAGTTCTTGTGCCATACCAATAGTCCTAGTACCCAAAAAAAGGAGGTAAGTCGAGAATGTACACTAATTCTATAGCAATCAATAGAATCACAATAAGATATAGATTCCCTATTCCTAGAATAGAGGACTTAATAGATTGTTAGTGGGGGGGGCTAGGTACTTTTCTAAAATTAATCTCAAAAGTGGCTATTATTAGATTAGGATGAAAGAAGGGAATAAATGGAAGTATTCATTTAAGACTACTAAGGGTCTCTATGAGTGTTTGGTTATGCCATTTGGCCTTACCAATGCACCTAGTACCTTCATGAGGTCATGAAGACCAAGTTCATATGTACCAAAGAAATAGATGAAAGCTTTGAGAAGCTAAAGAATGAAGTGGAAACATAAGCTATATTGGTTTTGCCTAGTTTTAAGAAACCTTTTATGGCGGAGTGTGATTCTAGTAATATAGTAGTAACGGAAGTCTTGAGCCAAGAGGGCAGACCAATAGCAATTTTTAGTGAGAGGCTTAATGAAGCCAAGACAAGATATTCCTCATATGATCTAGAAATATATGCACTTGTCCAATCCTTTAAAAGGTTAAGCCTACCTATTTCCAAAGGAGTTTGTGTTCTTCATAGATAACCAACATAAAGTGGATGGAGTTCCTACAATCTTATACATTCATAATCAAACATAGAAAGGGAATAAATAACAAGGTAGTTAATGCCTTGAGTAGGAGATTGTTAATGTTCAAGAGGTCAAATTGTAGAGCATAGGTTTGGAGGGATTCAAGGACCTATATGAGGAGGATAGTGATTTCTTAGAAGCCTACAAGGTATGTAAATACTTTGCTAACCATTTTCATAACACATTTTTTGAATATACCTTGTACAATGGGTTATTTTTTAAGGGGCCACAATTGTGCATTCCAAGGGGATCTATGAGATAAAATCTCATACAAGAAAAAAATAATGGAAGCATGAGTGGACATTTGGTTTGAATAAAACCTTGGACCTTGTGGAGAGGTTCTACTATTGGCCCAAAATGTAGAGAGACACAAAGAGATAAGTGGAGCAATGCAACATATGTCAAAAAGCTAAGGGGAATTCATCAAATGCAAGACTCTACCAACCTATACCCATTTTTAACAAGCCTTGTTAGTGTATTATTATGGATATTATAGTGGGGTTTCCATGAACCAAGATAGGACTAGATAGTGTGTTTGTGGTGGTGGATAGGTTCAACAAGATGAGTCATTTCATTACATGAAAAACAACACATGATGAATGTAACATTGCTAATCTATTTTCCAAGGAGGTGGTAAGAATCCATGACTTACCAAGAAGCATAGTGGTAGATAATGATGCGAAGCTTATGGGGAACTTTTGGAAGACCCTATGGAAGAGGCTTGGAATAAATCTAGCACATAGCTTTGCCTACCATTCCCAAATAGATGGTCAAATAGAGGTTATAAATAGGGTCCTAGGAAACCTTTTGAGATGTTTGACCAAAGAGTATGGGAAAAGATGGGAGCAGGTGATAGCTCAAGTATAATTTGCTTATAATTGTAAGAAAATTCCTAAGACAATAATTCAATGCCAAGATCAAGAAGCTTATTAGATAGCACAAGAGAGACAAATGATGATCAAATGAGAATGGACATTAGATGATTAGATGACTAGGAGTCATGCAAAGAGATAAACATACCAACTAAGTGAATGTCCACCAAGAGTGGATTATCCTCCATTGTGCATGAATGTACATGCAAAAATGAGAGGTTAAGAATGGAAAGGTGTATCTCACAAAGAGATGTAGTAGACAACATGTGCTCAATTGGAGTGCAAACTACTATGTTGTCTACATCACAACTCATATGAATATGCAAACTCCTAGGTGTTTGCATGACAATTAATATGAATATGCATTATCCTAAGTAAACTTAAGTAAAGTCTAAATAGTAAATACTTATTCAGACCAAAAACCCCCCTTAAGTGAAACTTAAGGAAATGCACTTAAGTTTACAAAATCTAGATAATAATGCAAGATGGGTCCTAGCTACTAGGCCATGTTACATACCCATCAAGTGCAAATGATATGCAATGCAATCTCTCATAAAGTGAAGAAAGAGGGAAAACCACATGGGAAAACCCGCCTCCAAAAAGAGAGATAAGTACAATAAGAGAAAATGATACAAAAGAAGACCTCATGTGATGAAAAGATCCCATCCATAAGGAAGAAGAGAGAAGTCAAGTGGCTCCCCCTACTGAAATATCATACACCCCCAAGAGATCTTGTAAATGGATATACTTGACCTCAGTGAAGGTTTTGGTGAAGATGTCTACAACCTACCCTATTATAGGGAAATACCTCAACTCAATGGCCTACTCATGTATCAACCTCTAATGTAGTGCATATAAACCTCATTGTGTTTGGTCCATTGATGTTGAAATGGATGTTTTGAGATCTCAATAACACTTTGATTGTCACAATGAATGACTATAGAGTATGGAAAGTTGAATCCAAACTCCTTCAAGATATGTCATAGCCATATAGCCTCTATAGCTATAGTAACAACCCCTCAATACTCAGCCTCAATTGAAGAAAGAGCACAATATCAAGGAGATGGAAGAACACAAGATGCACCCCCCTTTTCATTTAAGCCTACTTAAGGCCATATATAGAATTCCTCAACCTAAAAACCATAGTAAAATCTTGTATGAATCCCTAAGGTTGCTCCATATATATATATATATATATATATATATATATATATATATATATATCTTCAAGAAGATCCCCATTAAGGAAAGCACTCTTCAGAAGCATCTGATGTACAACCCAACTATGAGTTGGGACAATAGCTAGTGTCAAACAAATGGAGTCCATCTTAGCTACCAGTGCAAAGGTCTTAGTATAGTCAATACCAGGAACCTGTAAGAAACCTTTGGCAACATGTCTTGCCTTATACTTATCCACACTTCCATTTGCTACAAACTTGGTCTAATGGATCCACTTACACCTAACCAACTTTCTTCCCTGAGGAAGAGGAACTATGTCCCAAGTGTTATTTTCCATTAAAGATTTATATTCTTCCTCCGTGGCCTTGTGTCA
Source organism: Cupressus sempervirens (assembly GCA_028749045.1). Taxonomy (NCBI): domain Eukaryota; kingdom Viridiplantae; phylum Streptophyta; class Pinopsida; order Cupressales; family Cupressaceae; genus Cupressus; species Cupressus sempervirens. Next base: position 488,749,988 of record CM053787.1, on the reverse strand, counting down.
TTTAGGAACCCATGATGCTTCCTTAATTAACTGTGGATCAGAAGTAATGGCAATATATGCATGTGGAAATGATTTGTGTTGCACCCTTGTCCTCCTAGTATTTGAAGGATTCCCCACCAATGAGCTTGTTGAATCAAGTGTTTATTGTGCCCAACAAGGTCTAGTGGAAGAAGAAGAAGGAATATCCTCAACTATTTGTGGACCCTATGAAAGTTGTATCCTATGTGTTAAAGTTGAAGGAATATCATCTTCCAAGTCATATCATCACTTTCCATGAAGGAGGAAGGAGGAGTTGAAGGAGCCAAACTTGAACAAGTCTTTTCAAAGTGAACACTCCTCTCCAAGAAAATTTCATATGTCTCTAGATCCATGAGTTTGTATGCCTTAAGATGGTTAGAATATCCAAAAAATATACAAGGTTTACTTTAAGGTTCCAATGCCTTCCATTTTTCTAGAGGTATACTTGCCAATGTTGAACAACCAAAAACTTTAAAGTGTTTTACACTTGTTTTTCTTCCACACCGAACATCAAAAGGTGTAATTCCATCCAAGGCCATATGGGGACTTCTATTTTGGATGTAATTGGCACAACACATAACTTCTGCCCAAAAAACTTGATCTAGAGACTTATGTTGCAGCATACAAGTGGTCATCTCCTTAAGGGTTCTAATCTTCCTTTTTGAAACACCATTTTGTTGTCGAGTGTATGCAATAGAATGTTGAAGATCAATACTCTCATGAGTAAAAAATTCTATAAGCCTTGATTTCACATACTCCCTTCCATTATCTATTCAAAGAATCTTGATGCTTTCCCTAATTGCTTCTCAACTTGAACTTTGAAGATGATAAACTTATCAAAAACTTCACTCTTATGAGCAAGAAAGAAGACCCAAGTGTAGCATGAAAATTCATAAATGAAGGTGAGAACATAGTGAGCCTTTCCAAATGATGGCATTGGAAATGGGCCAACTAAATCACTATTAACCAATTCAAAACAATAGTAGCTATCTAAGACTTCTCCTTGTGAAAATTCTCTTCAGGATGCTTTCCTTCTTTACAACTTGTACATACACCCACTAAATATTTTACTTGGCATAGACCATTGACCATATCCTTGTTGGTACGTTGTTTCAAATGTAGTAGTAATTGAGATGTCCAAACCTCTCATGACATAGTTTATTTTGTGAATTTGAGTTGGTCAACAAGACAAGGGAAGTGGACATAGGCACAAAATGAGAAAAAAAATAAAGTCTTGTATCATGATAAGCCTTTCCAATTGCCACCATAGAATCATCCTTCATATTTTTCACCACAACTAAATCAAGAAGGAACTCCACTTTGTTGCCACATCCATAGTGAGTGATTTGGTAGATTGAAAGGAGGTTGGTGCTAAGGTTGGGAACATGAAGAACATCCTTGAAAACTCCATTTTCCAACTCAACATTCCCTTTTCCATCAAGTTCAACTTGTGTTTCATTTCTCACATATATGTAAGGTAGATGTGATGGTTTCAAAGAGGAAAAATGCTCCCTTGAAGCACCCATATGATGTGTAGCTCCTAAATCAAGAACCCATTCCTCAAAATTGTTTGTACTTGCTACCAAAGCTTATCCATTACCTTTTGAAGTGGATGAGGATCCCTTATCCTTATAGGCATTTGTCACATCAATTTTATGTTTCCTCATTATGTTTAGGAACTCATCAATTTTCTAATCCTTACACTCATGCTCATCATGACCATTCTTCTTATAATAGGCACAAATTTTCTTCTCCCTTTTGTTGAAGTTGTTCCCCTTCTTATTATTGTTGAAAAAAAATTTCCTTGTTGTGAGGAAGATTGTTGTGTGGAGGAAGATTGTTGTGTGTCATCTTGTGGCTTAGCCTTCCACTACTTTTGCTTCTTGTTGGAAATTTTACCACCTTGATTCCCCTTTTTAGCCACCAATGATTTGAACTTGAAAGATTGTAGAGTTCCCATACTCACTAAATTTTCATGTTCTAAGACCAACATTCTTGAAAATGACTTGAATGAAGGCTTAGTTAAGGAACTTCCCATTGTTAAATTGTGAGTATTATAACTTGAAAAAAAAGCCACATATTTAGGAGGAGGATGAGTCATCACATGTTTGATCAAATTTCCATCCTTGATGGGTTCACCACAATCCTTAAGTTGTGCCCTATACATGTCTACCTGGGTAAGATAATTGTTGATGGTGTCAAAATTCCTAAAGATCCAATTTGAGAAGATTATCCTCAATGGTGTAGGCCATATTTTCATCTACTATCTCATATAATGCTTCAAGTTTATCCCAAACTTCTATTCAATTGGTAATGCTCCTTATGTGATATTTGACAAGATCTAAGATATTCTTTAGCAAGGTTCCTAAGGCCATCTCTTGTTTTGATTCCCAATCTTCTTTATGAGAGTCATCAGCATCATCATTAGGTTTCTTTGTAGCACTAGTTACATAACATAGTAAACCTTTTTCAACTAATGGTTCCTTTATCTTTTCTTTCCAAGTAGCATAATTATGTGGTGTTAATTTAGAAAAAGAACCCGTAATGCAAAAGAAAGAGCACAATATCAAGGAGATGAAAGAACACAAGACACACCCCCCTTTTCACTCAATCAAAGAATCACCACCCCCAAAAAAAGATGATTTGACACTTTATATTTAGTGTGGGTACAAAAGCCACTTGCCAATTTTGGGCCAAAGTGGAACTTTGATTTTTGATATTTACAATTGAAAATATGAAGCGATATATGACTCAACAAGATAAGACACAAGACCTCTCAAGGATCTAACTAATTACAAGTGCAAAAATAGGCCACAAATGACCAAATGCTGAAAGTACTATGTCTATCCAGAATTACTTTGGCAAACTGATACTAGATTTGAAAAGTAGACAAAAATTTATGCACTATAAAAAAAATAGCACCTGAATATTTGTCCATATGAGCTTGAGTGAAGCCTCTGTAGATGTAAAAATTGGGATTGGGAATTTTTAGAAAAATTCAAGAACAAAGATCACAAACAACTTACACCAATGTGTAGATCATGAAATTATAATCCAAAATTTAAAAAAATTGCTCAAAAAAAGGAGTATGTATGAGGGAGATATCTCTGTGTGAAAATCACCTCTGTAATTATTTTTCCTAAATCACTGTTGCCGCACCTCCAAAAATCAAATGACTCTAGATTTCACCTCAGATGTCTAAATTTTGATGAAACAAAAGTTGATGTGGGGGTTTTTTTGACCTTCTAAATGTTATACCAACATCTTATTTGCACCAACAAGCTCCAATCATGACCTACAAAAAAGAAAACTCTCTAATAGCTATGCAATGAAACTCCTATGGTTTTGATACCATGTAAGAATTTTCCTAAGGCAATAATTCAATGCCAAGATCAAGAAGCTTAGTAGATATCACAAGAGAGACAAATGATTATCAAATAAGAATGAATATCTAATGATTGGATGAATACATCATAGAAGAATGTTGTATATGAAGGCTATCAAGATGACTAGGAATCAAGCAAAGAGATAAGTATACCAACTAAGCACATGTCCACCAAGAGTGGATTATCCTCCATTGTGCATGAATGTACATGCAATAATGAGAGGATAAGAATGTAAAGGTGTATCTCATAAAGAGATGTAGTAGACAACATGTGTTCAATTGGAGTCCAAACTACTGTGTTATCTACATGACAACAGACATGAATATGTAAACTCCTAGGTGTCTACATGACAACTAATATGAATATGCATTATCCTAAGTAAACTTAATTAAAGTGTTAATAGTAACTACTTATTTACACCAACAATAATGATAGCAAAAATATAACCATAGGGTTAAGCCCTTTCCAAGTTTTGTATGGCACACATCCTAGGGGTATCATGGAGTTAAGGGACTTACCTTCACATGACAACATTAATGGGTATGTTGATGATTTTATCCAATCTATGAAAGAGGTACATGATCAGGTTAAAAAAACCTTGATGGAAGAAAATATAAATTAGAAAGAAAAGAAGGATGATGGGAGAAGGGAATTAAAATTCCAATTGTGAGACTTGGTAATGGTTTACTTGAACAAGGCTAGACTACCCAAGCAAATACCAAGTAAGTTGTAGATGGGAAGGATTGGGTCATGAAGGATACTTGAAAAGGATGGACTCAATGCCTATAAAATAGAGCTACCAAAGGACATGGCTATCTCTTCCATCTTTAGTGCGAAAGAGCTAATACCATATAAGGGGCCCAAGGTAGATGAAGGATAGTATCAAGAGGAATTCAACAAGGATGTTATAGACTTGCAGGTACTTGAAAGGGAGCCACCACAGGTGGAATTGATCTTGGACTCTAGAGTGAAGAAAAGTACAAGAAACAAGGTGTACAAGGAGAATCTTGTGAAATGGAAGGAAAAAACTAAAACTAAAACTACTTGGGTTGTAAAGAGTGATTTCAAGAAGTAGGGCACCAACAAGGAGCTCATGAATCCAAAGGTACCTTGAACTCTTCTTGACAGGGGGAGAATGGTGTAGGAGCACCTAAGGGTAAGGTCAAACCCTAAAGGTATTTTGTTTTATAAATGGTATAACCAACCATTGGAAAAATAAGGACTAATTAGAGAGTCCCAAGGTGAGTATAGGAATGTTAATTTAGTTGATTTGACTCTCTAAGTTAAAAGTTGTCAAGTAGGTCCTAGGAAGAAAAAAGTTTCTCAAAGTGCTTAAGCTTGAAAAATAATGTGAATAGACCAAATGAGTGGTTAATGTAGGTAAGAAGTGGTCATTTTATGATATGAATCCATGTTGGAAGGTTCACGAACAAACTAGTCAAGGTTGGAGTCTTGGTTTGCAACAATTACAAAAGTTGTCAAAAAATTACTCAGTGACAACTTTTCAATTTTGTAAAGTTTCTTAGCAAATTTTAAGGTAGTTTTTGGAAATGAACTACTTGGATTAGTTATGGATAAGTTAAATGACCAAGAAGGAGGGGAAAGACTCTTTTAACATCCCTCAATCTAGTTCTAGGGTTGGATACTATGATGTATGAACAACATGTGTTTTAGATTATGGTAAAAGCAAGTTTTGAAGGGACCCCGAAACCCTTTAACAAAAAATAGAAAGATAAAGCAAGACAACCCAACCAGGAAAAAACCTACAACAAACTGAAGAACAGTATCAAAATCAGGTTTTACAGGGACCTGAAACCACTAGAAAAGTCCAAACATAAACTAACCCAGGTTTTATAGGGACCTGGAACCACAAACAGTCTAAACTATAAAAAACCAAAAACCAAGACCAGAGTCCCCAACCAGCGACCAATACCAGATAGGCACCAAACCAGAGAACCCACCCCAGTGCCACTATTGCAGCTCTAGGATCAATTTAGCTGCTTCCTTATGAACAACATGTGTTACTGCAACACAGTATGAGCATTGGAGCAATTTTTTGTGAAATAATAAATTTGAGAAGTTGATTGTGTCACTCTTTTCATTGTTGTAGCTTCCTTGGATCATGTTTTAAAACTTATTCTAGTTGTTTGGATTCAAGTATTTCATTTCTTTAGTTTTAGAAAATTATTTATTTTGTGTAATATTGTTGTCCAGTTTTGAGTTGTTAGCATAGAAATGGTTATGGCTTGAAATTTCATAGTCAAACTCTCATAGCCTTTGGAAATTAAGCAATAGCCTTTGTATAGGTTGTAAATATGGAAGTTGGAGTTTTTGCAAGGTAGTTGGCCATAATTACAAGTGAGCCCTAGCAAAGCTTGCAAAGCTTGGAAAGGTGCAATGTATGCTTGTAAAGAAGTGTAGTAGTGAATAGGGGATTGGTACGTGTCAATATATTTAGGATATGGCAAGAGTAGGGTACTAAGAGTGTTGGATTCATAGGAGAAGGCAAGAAGTGAAGAGGAAGACCTTAGTAGAAAAGAATCTTTGTTTTGCCCTTAAAAACCATCAAAATAGGGGTTTTTTTAGAAACTATACTGTATGGAGAGTATTGTGAGCTAAGATCACAAAAATCCTTTAGCCTAGGTTCATAGGGGATGAAGTCCTTTAGACATGAACTAGCCTTATTAAGGTTTTTTAGGAGGAATTTCTAAACCCTAATTTTTAGGAGGGCTAATATGGGCTCTTAGGGCTACAAGGCCAATGTGAGCAATTTGGAGTTATGGGTGTGATGGACCTAAAATAATAATGTATAATGGTGGGGAATGTGTCAAAAAGCTCATTAGGAGAGCCTACACTTGGTTTGTGCTAAGGAATAGGAGTGTGATAGGATTTTCCCTTGTAGGCTTAAAGATGCCCAATGGAAGGAATGGGAAGGAGAGAAAATAAACTTGAATTGTTGGTGAGATTTCTTGGAAGAAGGGGATCTAGATTGTGATCCCCTAGAATAGGGCTGGAGAAAAAAGCATAGGAGGCCATAGATATCCTCATTGGAGCCAATGATCTCTTGTGGGAGGAAGCTCCCCATCATCCATGACCTTAGTGATCCATCCAACCCTCTTTTCATCAATGTCTTTCTTTGAAAGAAAGTCTTTCACACTTGTATGAAGAACCAAGAGTTGGATCTTGTTGTGAGACAAAAGATTCCTAAATTTCTTTAGATCTCTTACAAAAGGGAGGTCTTGCTTCTCCAAATAACTTTATTTATCTTCATAATCCTTTAGCCCTTCACTAGAAAAGGCTAAAGCTCTTCACTAGCATTATTTAGCTATGTCCAGATAGCTAAGATGCTTGACTCACCTCCAAGGGTATAGAGATTGAAATCATTATCAAAATTGGGTTTGATAAGGGTAGGAGCTAATGCTATTACTTCCTCAATCTCTTCAAAACTAGCTCTCCTTTAATTTTTATAGGTGAAGGCCATATTCTTTTTTAGCATAGTTATAAATGGCTTAACCATGGTAGCAAGATTAAAGATAATTGTTCTTACAAAGTTGATTCTACAAAGGAAGCTTTGCATCCCTTTCTTATGAGTAGGAAGTGGGAGAGCAAGAATTTACTTTATTCTCTTTGGATAAATAGTCAAACCCTCTTTATAAATGATATGCCCAAGTAGCTTTCCTTGATTGGTGGAAAACACACACTTACTTGGATTTAGTGACATACCATACTCCCTGCACTTGATGAACACTTGCCTCAAATGATCAAAATGATCTACCAAATTCTTGGAGTAGATTGTCATATCATCAATGTAAACCAACACAAATATTTAAAGCATATTCTTGAAATCCATTTCCATTTCCTTCTAAAATGTGACACCTATATTGGTTAGTCCAAAAGGCATCTCACAATAGTCATAGAATCCCCATTTAGTAGTGAAAGAAGTCTTATATCTATCAAAATCTTGAACTAGTACTTGGTTATAACCAAAAAGTCCACCTAAGAAAAAAAATCTCTCTAAACCACTAACTTTGGATAGAATCCGTTCCATTGAAGGAAGGGGATGGTGATATTTAAGAGAAGCCCTATTAAGGTCCCTAAAATCTACACATAGAATAATATCCCTACTCTTCTTCCTAATAGGAACAAGGTTAGCTATCACAGGGGAATTATTAATAGGAAAAATTATATTAGCCTCTATTAACTTGGATAATTCCTTTCTCATTAATGGCCCAATTCTAGGATTAACTAGCCTCTATTTTTGTCTAATAGGTTTTGCATTATCCCTTAAATCTATGGTATTCTTAAAAAAACTTAGATCAAAAACCCTTAAATCATCACATGTGCAAGGAAATATATCATTAAACTCTTGACATAGATGAAGAAAATTTTCTTGTTCAATTTTAGAACATATCTTCCCCACATTAAGAGTTCTCCCATCAGTAACAACAACTAGTATGTAATCATCTTTATTTGTAGCCAAGTTTGATCCTATATTCCTTGCTTGATCATCAGGTTTAAAGATACTCTCTAAAGTGATTATAACTTTGGGTAACCTATTTAAAGTTAGGTTCATGATTTGATCACCATATTGGCCTTGTAGTCTAGATTGATTCCTCTCAGAGAATTCTACTTCATTTTGTCAAAAGTTGACAATTCGTGCATCAAAATCAAAGACTTTCCAACTTGAGCAATTTTTGGGAATAAAAGGTCTTAAAATTATTTTGATATTTTGCTCTCTATTACCCTTAGCATGCTCTAGTACATTATGATGAGAACCAATGGTTGCAAGTCCATTAGCATGTTTATTTTCTCTCCTAGCAACAATCTAAATGTTGAATGCTTGAAAACCCTCAAGAAAATCCCAAACTTTGTGTTTATATGATTTGAAAAGATTGATCTTGGTAATATTATAGCTTCTTACTTGATTGACAACCAACTCACTATCCCTAAATATCTTCAGAGCCTTGATTTCTCTCTTTTCTACAAGTTAGAGACCTTGAATCAGAGCTTCATACTCTGCTACATTAATGGTGTAGCTAAATTGGAGCCTATAAGAGAAAAAGCACTTCTCTAATCTAGGATAAATGATCATGATACTAGCCCCTAAGCCATTTTTATTCCTTGAACCATCAACGAACAAACTCCACAATCCACTAGAATTTTCTTTTGTCTTCATAAGATTAGAGATAGGGGCCTCTTTCTCAAGTATGTAATATGTTCCAAGTCCTCTCTCTAGGACTTCTTATACTAGATAAAACTAATAAGTAGTGGCCTACTCATCCAAGATATAGTCATTCAGCTCTACCAAAGAAGTGGTAGGCTCTTGTGCTATGTCTTTATCATCTATTCATGAATAGTGCAATTCATGTTTATGGGGCTGAGAGTATAGGTCTCTATGTGATTAAGGGCCAAGGACTCTACTTTTAAGGAAGCACTTGCCCCATATCTCATCCTAAAGAACATATAGGACTAGTTTGTTGGAATATCATCTCCTATTTGTGTAGTGAAGTGCCTAGAAAAATAGATGGAAAAATAAGGTTCTACCTTAGCTACTAATATGTCTTGGGTCACAGTACAACTAGGGAAAGCATCCAATGCCATCTCTACACTTTTTAAGACTCCTACAGTCTTGAAAGAGCTACCATCCAAATGAAGGACATCCCTCACTATTGGTTCATATTTAACATCAAGCAGGTTAGCTATTCATTTAGGCATTACTAAACTACAAGCCCCTAAATCAATCATACAATTATGGACTAGTTTATCTCTTATGATGAAATTGACATAGAAAGAAGGAAGCCTGATTTTGTTATTTGATTCTTTCTCTTTGATTGGTTGCACCAAACTTGTTGCATTTTATTCTCTAGGTGGTTGGTCTTTCACCTCTATACCCTCTAGCTCTTGCTACAATAACTCCTTCTGTGATGGTATAGTATCAATAGCATCCCATATAGAGATATTGAAATTAGTCCTTTTCATTTGATCTACAAAATTGAAAGGAGTACTAGCTACTTTGATTGAAGCCTAGGGAGCTATATAGATAGGTGGCTGAATTTGAGAAGTCTAAGGTTTAGTAGACTTCTGGTTTCTCATATCTTGTCTCTATTGAGAAGTAACCTTGGATTGTGCATTCATTACTAGCACACAAGGAGCAACATTTGAAGTTGAAGCCTGATTAGATGAGAAGGACATAGCATCTTCAAAAGATCTTCATTTACTTCAAGTTTTATGAGCAATGGCATCATGGTTCGCATGGAATTGTTCTTGTAGATGATGGTTCATGAAAGAACAATCACCTTTCTAATGTAAATGGGGAGCACCAATAGATTGACTAACATTACATTGTTTTCCTACTACTTGCTCCTATATAGTTAGTAGTAAGTAAGACTTTTCCTTCTAGCACATACAATATCCATAGGAATAGTTACAAGAGGGACAAATGTCTTAAACTTAAGCAAGACTATTCTGAGAGACTAATGCCCTGCTTAGGTTTGGATTTGCATTTGTAGTAGGGACATTACCAATAGGTCTATTATGATTGTAGGGGACATGACCTTGATTTTAATTTGCAGGCCTATTATGAATGGGACATTAATACTAAAGTGGGGGAGGCTTTTTTTTTGAGCTTGTTTCCTTTCTAGGGTCACTACCTTGTTACTCATCTTGTGTATCACTAAGAAGCTATCCTCTAGCTTATTCTTCTAACCCTGCAATTTCTTGTCTATATTTTGCATCATCGACTACATCATATATTTAATTTCATCTATATTCCATTTGAGGATGTGGATGCTGAAGGGACAATAGCAAGGGGTTGACTTGTAGATGTTTTATGGATATGGCTACAGTAGGCTGATGATTGGGCATTTTAGGAAAGAAAGGAACTAGAGGCCTTGGAGCTAACTTCCCTCCTTGTATCAAGATATTTTTTGTCTTTATGGAAATCTCATAAGCATCTAGTAAAGTATCCCCTCCCACAATTTGTACCGTGGTAGTTATATCACTATTAAAGTCTTTGAGGTAATGTAAGAAAGCATTACTAGGGGAAGGCTTTAATATAGTAGATATTCTATCCCATGTCTTTTGAAATCTATAATTAAAATCTATCATATATTAATGGGGTGCTCTCTTGATAGTTGTTAGTTTCTCCAAAAGTGATAGGTCATCACTTTTGTCCTCAAAATGCTTACAAAGCCCTACTCCTAACCAATCCCAATAAATAATAGAGTTATGTGGTAAGCCTCTATACTATTGTAATACTTTTTCTTTTAGTAACAAAGTGAGCAACCTAACAGAAACATCATCCTCCATAATACAATGTATATTGCAGATATTTGAAATCTCCTAAATATGTTCTATAGGAGAGATGGAATCTTCACCAATGAAATTAGGTATACGTTCAAGAGTTGACACTAAGATATTATGTCATTGAGCCAATAGGAAACAACTCCACCATTAAAGGTGGTAAATGCATGTTCTCTAGGCTATACCATATGGAATAATGATCTATTTATATGGGAATATGGCACTCTAGGTTTTAATCTATCAATAGGAGGAGTCAAGAGAGATATTGAAGGTGTATGTGCTACTCCTACACTGCTAACTAGTGATAGAGATAATCTATTTCTCTTTCTTCCAAGGTTTGGAAATGAGAGCTTAGTGTATTGAAAATTACCTCTAGAAGATGTCCTTGTGTGAGTTTGGCTATGAATATCAACAACTTTGGTCTAGAAACTAGAATGTAGTGTTTGATTTTCCAAGTACTTGAAAATGAGCCTCTTAAAGGCCTAAAAATACTAAGAGCAACACTATCTTCTCATTATGTATTTGAAGTTCTTTTCCTCAACACCTTTGAATCAATAGACTTAAGAATTCATTGATATGTTTAGTCCTACTAGGCATGCCAAAAAATATTGTCGCAAAAGCTTGCACCCTTTCCTAATTATTTTACCTAAAGTCAACCTTGTGAAACATGGAAAAAATCTCCAAGCTATGGGACTTGAACTATGAGATTGAGTCTCTAGAGAAAGCCTACTTCCTCTAACTACACTTTGAAAGGAAAAGGGAGAAGGAATGCATGAAATAAAACTACTTAATATAATCTAAAAGGGGGTGATACACCAAAATAATTTGTTCATTCATCTCTCTGCCTAAAATGCACTATTTATCAATATAACCTCAAAATACACATATTCAACCTTTTTCTTAATCTAACGGTTACATAGAGATTAGAAACCAAATGAAATGCCACAAGGAAGGAAGTTCACTCTATAACATTCAAAGGAAAGAGTAGATACTGTAATGTAGATTGAAGAATGTAAACAAAACACCAATAAAGGCAAGAAAATTTTGCACTAATATTAGTGGGAGAATGTGGCAAACCAAGAGATTACATTCACTCGTAAACAAAATGAAATTACAATAGAAGAGTATAAGATACTACTACTATATAATCAAAGAAGAAAATGACCAACCCTAAGAAGGGTTACAAAATCTACTTTTGTAGTTCAAGCACAACTCAAATGCTTCTACCCTAAGGTAGAACTCAACAACTACATTTAAGATTGTAGAGAAAAATCATTGCAAAATTGGGAAATATCTAATCATGGTACACATCCAAATGTAGGAAAGTCATATTAGTCATCAAAAAATACCTTGAGAAGATAGAAATGGCTGTCATTAATGTTTCAACAGAGTGGATGGATAACTAGGTGGTGATGGAGTGTCCCTTTACATTTAAGTGGCATCGAGAATGATGAAAGTGGTTGTCGGTGATTGAGAAGATTAGATTTTCCATTAAAGAGTTGTCTTTCTTTGTTCTTGGCATGACAAGTTAGCCATGTCATCAGTCAATTGGAGCGCAGCTTCAAGATTTTCTATGTGGTACAACCATGTTAAGATATTTTTCCACCTTGCCAACATTCAAACTTATGTTGATTCATGTCTTTACCTTAGTCACAACTTTGCCAAATTTTATCTTAACTAGCCATTTTACCTTGCAAAAATGTGAACTCATACTTAACCATTATTTTTGCTCCAAAGCTTGAAATGGATGTAAAATAAAATTTCCACGACCTTGTGAGAATGAACTTAACCAACATGTCATCATCTGGGCCCATTGAAACACATGTCAACTTGTCATTATGTCACTATGACTAAAGGTCTAACAGTTTTTCATAGTGATATAACAACAACCCTCAATCTACTTCAATCTGATAGTGGAGAGAGTACAAAACCCTATGAACTATGATGGGCCCACTAAGACATGTGTTGTATCATTTCTACTTAATTATGTTTATTCATCATGCAACTTCCCATAGCAACAAAATGACAACCTTCAACAATCTTTAAATTGACAATGGACAAGGGTATGTCAAGAAACTGGCTCATTTCAAAAGGTCATGAATAAAACTTTGACAATTATTACATTGTCTAATAACTCCACCAGCCATAAAGAATGAAGGCACAACTAGGATACATGGCACATTGTCGTTATGTCACTATGGAAATTTGTCATACAATTTTCCATAGCGATGATGCGATGGCCATAGATTCTCTACACATCGGATGGTTGAGAAGATGTGGGCCTACCAAGATGTTTATAATGTGCAACCACTTGAAGGGTTAGGATATAAAATGTAACCCAAAGTTTAAATATATCTTTTATAACATTTGACCATTTGAATATTTCAAATCATGATCATTGGCCATGCTTGACAAGCAAAACTTAATTTTTTGGTGGGAGGGAAAGAATGGCTAACAGTTACTATGTAGTGGAAAGGAGTTTTTTAAGGATCTCAAGGATGATGAGATCCAAACCTATGTAGTTCTACTAAACTCCAAAGGAGAGGAAAAGATAGCCAAGGAACCACTGCCAGTAGAGATATAAACATTTCTTAGTAATTAAAACAAGATTGTAAGTGATCGAACCCCTGTCACCTTACCTCCTAGAAGGGTAAATAAGAAATCAATTAATTTTTTCACCAGTGCATCTCTACCAAAAAAATTAAGCATATAAGATCACCCTTGACCAAAACATGGAAGTAGCAAGGAATGTGCAAGAACTCTTGGATCAAGGCCTGATCAAGAAGAGTATAAGTCCATGTCTAGTCCCTATTGTACTAGCATCCAAGAAGGGAGGAAAGTGGAGACTATGCATATATTCAAGGGCTATAAATAGAATCACAATCAAGTATAGGTTTCCCATAAATAGGATTGAAGATCTCATGGATTGTCTTGGAGGGGAAATGTACCTCACAAATTTGGATTTGAAAAGTGGATATCACCAAATAAAAATTAAGGAGGGAGATGAGTGGAAGAAAACATTCAAGACAATAGATGTGTTTTATGTTTAGCTTGTGATGCCATTTGGCCTCTCAAATGCTCCTAGCACATTCATGAGGCTCATGAATGAAGTGCTTAAGGACTTCACTAGAAAATTTATGAATGTATATATTGATGATATATTAATATTCAAAAATAAATAGAGGAGCACATTAAACATGTCCAGACTATACTACTGCAAAGATTGCATGAGGAAAAAATTTCTATTAATCTTGAGAAATGTGACTTTTTCAATAAAGAGATTGTGTATTTAGGCTTTATAGTGTCAAAGGGGTCCTTGAAGATGGATCAAGAGAAGGTTGTAACTATTCTCAAGTAGTCACCACCTACCTACCAACTCTACTGAGGTAAGAATTTTTCATGGTTTAGCCTAGTTTTATAGAAAGTTCAATAGGAATTTTAGTGGTATATGTGCACCTTTTCTAGATATGATTAAGGGTGGGGTCAAGTCGAAGTTCAAATGGACTTTGGAAGTAGAGAAATCCTTTGAGTTATTGAAGAAACAAGTAGCCACCCAACTTTTCTTATAGTCACCTATCTTTGAAAAGCTATACATCTTAGAATGTGATACAAGTGGATTCAAAGTAGGGGGAATTTTGAGTCAAGAAGTTAGTCCAATAGCCTTCATCAATGCAAAATTGAATAAAGAAAATAAGAAATATTCTTGTTATAACCTATAATTGTATGCCTTAGTTTAGTCTCTTAGGAAATGGAGACATTTCCTATTACCCAAATAATTTTTTGTATTCACTAATAATCAATCCCTAAACTACATAAACACCAAAGAGAAGTTAAGTAATAGGAACTTGAAATGGATGGAGTATTTACAAGCATTTACTTTTACAATCAAGCATAAGAAGGGAAAATGAACAAAGTAACAAATTCATCGAGTAGGAGATTGTTAACTATACAAGAATTTTAGTTACATAGCATTGGGATAGAGACTTTTAGGAATATCTATAAGGAAGATGAATACTTTGCAGAAGAATTCAAGATATGTTCTAATTTTGGGAATCATTTCCATAGAAAGCTCTTTGAATTCACTTTGTAGAATGGGTTTTTATTTAAAGGAAATTAGTTATGTGTCCCAAGAGGATCAATGAGGGAAAACCTTATTTAGGAAAAGCATAATGGGAGCCTCAGTGGTCACTTTGGGGTGAAAAAACTCTAGAGTTAGTCCAAAAATTTTACTATTGGCTAAAACTAGTTAGGGATGTGACTAGATATGTCAAGCAATGCATGGTATGTATGTAAACCAAGGGTGGAATGAGAAATTTATCTTTATACCAACCCTTTCCAATCCCAAATAGTGTGTGAGCATGGAATTCATAGTAGGTCTACCCAAGAAAAACTAGGGATGTGATAGTATTTATGTAGTGGTTGATAGACTCGATAGAATGAGGCATTTCATAGCATGCAAGACTACCAATGATGCTAGGCACATTTCACACTCATTATTTAAGGTGGTTGTGAGGATTCATGGTCTCCCATTGAGTATTATGTTAGATAGAGATGTGAAGTTCATGAGCCATATTTGGAAGACCTTTTGGAGCAAACTTGGTACAAATATTTTATTTGCCCAACCTACCATCCTCAAATAGATTGCCAGACTGAGGTGGTTAACAAAGTGTTGGGTAATCTATTGAGGTTCCTAACTAAGGAATATGTGAAACAATGGGATGCTATCATTCCTCAAGTATAATATTCTTATAATGGTAGTAAGAACAAAACTGCAAGTAGAATCCCATTTTAGATTGTATATGACATGCATCCAAGGGACATATGTGAACTAAGAGATCGGAGGAATGGAATATAGGAGTGGTCATGCTAAGGACTTCCCTCAAATTATGAAAGAAATCTAAGAGAAGGTGAAAAATACTATCCAAGAAAGCACACAAAAGTTGAACACTAAGGTAGATGAGAAGAGAAGAGACATTGAATTTCCAATAGGGGTTATGTCATGGTACATTTGAACAAATCAAGATTGTAGAAAGGTGTACTAACTAAACTGTAGATGAAAAGAGTGGGAACTTGTCAAATAATTTTAAAATATGGAGCTAATGCATATAATTTTAATTTTCCATCGTATTTGGACATTTATCTTATTTTCAATGTCAAGATTTGTCAAATTCAAAGGTCTTGTAATGGAGATTTCTCAAAACTATTAGGGAGTCCGTACTCATCTAGAACCTACTATGGTGCCTTCCCCAATCAAGTTAGAAGCTGAGATGGTCCTAGATTCTAGAGTCAAGTGGAGGCATGAACTAGATTCATAGGAAATATGTGTTATTAAGGAAGACTTCAACAATGTGGGCATCTCAACAAAGCTATTGTCCTTAGGAGTGACATAGTTTTACTTATATGGGGGAGTATGGTGCAGAAGCACCTAGGTAGGCTCATGGAAGATCTAGGGTGCCTAAATTGTTTTGGCTTGTAGTGGTACTAACCACACCACTAGTGTAATAAGGGGACTATCTTAGTCCTCAATTGAGGTGTGCTATAATAGGAAGTCCTAATGGGCCCTAGTTGCCCTTAGTTGTAAGTATACCCACATCTTCTCTAATAGGGTATTAATTGTGTTTTAGTGAAAAATTGGAAAATTAAGGGACTTAAGGTAATTTTTATATTTTTAAAACCTTAGATAGGTATTTGGGAAATTTGGTGGCCTTAGGATTAAGTTTGAATGGAAAATTCAAAAATATGTAAAAGTTGCTAAAAGTTATCAATGTTGTCATTAACAACAGTTTGTTGCATGAGAGTAACTTCATTCATTGGGTTTCATAACTATATGAAACTGATTTTTTTTGGACCTTGGTCAATTATTTAAGTCCATACTTGACCTATTGAAGGGGTTGGATTAATAATGAAGTGTGTGTACGGACTAGATCATAGCAATAACAGTCACAATTTTTTTTTCTAAATATTTTGGCATTTTAATGGATTGAAATTAGGGCTATAACCCATGTAAGAATTATATTAATTCATTTTAAGATGTGTGGTTTTAGATTGTGATTTTTTGTAATTCTAGTTAGTTTTTCAAAATCTTTTGTGTTATGTTGGTTTGCTGTCCTAAACTAGGTAACTGGTAAAGATGGGGTCATAGATCCTCTTCCAATTATGGAATCTACATGAGATTTTGGTATTATAGAGGTGATTCTATGTAAATATTTTATAGTGAAGGATGGGACCTAGAAGGAAAGGGAATCATTTTTAAGGTGATGCCCTAGACGAGCTAGAGTTGCATGGCTAAGGATCATAGTGAGGTGTAGAGGTGTTAAGGAGGATTGAATGAAATGATAGCTTCAATAAAAGTATGCAGGATAGTAGATACATGAGTGAGGAAGTCTCAAATTAAATTAGAAATACTAGTGAAATTTCTTTGGACGAGAAAGTGAAAATCTTGCTAATTTGGCTTGAAAAACCTTAAAACCCTAATTTTAAGAATATTTGTAGGCCATATTATATGGATAGTTTGGAGGCTTTAGATCTTGGACATATTTTATGTCTATAAAAAGGTGTATCTACATAAAATCATAGTTTTCATCTTTTTAAAGGACCTTTTCAAGTTATTTAGGATTTTCATCAAATGTAGGTCTAATTGCTTGTAGCCTTATTTGGGGAGCCACTGTTATGTTTCTTGGAAATCAATTAGGTTCCAATATCAAAAGTGGTTGAAGGTTAGGGCAAGGATCCTAATGACCTCCTAGGTATACATCTATTGGGGAAGTGACTTCTAATCATGTTGGTCAGTTTGTGGTGTTGGTGAAGAGGAAACAAGAAGGCTAATGAAAGCCTAGGAAGTAGTGTATGGAGTTGTTGTGCTATCAAATTGGTATTCACTTGTTGAAGGAAATAGCTTCCCATAATTAGGTTCCTAAGGAGAGTAGGGTAGTAAGAAACCCTATTAGGTTAGGAGAAATACCTAAGGAGACCCTAGAGGAAGTTAGGGTATGAGAAAGACTAGTGTTACATTAGATTATGTATCTAAGTTTGATCTTTGATTGAAAGTTCTTCATTATTCTATGAATGTCATTATCTCTAACATTTTATCATCTTTTCCTATAACACTATGTAACCATCTCCATTGAAAATTTATTACTATTCCAACTCATCATACCAAGGAACTACTTGGTTGCATAGAAGAATAGATGTTTTAACAAATATTTAAATCTAAAAAGTGCATATGTAGTCTTCTTTAGCTTCACAATGTTGTCTAACAACTATGTTCTGACTATCTCACACAAGTTTACCTTCCTTTTCTAAACTTCCATAACATATGATGCATGCATGAATCCTCCTAGCATAGAGTTCACTCTAGAACTGTGATTCAACCTTTAGCCTATAATTTTGCTCAATACTTTGACTCATTTGTCCAATCATGTGAACTTTCATATTCCTTCCATCAAACTTAGTATACAGGTTTGTCTCAATTGTCTGTCTTACATTCTTATGATTCATTGGATTACATCCCTCATTATTTAGATGTATGACCCATTGGATTAATTCACTGTTAATTGTTATTGGTACATCAACTACCCAAAACATTTCATCATGAATTATGCTTAGGAAAATTTTGCTCCATTCATGATTATTGAATTTTGTGTAGAACATTTACTTAATCAAATTCATCTCATGCAAGTATGCATATTGAAACTTTAGGGTTAATTCACCATTACACAAAAATCCTAAATCCTTATGGATGTCCTCATCACCAATGCTCTCTAATTTATAGTGAATGTAACTTCTAACATCTTCTACGTGAAGTACAGTTGGTGAGATTTGAGAAAATGCTCCTAATGGGTCATTTATGAGAGAAACAAATGGGTGTTTCTTGGACTTATATATGGGTCTATCACTTACATCACATACTGACTACCCTACCATGCTCATTCCATAATATACTATAAATTCCAAAAAAAGCTTCATAAAATACCTTTAATATTGCATTTAGGTCTTTTACAACTTCTTACTTCAAATGCCATTTGTCGCACTTGAATTTTTTGTCAAATTTCTCACTAATTTCTCTAACATCTTTGAATGACAAAATGGCACTAAAAATCTTGCTCACAATCCTTAAATTACTTCAAATCTTAGTCCACATTAAATATGCATTTTTTTCTTCTTCAAAAAGTTGTCATTGATTACCAGTGAATTTGTTTTCTTCCATATGGCTTACTGTGATCATACAAATGCTTGTACACTTGACCATAACTTCCACTCTATGTCTTCTACCTTGTACTAACTCCACAACTTCTAATTCAAAATCTCTCATCAGTTCTAATCAACTAACACTCATCCTCTACAAGAAATGCTTAATTTAGATAGGATGAGTCACAAACAATTTTTGGCTTCAATTTCTCGTTAGATGCATCAAAATAAAATTCCTCCAAAAGTATATAAGAACTTTCTGGATCCTTAGCTTTCAAAAATAATTCTTTAAATTCATCACAATTCTGTTTTACTACTTCTTTAAGACTATTATCATTCCTTCTATCATTCCTATTATTGTTACTTCTATAATTGGGATTCCTATTGAAGTTCCTTCTATCCATTCTACAAAATCTTGTTGTCTATCCAAAATTATCATATAACTAACATATAGGTGCATTTCTTCTCTAGTTATTTCTATTCTAATTTTTATGTGCTCTATGATTCCTTGTGATATGTCCAAGATTGTTACATTTGTAACATAAAACATGTTTCCTTTCTCCATGATTAGATCTACTTTTGTGATCTTCCTCTTCCATTACCAATAAGGTTAGTATTCCTAAACATTCTACAATTTGCATTATTGCTATCAAACTTAGGTTTCTTACAATCTATTAATTTATGTCCATAACCATAACAATTATAATAATAGAAATTAGTAATAAGTTTAAAATACTTACATATGCAATCTCTTTTTATATGACCAAATTCATTGCATATGAAACATCTACCTCTGAATTCATGTCTAACTTCCGTGGATGGTTCATCTTTCTTAGGTTTATCAACTTGCTCTTTTTCCTTTGGTTCATAATGTTTTATAGATAAATCAACAACTTCCTTAGATACTTCTGATTCAATCTTACTTTCATCACTTTCTTTAGGGGATTCAACAACTTGATCTAGTTCTTTCCTAATTTCAAAATTCTTTACTGAATTTTCTCCAATAAGATATCCAAGAGCTATCTTGTCATATGAAAGTCTTTGGTGAAATATTTTTTCATCAATTTTTTCACTACTAGAATAAAATTTTTCTAATTGTTGTTCAGCTTGTGTCAATTCTCCTTTCAATGTGGTATTGTACTTTTCTAATTCTACATGCTCAATCTTGATAGATTTTAGATCATCCATCTTGTCTTTTAGTTTACCAATGTAGATTTTTGCATCCTCATACCTATCTTTCGAGTTCCCACAGCTAAATATTGTTAATTACTTTATAAATTTCATATGAAAGTAAAACAAGAATTCTAAAACCTTGCAAAAAGAGAAGTGATAAATACCATTATTTATTAACTAGGGAAACCCTGGCTAGGGGAAAACTCCAATGGGAATGGTATCCACAAGATGATTCACTAAACAAAAGAATCATGTTAAGGATATTGACCCTATTAGGATTCTCTAAAATACACATAGTGTCTCAAGTTCTTGTTAGAGGACTAGGCCTTATTAAAAGCCTCAACCTTATTAGAAGTTGCTTCAAACCTAATAGGAGTTGGTAGAACAAATACAATGTATGCAAGAAGAGCCCACTATCCTAACATGCAATTATACAATTTAGTTTCTTCACAAGAGTGGGTATACATACAATATTGTCTTATTATTGTATCTCACACTTTCTCTGATCATACATCAGATTTCACATCACATAAGATTCACATATCATTTAAGATTTCTTCTTGATTATTTGCATCACATATACTTCACATTACTTCATATTTTGTTTGTAAAAGATATGATCTTTACTTATATCTTGCAAACTAATAAATCTTAGTGCAGTCAGCCTTAATGCTTTAACATTCTTGACCAAATATTAAAAATTACTTGGGGTAAACATCTAGGATGTCAACCTTTCATAGCTTAGTAATTATTTTGTTACAAAAATAATTCCCTAATTCATACAATCCAATTCTTTGGTATGCTTTGTTCTATTCTGTTGAATATCTAAATTAGTTTCTTGATTGTAACTTGCAACATACAACTTGATCAGGTCTATGCACTCACATATGCCATCAGCATGTTGTCATCTATTGACCCTTAACTACACATATCCTAACTCAAACTCAGTTGTCTATACATGCCATATTTGTCTTTGTATTGTTGTAATCTATCTAACACTTAGACAATTTTCTAATTGTGATTGCGTAAATGACAACACTTAAAATATCTAACTAGCCATATTGCCAACAATAGCTTCATCTAAAAAATACAACTCATGTTGCAAATACAGATCACAATTTAGTCCAAAATCTAACTCATTGACTAGCCTCCATTAACATCTCCATCACTAACTCACCTTGCAGTCCTTCAATAAATTACTATTCATATCAACACTTCATTGTTTTTGACCTTTTGCTCAAGTTTTTCAATAAACTAAATCAACAACTACTCTAACCTTGTTAAGGTATTTACTATCTCTTATAATCTCTCTAAGTAATCCCTTGTATATCCTTAAATAGATAGGGTAGAAGCAAGGAGTTGGGTCTCAATTCTATGGAAGTCCATGGATTGAGATCCAGTTCTTTTAGAAATGGGTACTCATTTTAAGCTGGGACACCTGATCCAAAAAAAATTTAAATGAGCACCCATTTTTTTAAGAATCAAGTAGCCATTTTTTATTTTCAAAAAATGGGTACCCATTTTTCAAAATGTAAAAAAATTATATTTTTTAGAAACAAGTACCCGTTTTTGAAAAGTAAAAAATGAGTACCCATTTTTTACTTTTAAAAAATGGGTACCCATTTCTAAAAATTTAAAATTTTGTTCTTTGGGGGGGATTTTATATGTCAATTTCACTTTTTATAAATGGGTACCTATTTTTTGAATTTCAAATAATAGGTGCCTGTTCCTTACAACATTGGATAGAAGTTTTTCTCCTACCTTAGATTTTGGTTCAGGATAGGCTTGGTGAGACCAAGCCTATGCCTTGACCTCTCAAGATATGGCTAAGGCATTGAACTAAAAAATTCACGCCTTGCCATAATTTTTAGAGGGTCTTCCCAATCAAATTTTTTTATGAAACAAAAATCAATTAGAGCTCTAACTATCTTGATTTTAGAAATATAAATTTTATACTACTATGATTCTATTTACTATTTTTGCATTACTTTTTAATGAAAGGTAGTACCTAAATGTAAAATAGTGAAGTTCACTAACACTTTAATAACTTCTTTTTTTAATATATTTTTTCTTAAATTAATTTATATGTCATCAATCTACATACAATTCTTTTGAGGTTTAAAAAAGTGAAAATTTGATCAAATTATAGTGTTATTACATGAGAGGTTTTAAAATTTACCTTTATAGCCAATTAATAATTAATTAAAAAAATTATTCAAATAAAAATTTAGGAAAAATATTATCATCAATCTTAGGTGTATTAGGTAACTACCTTTAAAAGGATTTATGAAAACTCATTTATTTGTGTTAAATTATGGTGTTCGTACATGAGATTGGTATGCTCCTGAAACATGCATTTTGAAAAAGTGGTTTTTAAAGATCCATATTTTAAAGATCCATACCAAAAACAAAATCTATCATATGGGTACAAAAATAAATTACATATTCAAAAACTAGATTTTGAACACTAAAATTTTTATTTTTAAAGTTTTTTATGTTCAATCTCTAAATCCCTCAAATTTTGACATCAATTGACAAGAAATTTCAAAAATAAGAAAAACGCTTCCACTTTTTGCCCAAAAGGGAGACCCAACTTCTTGCACTTACCCGATAATCCTCATATTTTTCCTCTTAAACATCACCATAGATCTTATGGGTTAGATAAGGTTGAACACATCGAATGAATCTATCCACTATTTTGTCTTGTCTTTTCTCTTCTAGAAAACTTTCCAAACATCTAATTGAATTCATCCATAGAAATACTCAAACATTATTTACCTTAAATTAAATTCTCAATTTCATCCATCCTTATCTTGAACATACTTTCCATATTCCATGAATTCAATTGTGTTGGCTAGAAACCAAGATTTCCTCATAATCAATCAAATGTTGTTCCCTGACCAACACTAGGTTCTGACACCCAATTATCACTGAATTACTCAATCGACACTAACTATTCATTCCAACATACTTTATGATACTTGATCAATACTGATGCTCAATCAACACTATATTTTCTCAACTTATACTATCACTCAGTCAACTCTAGCACTACTCATCATAAAATTTTAGTTCATTAAACTGTTTCTTGGTCAAGCCTATTCATTTGATATTTCTTTGATCACTTCTTCTAGGATTCACTACAACTATTTTCTCCACTTATGTTTTGATTAAAAAATCATATTATCTTGTCAATGTGTAATTGATCAAGTGCCCATTGTAGTTTCTCATAACTCAACCTTTCCTCTAGGTCCTTTTCTTATGTCCATCTTCTCAAATCATCTTCACCAATCATCTTGATATGAAACTCAAATCAAATATAAATTAATTTAGAAATAAGGTTTGACATCAATGGCAACATAATAATTGTTTCAATTGTATTTTTCAAAAGAACCCTAAACCCTTAAAAGGTAAAACTGATGAGAGTGTTAAAGAGAAAATTAAGGGTAAATCGAAACCCTTGAGCTCTCGAAGACAAATTGAGGAAGAGGATATGGAGGTGGAGAGCACTAAAGGCTTAGCTAAGAATGTACTATAGGAAGAGGAGGGGATGGATTTTGGGGAGTTTAGCTCTAACCTAGATGGTTACCCGAATTTGAAAGACAATAATGAGGAAGGGAGAGAAGAAGATTCTACTAAGGAGAATTTGAAATAGAGTAAGTCTGATAATGAGGATACTCATATTGTGTTTGGGGGAGGTGATAAAGAGAAAGATAATTTAAATGATGATCCAGCCATTTTGAGTGAGGAGGAAAACATGGGGAAAGCTTCCACTCCAATTAAGGAGATTGAGGGACAAGATAAGGAGGGCTAGAGCTATCATATTCATGCAAAGTCTGGTGAGGAGGAGTCATTGGATGGGGGGATTCATATTGATAAAGTTGGCCCCTTACCACACACCACTGCTGATGATGTGAGTGAATCCCTGGCGAGGGAAACCAAACTTTCCTTCCTTCACTCTACAAAACAAAAAGCTGACTCTTTCCTTCAGGTCAACCCTTGGTTATACAATAAAATTATGGGGTTGAAGAAGAAAGTGGATATCTTGCAACATAACTAGGAGGTTGACTGGGTTATTATTCAACACATGGAGGTGCAAATGGGAGATATCCCAAAAAAATTGAAGGATTATGAGTGTAATCACCTAAAAATGGTCATCTAGACTATTAGCCCCCTTTTTAACATTTTGGCTAAATTAATTTAATCATTTACCTAGAACAAATTGCTAATAATCAATTTATTTGATTATAACCTATAGTTTGACTATGCTATCCTAAGTTCATTATTTGATTAAAAGAACATGTTCCCTTTTAATTAAATAAAAGATCCCATTCTTCTAACCCACTTAAAGTGCACAGATAAAGTCCTTTTTTCTATTTTGCAATTAAAAGAAAAGGCTTTGTGACTTTTGTCCTATATGACAAGTCAACTTATATTCTATTGGTTGACTTGTGTGTGCACATGGATCACTCCTCTTTTCAAATTCCACCGTTGATCATCCACCATCTTCATCTTGATCTCTACCATCTGTATGACTTTAAAAGGGAGAGAAATTTCCCCTTCAAAGGATCCACCCTCATTTGAATATTGTTATGTTGTAGGTTTTCTAACAGGTTTCTTTGGAGCTTTGTGGAGAACTTCTATTTCTTGTCTACATTCTCTCATACCATAGCATTTTAGCTTAAATTCATGTTGCATGTTAGTTTAGCTTCTATTTTGCAATAATCTATCTCACATAGCTTAATATTTGGATTGTAACACTCTCATCCATGCTTAGAATAGCTGCACTTTTCATATTCATTCTAGTTTAATTTTTAGTTGCATTGCATTCTTGAGGAACTCCTTGGGACATTTGCATTCTTGCATCTTTTCTTTGGAACCTCCCATTGCATGGTTTACTAGCAAGAAGAGTATCTCTAAGGCTCATCTGAGAGCTTTATTATTTTTGAAATATACTCTCTTGCACTCCATGGATAGGGAGCTCTAAGCTGGCATTCGAACATTCCAAACTCATGGAATCGTTTGGATAGAAGGGTTTAGAGTGGGACACT
Organism: Cupressus sempervirens; assembly: GCA_028749045.1. Taxonomy (NCBI): domain Eukaryota; kingdom Viridiplantae; phylum Streptophyta; class Pinopsida; order Cupressales; family Cupressaceae; genus Cupressus; species Cupressus sempervirens. The sequence continues at coordinate 488,724,871 of CM053787.1, read as the reverse complement.
TTCGAGTGTACATTTTTGGGGCCCACCATGGGGCTTGAATCAAGTTTCTAGCTCCATTTTCTTTCATTTCTTATCTTTAGTTTTTTACAGCAGCATATTGGAACTAATCAAGTGCTTTTGTAGAATTATCACTTTGGTTTTAAGGTCAACCCATAAGTAGATTGGTTTGAAGGCCAAAAACTTAGTTGGTTTAAAGATTTGATCATATCTTTTAAACCACTTGGATTTTGGTTCTAAATTGTTTTTTTGCAAGTTGGGTATGTGTTCAAAATGTCTCAATCCGATTTTCAAAGCATTTTGATGTGATTTGCAGGAGTTATGATTTTTTCTTTTTTTTTTTCATAAAAAGCCATTTCTGATCATAAATCAGCACATTTTTTTGAAAAAATTACATTTTCAGAAATCTTTTTGAATTCTAAGATGAATACTCTCTTTGTGTTTTGACATTTGAGGTCGTATTAGGGATCAAAAACCCGATTTAATAAATCTAGCTTGTTTTGAAAAAATTGATCTCTAGGACGCAAATGAAGAGATTTTTTTGAATTTCTTAGATTTTTAGAAAGATCTCTAATTTTTAGTAGGGGTCTCTTCTTTTCATTTCTATTTTTGGATCCGAAATCATAGCAAACAAGTCCAAACTTGTTGACTAGGTCAAAATCAAAGAGTAAAAATGAGAGCATTTGTGATTAGTTTGCCCTTTCTTTGCATACACTTGATTGGAAAATAAATTGGATATTTGAGGCAAATAACCAATTTTTATTTTAGTTTTTAATGTTATTTCATACTAACTTGCAGTGCTAATAAGTTGTGATTGCAGGTTGCCATCCTTGTGAAAAAATTGAAACATTGCATAAAAAGAACGCATGTCAAAGTTTCAAATGCACAAGGGATACTAACGATTGTTTTCAGGGCTGCCCAATGCATAAAAATCCAATTTTTCTTGTTCTTTACTTTTACATGTGTGGCATATCCTAGTTTTTTTTTTTAGGCACATTAAGACTTACAATTAGGATCTTTTGGTGATAGGAGAGTATGCTCTTCACCCTTGTAGTGAATCAGAAATCTTGACTTGCCATTTGGTTTCAAAAGCAAGGGGTAACTGAATCTTTCTAGTGTGTTTGGGAGAAAATGATTGGAATAGGAGAGTATGCTCTTCACTGTTGTGGTGAATCAAAAATCTTGACTTCCAAAAGTTGATCCACTCTTTGTGTAGTTAGAATCCTTTAGAGGGCCTACTCTCGGACAACCTGAGAGGAACGACTCAAGTGGGGACAAGCAGATTACCTGGCTCTTCCAACCCACTATAAACTCAAGGCTATCAATGACACAAAACCTTGATATATATAGTGATTTTCTTCGCCTAGTGTGATCGCTTATGGGATTTTGACCAGAGGGAGATCACTAGGCAAGAATGCTTAAGGTACTCTTGTGATCGCGAGATCAGTTACCCATCACAAGGTGAGGTGTCCTATAATTGGGAGCAAGAGGAACATTATGAACGGAAGCTCTATCTAAACACCCTAAGTTAGTAACTACCCTTTTTTAGCCGCTCAATTTCTTGGTGCAAGGATCGATCCTAGTGGACTACCTGGATCACCCCAAGATTTTACACTCACCATCTGTGTTCCCTTGGTTATGCTTATCGAATTTCCATGAGAAAGCCAATATCTCTTTTGAGAAACCACTTGGTGTGAGGCAAAGGAGCATCAAGCATGGGCCAAGTTGTTGAGTAATGAACCATGTCCTTTAGGTAGATATTGCTTGATGTGTTCTTGAATGTGGTATACCTGTGAAAATCTTTTGAACATACACATGATGATAATTCTAGGGAATTCTTTTAAGACCTTACATATGCTTGTATCATGAAAAGTTGCTTTTTCCCTTGCTTTATTGTTTGAAGACTACTCCATGTGTCACTATCTTGCTTGGAAAGAAACTACTTTTGAACATCAAACTTTCTATGCTATCAACTATTCTCAAACTTTGCCAACCAAGTCAAAACATCAAATGCAAACATTTTCTTGTGTTGCTTGCTAAGGGGAGTCTCATCATTTTATTTTTATTTTCTATGTCTCTAGTTCTTGAACATTCTTAAAGTGACTCTTTGGTCTTGGTGCTCTTGGTCTTTTTGTCTTCATGGTCTATGTCTACTTGCTAGTCATCCTTTTGCTGAAATGGTTACCTTGATTTCTTGACTACACTCTTAGGTTGGGAAAGTTGTTCACTTCTCACACCACTTGCTCTATCTACTTAGCTATTGGCTTCTTGCCTAGCTCTTGACTTGAGTCACTAGTGTCATAAGTAACTTGGACACTTTCTTGACAAGTCACTTTACTTCATCATTACTATATTGGCAAGTGAATAATCTACCTCTCTAGTTTGGACATCAAGTTATCTTTTTTCACCTTATTAGCTTCCTCTAGTCTCCTTCATGCTTTATTATCTATCTATCACTATGGAATTCAAAGCTTGTGCTACCAAACCTCAACCAAATCTAGATGATCGTGATATCCTCCATGTCACTAAAGAGTTTCAAGATCTATATGCACAATATAAAGAACTAGAAGAGACAAATGATCTTTATTATCTTCATCTCTCTAAGCGCATGATAGAAATGAAGTCTAAACTTGAGAAAAGGTTAGAGGTGAAGATTGCATCATTACATGAATCTTCCTTAAGGTCTTTACATGCATGTGAGTCACCTTCTTTGAGGTCATCCTCTTCTTCTAGGTCTACATGCTCTACTTCAAGACATCAAATGTCTTCATCTTCTAGATCTAAAGACCTCTTTAGAGGAAAAGCAAGTGATACCTACTTTGAGCCTATTCCAAAATTTCATGATGGACCTATCTTTGACCAAGATAATGATGAAGACATGAATGCATTCTATTCACTTGAGAAACAACAAGAAGATCCTAGACATACTTCTAATAGAACTTTTTCTTCCTTGGAAGATTCTTATGATGAAACTTTGCAAAAACTTTTTGGTAATAAGATCATCATGTTACCTAAGTCTAGCTCATATGGAAACCCATTCTTGGATATCTATTGTGCTTATCATCAACATAATGAGCATAGTACTTTAGATTGCATTGAGCTAAAACATAAAATCCAAGATCTTATTGATAATGGAATTATTGATACCTTTAATGATTCATGTGGTGAAGATACTTCTCTTGAGAAAGATTACATTAATGAACCTATGTCTAGTAGCAGCTCTATTACATCTTCCACTTCTTCCAACACTCGTGCATCTCCCAACATTTCAAAGCTTTCCAATATGCCTCCATCAAATAAAGAACCTAATACTTTCCACATTTACTATGTGTATCCTCAAGGGCTACCTCTAAAAGAAACTCAAGCTAACCTTCACTTGGTTGCAAACCTTTTCCATGCTACCAATCCTAAACATCCTCAACCTTCATGCATTACTATGCCTAATCCAAGCGTTACTCCATTCACTCTTCATTCTCCCTTGTCCTTCGAAGTGGCTCCATGTCAAGAGGACTCTCAAAAAGAAAAAGCTATAAATGTCAAGAAAGATCAAGATCAAGCACCCTTTCATCTCTTTCAAGATTTTTCCCCTCCATATCCTATATCTTATCCACCTCCTAAGTATGATGAAGACACCACTTCCATTATCCCCCCTAAGCTTACTAAAAATTATGAGAAAAGTTCTCTTCCTATGCTATCCAAGGCTACTTGTCTAGATCAAAGCATCCCCTCATGTTCTACTTCTCCACATCCACTTCAAAATTGTGCTCAAGCTTCAAGTGCTTCTATTAAAAATGTTGTTCCTATCAAAGGTACTTATGCGTCTATTGATGGCTTTGACCATGTTGCTCATTCTAAAGATGTTGATATCCCTTCCCACTATCATTTTGCATCTTCTAAATCTATCCTTAGTCCTTATCCAACTAAGCTAAAGCATTCAAACCTTCCATCCATATTGGGGCCTTATGTTCCTCCATCTCCTACATTCACTCATAGCTCATTCCCTAGCTCTCCTATAATACCTCAAGATCAACAAAGACACTCATCCTTGATGACTTTTCACCCATCTATACATCTAAACCAGTCATATCATCCTTATTCATCCAAAAATCCCAAGTCCTTTGGAAGTGAGAATAAACATAAGAATCCATTGAAAAAGAAAGATCACTATGTCCCATCTAATCAACATGTGAATGCTAAGAAGGAGAATGCACAAAAGAGACTGCAAAGGTCCACTACTCAAAGAGCTAAACCAAAGAAAATGTGGGTTCCTAAATCCATCATTATACAAATGCACTCTCAAGCACCCAAAGAACAAGGAAAATCTAAAGCTATGTGGATTCCCAAGTCTTTTTTAAAAGACTTGAATATTAAAAATATTTCAAAGTTGACATTCAAGCTTCCAAAGGCTTCTATTCCATCTTCTTCCAAAAATCTTCCTAAAAGTATTCCAAAGCCTTCCACTCCACTTTTTTCCAAATCTTTTCTACCACCTCATACATCTAAATCTCAAGCTATTTCATCCATGATTCCTCCATTGTTCAAACACCTTTCAAGGTGTGTGTCAATGTTGATCTTGTCCAATATTTTAGCTACCCACTTGAAATCCTCTAAAGCTTACACCTCCTTTCTATACATGAACTCTTATCCTCCATATATTCTTCCTACTACCATTTCCCTTTCATCACCCTATCAACATCTTTGAGCATACCTTTCTATGGTCTTGGCTTATCATGGCTTATCTTTCCTATAGGAGCACTATCTAAATTCAAAAAGCTTGAGCTCTTTCTAAAAATTCAAAAATAAAAAAATAAAAAAAAGCAAATAAAAATAAAAATGAAAATGTGCCTTGGTGAAAACTACTTCTTGTGGCACCTTGGTAGCAAAAGTAAAGAGAAATAAATGTGTCCTACGGTGAAAACTACATCTTATGGTACCTTGGATAAGTACCATGATGAAAACCTAGAAAGCATGCATCATGTGTAATTCTTCCATCATCCATCTATCCCCTCTTCTCTCTTTGATCTTCACAATGTTAGGCTATCTTTGCATATTGGCTATCTTATCCATGAGATTCTCTATTTGTGCTTTCTCATTCCCTCATAGCCTTGATCTTGAGCTATATTTTTATTGCTCTATCCCATCGCTATCCTATCTAGTTGACCACTTGGTCTTGATCATAATAAATGAAACATGGTTCTCATAGGTCTCTTGACATGGCTACTCTTTTGGACTACATGCTTTCATGCTATCTTACTCATTAGCTTCCATCGCTTATCTTATATGCTATCACACTTGTTGGCTTCACCGCTTATCCTACATGCTATCTTTCTCATTACTTCCATTTCTTATCCAAAATATGCTTCATATGACTATTTCACCTCTTTTCCTAGCTTGGGTACTCTTGAGGAGTCAGTCCTTGAGGATCACTTTCACTTGCTTCATTCTTTTTTTTCATTCATCTTTGTTTATCCACTGGCTCGTTGCTCCATCATATCCTATACCTTGCTAGACATTGGGGGAAAATGATGTGGTCTTGCTTGAGAACTAGTGATATCTAAAACCTTCTAAAAAAATCCTAAAAATCATATATGATCCTGAAAAAAATCCTAAAAATCAAAAAATGTCCTGAAAAAAAGATCTTCTTAGTGAAAACCTAGCAATAGGCACTTTGATGTATCACCAAAAAAATTAAAAGTACAAAAATACAAAAAATTGAAAAAAGTCCTAAAAAAATCTCTCAAGTGGTGAAAATTTGGAAACAGGTGCTACTTGAGACCCTTGCACCTCTGTCTATCAGCCTCAATCACTCACTTCACTACACATTTCCTAGCTTGGAATTGTTTCTTGGCCTCGTCTTGGGGGCACAACTGCTTAGCCTATTGAGGTATTCTTGTGCATTAGGGTTTCTTTGACAACTCACAAAATAGTGTTTCTCAACACTTCCCCCACCTTTACATCAAGTGTTTTTCAACACTTTTCAGATAATTTACCTACGGTCTCCGATGTCACGATATTTCTCACTATCATAATCAAGTCTTGAAGAAATGACCAAGTGACTTACACACACACACTTTAACACATAAAAGACTGAGCTATGCTGACCTTTATCTACTTTGTGTGTTGTCTATGATGATTTATTTGCCATGTGTTCCCTCCTTAATAGTCTTTCAAGGATGTCATTGACTAGAAGACTGGGGGCATGGGACATATTTTCTTGATTTCTGCTTGTGGGTATACTTTGTTTGTATATAGTTTTGTAAGCATTTATGCTTTTCCTATTCAACATTTTTACTTACAAATGTATCATCCTTGACTATTTTGCAAGACTACACTCAAGGTTTATCCTGGTGCTTATGCCTTGATATAGGTGTAATCTTGCTAAATTAAACTTAGGGAATCTAATCGCGTAGTTATCTTGACTTACATTTCTCTGATGCTTAGATTGGATTTTCACATACCTATATGATATCGATCATATTCATATCCTCATAGTTATAGTAGTGATGGTTGTATGATCTCATGATGTCCCTAATAAATGCTCAATGATGAAATTAAGAGTCTAAATGTTATGCACTTCTTGCTAGTAAACCACTTTTCATATTAGCTTGCATTTTAGGTTCATTTTCTAGCTTAGTCTTGCATTCTTGCATATGGGGAGAGCTCTCTCTTCATCTTTTCATAGAAATATCAGCTAACTCCTTTCATATATTTCTTTACTTTCTTCTTGTTCATGTCCTTTACCTTCTTAATCTTTCACTTCATCTCTTTTCTATCTTATCATCACATTATATAAAGTTTTCACCTCTTAAATAATTTCAACATCCTAGATTCATTTTCGAGATCAAAATCCAAATTCGAGTTCGTCTTGATGGTCAAAATTGTCTTTTAAAATTCTACTTTCTTCTGAGTAGTTAGCTGACCTTTTGAGGTCTAATCTCTGAATCATCATTGGGGCATCTTCATTTTTTCATGTCTTCATCATTTCCATACTTCATATCTACTTCAATTCACTGTTTCATGTCTAAAATCACCTTTCTACTCATTTTGACCTAATTTTTATGCTATATCCTTCAAGGTCAACTCTAGTCAAACTGGGGCATTTTATCAAATTTTTAATAGTCATTCTTGGGTTCTAATCATCTATCTGTCATCTTGGACATTGCTATATTCTAATTTTCTCATGTCTAACCAGCTTTTGCATCCCCTTACCTCATTTCAATTTCGATCCCGAGGGGGCAGAAATACTCTATCACTGATTGCTACAACTATCTATTTCTTAGGAGCATTTGTTTGATCTTCTCACTTGTTCTTGATATATCTATTTTGCTAAGTGTTAGTATTCTTCTTGAATTCTGACATCATCTTTTCCTAGTGTTCAGTACTACCACTATCAGGCTATACATTTAGGAATTGCTATCTATTTCTGCATTTCATTCTTTGAAATTAGATATCTATATCTATCACTGCCTACTTGGCTTTCTATTTTCTTTGACATAATGTGTTCCCAGATCGATCACACATTAGTCAAAGAGGGGAAAATGTAATCACCTAAAAATGGTCATCTAGACTATTAGCCCCTTTTTCAACATTTTGGCTAAATTAATTTAATCATTTACCTAGACCAAATTGCTAATAATCAATTTATTTGATTATAACCTATAGTTTGACTATGCTATCCTAAGTTCATTATTTGATTAAAAGAACATGTCCCCTTTTAATTAAATAAAATAGCTCATTCTTCTAACCCACTTTAAGTGCACACATAAAGTCCTTTTTCTATTTTACAATTAAAAGAAAAGGCTTGTGAGACTTTTGTCTTATATGACAAGTCAACTTATATTCTATTGGTTGACTTGTGTGTGCACATGGATCACAACTATTTTTGAATTCCACCATTGATCATCCACCATCTTCATCTTGATCTCTACCGTTGGTATGACTTTAAAAGGGTGAGAGCTTTCTCCCTCAAAGGATCCACCCTCATTTGAATATTGTTATGCTGGGGGTTTTCTAACAAGTTTCTTTGGAGCTATGTGGAGAACTTCTATTTCTTGTATACATTCTCTCATACTATAGCATTTTATCTTAAATTCATGTTGCATGTTAGTTTAGCTTCTATTTTGCAATAATCTATCTCACATAGCTTAATATTTGGATTGTAACACTCTCATCCATGCTTAGAATAGCTGCACTTTTCATATTCATTCTAGTTTAATTTTTAGTTGCATTGCATTCTTGAGGAACTCCTTGGGACATTTGCATTCTTGCATCTTTTCTTTGGAACCTCCCATTGCATGGTTTACTAGCAAGAAGAGTATCTTTAAGGCTCATCTGAGAGCTTTCTTATTTTTGAAATATACTCTCTTGCACTCCGTGGATAGGGAGCTCTAAGCTGGCATTCGAACATTCCAAATTCATGGAATTGTTTGGATAGAAGGGTTTAGAGTGGGACACTTTTGAGTGTACAATGAGTAGAATCTTAGGATACTCATCAAGGAAAGTGGAACAAAAATGGAGCAAGTTACCTCAAGCATCTGTGCAGCAGCGACGACATTGGGAAAAAGAGTTAATGAAGGAACCATAGCTTCGGAGGGCCCAAGCAAGAGGACTAGATAGAGTTCAAAGAAGAAAGCTTTGATTTTTGCTACATCTTTAGCTGCTAACTCCATCTAGGACACAGCTAAGATTGGTAAGGTGGTAGTTAAGATGATTATGGAACTACAATAGCTTCCTAGGTCTTCTTTTTTGGTTGGGTTCCTGTTCAGGTCCTGTTAGCTGGTTGTTACTTTTGGTTCTTGTGTTTGGTCCTATTTTCTAGCTTTTAGTTTTAAATCTATACTGACGATTCAAGGTCCTTATAAAACCTAGGTTCTTTATTTGGACTTTGTTAGTGGTTTCAGGTCCTTTTAAAACTTGATTTTGGTTCTACTTTTTAGTAGGTTTATCCTGTTGGATGGCTTCTTTTTTCCTTTTTTGAGGATGTGAAAGGGTTTTGGGGTCCCTTCAAAACCTATTTTTACTGTAATCTAAAAAAACAATCTCCCTCTTTGGTATTGATGGAAACGCATCTAGTTACAATGAACTCCAAAACATGTAATTTATTTGAGCATCTCCCTCTGTGTTCACTATCAAACTTACATTAATATCCCTAGTTTCATTTTGATTCTCATCCTAGTGTCCAATAATTATCTCTTTTTATTTTCATTCTAATTTGCATCCATTTAGCTATGATATGCAACACATAGACTCCCTCTATCATATCAGATCATGAAATCAATCAATATTTTTTGTATTGCAAGAAACATCATTGACTAATTTTTCTTGGTTCACAAATTCCTTATATTTGCAACATCTCTTACTATTTGTATCTACACTATTCATGAAAACCTCCCTCTTCATATGGTAATTGTATTTATTGTTTTCATCTATAATCTTCATGGATATCTCCCTCTTTGACAACAATGCCAAAGACACTTCATCTTTCTTAAGCATCTTTACAATGTAGAAATCTTCATGTCAGCACTGCTAAATATTATTCATCACCTCTCATCTATTCTTATGACTAATATGACATTTTTTTCTTCTCACTTCATTAGTTTAGGAAACTCCTAAAGTATGACATTTTGCATCAACTTGTAATATATTTTGATCAACACGTTTGATGCAAAGATCCATCTTAGATTAAGTATCCTTAGCTAGGGGAATCACCCCTAATTTACCTCTTAGATACTCATGTGCATCCTTAGGTAAAGCCTTAGTGAAAATATCAGTTATCTTCTCCTTGGTGTTCACATATTAAAATCTTATTTCTTTGTCTTGATCTAACTCTCTAAAGTAATGATACTTGATAGAAATATGCTTATTCTTTGTGTACATTACAAGGATATTTGATATATTTATAGCACTTGTGTTATTATACTAGATAAAAAAAAGAACAATGATCTCTTCCTTCATCCCTTTCAACAATTGTTGATCCACACAATGTTGGAACAATTTAGAGTTGCTCCCACATATTTAACTTCAGCTATTGATTGTGAAATGAAGTTCTTCTTTTTTCTTTTCCAAGAGACTAGTCTCTTTCTTAGAAAGAAATATCCACCACTTATACTTTTTCTATCATCGACATTACCTTCCCAATATACACCTATGTACACTTTTAATTTAAACTTCTCATTCTTCTTGTAGAATAGGCCATAATCTTCTATTCCTTTCAGACATCTCAATATTCTTTTCACTGCCATCATATGATTATCTTTAGGTTTTTTAGAAAATCTTAAAAGAATTTGAATTGCTAGTGCAATATTAGGTCTATTGTGAACAATATATTGGAGTTTCCCAATCACTAATCTATACAATGTTTGGTTCACATCAATAGAAACATCACTCTTAGATAGCTTATGTTCAGTAGCCATAGTTGTGTTGATTGATCATGACTCTTCATCCCAAAAAAATTAGTATCTCCTTGATGTTTTTGATTGAGTAATGTAGATACCTTGCTTCATCTGATATACTTGTAAATGAACAAAGAATTTGATTTTCCCAAACATAGACATTTCAATTTCCTTTCACATCTCATCTAAAAATTATTTGGATAATGCATCTTGTCCTCATAATATGATATCATGAACAAATATTGCAGCCACCAATACCCCTTTACCACCTTTAGTTTTCAAGTAAAAATTACTATTATCATTATTCCTTGCAAATTAATCTTTACCAAATAATTATGTGACCTTTCATACCATGATCTAGGAGCTTGTTTGAATCCATATAGTTTTTTGTGCAGTTTACATACCATGTTCTTCTTTCTCAGATCAAAAAATCCTTCTAGTTGTTCCATGTAAATCTCTTCTCACAGTATTCCATTCATAAATTTTTATTTTGCATCCATTTAATATACTTTAAGTCCTTTATAAGTACAATATGCAAGTATTGTTCTAACTCCTTCCAATCTTTCAACTAGTCCAAATATTTTCCCATAGTCAATACCTTCTTGTGCATATCCTTTCCATACCAATTTATCTTTGTTCCTTGTGACTTCTCCTTTCTCATTTGATTTTTTCATGATTACCAACTTGGTTCCAATAACATTCTTGTCCTTTGGTCTAGGTACCCGTTACTGGGTTTTATTCTTCTTTATTTCTTCAAATTCTTCATTCATTACTTGAATCCAATCTTCATTGTGTAAAGCATCCTTTACTTATTTAGGATCAAACATACAAATTAAATTTATGTATCACTTCTAAGTCTTTTCCTTATCATAACTACAAATTCTTTGTTTCTAGTGATTTGCTCAAGTGCATTGTGTCATCTCATATACTTTCATACTATATGTTTTTCTCTTCTTTCTACTTGTATAGGTTCATCTTGAAAATTAATTTCAAGTTCATTTTGTATTCTTTCATCTATGTTTGCTTTTGGTGCTAGTTTCTCAATATTGGCTTCCTAGTGTTTGGCACTTCTTCATGTATCTTGACATCATTTTGTTGATGCTTCATACTTGCAATCCATTGCTCTATAGCTTGCTATCGCAACTCAACATTTATAGTTTATTTTTTCTTAGTAGCCTTGTTATCTAGCTTAGGTAAAGTGCACAAAACACCTACATTGATATATATGAATGTGTTATAGTCTTTAGGTTTTGTCTTGCATTAAAATGCATTCTTTTTTACATATTAATCAACTTTCACATTTTGAAACATTCTTGGTCATTAATGAAGGATGGTTCACCTGAGGTAAGAGGCTAATGAAGGCCTTTGAACTGGTAATTGTTAGAGTAAAACCTAGCCATCTATCAATTCTACCCCTTAACACTAGTGGTAAATTTATCTAGGAAAAGTGATAACCTAAAAAGTTTCTAAATTCATTATTAGTTTTGGTAAATTCAGCCCCCCACAATTTTATAGGTCAAATGTACCTTCTACTTGGAGAGACTTCAATATGGCTCTTATGCATTCAGGCCCTTACTATTCATAGGCAGGTGGGAGAAGAGAGTGTGGGACTTTCCACAACTATTTTAGTGTTAGATTTCAAACACTTGTAAGGGTAAAAGCACAAGCCTGTGTCACCTTTTATAAAGAAATGTGATATCAGAATGTGATAGTTCAACATTAATGACAAAAAAAATGGTATTTGTGTTTAAAATATGAAGATGATGTAAAATGATGGAACGTGTAGAATTGGATGAATTTTATGCCTATAATTTTTATAATTTTTTGAGTAAGAATTTATTCATTTTATTTTATTTTGAAGTCCCTTTTTTAACTGTAAAAAATATAAGGTGTAGTTCCCGTCAAATAAGTATATGCAAATCATCTTTTTTTGTTTTGTTTTGAAAATATCTTATAGATGACATGTATAGATAGTGAACAAAAAAAGAAATAATTATTTTTTATTTATATTTTCTTTGTTATAAGTACTCAAGTTTGACCCTATCAAAATCCAATAGTTTTTTCCTCCCATCAAAAATTCCCTATCAAATCTATACATTCTTGAAAAAGAATTACATATTTGTGAAGAGGATTCTCTCCTCTAGAGATAAATACAATTTTTAATTTTTTTTTAATATGATTTACTATTTTTTTCCTTTTTTGAGGGATCATCTTCTAAAATGTTGAAATATCAACTTATAATATTTTGAGATTATAACTAATCAAAACACTTAAGAGTTTATATAATGATGATATTGAATCTGAGATCTATAAAAAGGTATTTTTATTTTTTGAAAAAAAATTGAGTTTTGATAAAGAAATGAGATTTGACCAAAATAGGTTTTGGTATCATAAATGGTGACACAGATCTGTGCTTTTACTCGTAAGCTTTTTTCTTAATGGAATATGATAGGAAAATTCTTCATCACTTTTAGCATCAAGTTTTCCATTTGCATTCTCCTTTGGTATAACATTTTCTTCCAAAGACTTTAAAGTATTTCCCATTAGTTGCATACCTATACCATAATTCAAAGGGTTTAATTTTTGTACCTTTCCTGACTTGTACTCAGTTCAAAGTATAGACTGTCGTACTTACAACTTCTCTCCATTATTTATGTGACACATTCCTCTCTTAATGCAATCAGATTTCCACAATCCATGATTTATACTGCTAAGTTTATGGAATAGATTGTGTAGAGATTTTTCATCAACGTTTCGAATCACACTACGTGATCCATCATCAGGAAGAGAGAGCAAGAGGTGTCAAATTATGTTGAACAATCCTCTCTATCATGAGTGGTCTAGAACAATCCATCATTGATCTCTTCCTCCTTTCATCTATTCAATTTTGTGGAGGGGTCTTAGGCATTGATATCTGCCTTTTGATTCCTTTGTCATTAAATAATATCTTGAATTCATTAGAGATAAGCTCTCCTATATCAAATCTCAAGAACTTCAAAATTTTACTTATTTCCTTTTCAACTATTTCCAAATACCACTTAAACAATTGAAAAGCATCATATTTTTCTTTTAGAAATGCCACTTTCATCATTCTAGAATAGCCATCAAAAAACATAATGAAATATGTGTCTCCATAGTAGCTCTGCACTCCAATAGGTTTACAAAGCTCAATATGAACCAATTCCAAAATATCATTAGATGAACATGTCTTTCTCTTGAAACTAGACTTTGTCATTTTTCCCAATTGACATTGTTTACAAATAGATTTACCAGGTCTTTTCAATCTTGTTAATCCTCTTACTCTTTTCATCTTACTAATGCTTACCAAATTATCTAAGTTCATATGACATAAGCTCTTTTGTTGTAACTATATATCATCATATTGTGCAAACAAGCACGTCTCATCAGATAAGTCTAGATAGAACCACTTACCCTTTGTTTGTTCTCCACTTCCAATCAGTTACCTAGTAGCATCAAATTTCTTGGCCTTTCTATGATGAAATTCAACTCTATACCTTGATTTTTTCAACTATGAAACACTCAACAAATTGTAGTTAATTCCTTCAACCCAATAAAATTTTTCACATTTTATCTCATCTCACAATTGTATTGATCCTTTACCTTTCACAAGACATTGTGTATCATTACCAAACTTAACACGACTACTTTTTTATTGTTCCATGGTTTGATACTTACTTTTATCACTAGTCATGTGATGTGAGAAACCACTATCAATTATCCATGTATCAGCTCTACTCACATATGAAATTAATGCATTTTCTCATCTTCATTAGAACATTATTTCATAGAAACATTAACAACTCCTTCATCATTACTATCAAAATCATTGTTAGCTTCTTCTTTAGCAATATAAAAAGATTTCTTACCTTTGTCTTTGTAGCTTTTGTTTCTTCTATTATCTCTATCATCTCTTCTTCTTTGTACTTTCTTTCCCTTCTTTCATCCTCATCTTCTTTGTCAGGTTATCTTACAACAATATGAACAACTTTGTTACAAGACAAACATACTATTGGAAGTTTGCCTTTGTATTTTCCTTTTCCTCTTCGAAGTCTTCTAGCCATGAATGCCTCAAGATCATCAAGGTCATCATCAAAGATATCACTATGATTATTAACACACTTTTCTTTTCCTTTCTTGTTAAGAACCAATTGAGATTTGAAGGTAAATTCAATAGTAGTAGGAGTAAAATCATCAAAATTTGACAATTCAAAAGTAGTAATCCTACCAACTAATCCTTCTAAAGTGAGGTTGTTACCACAAGGACTTTATAGGCATAAATATGAAGTAGGGTTCTCAGCACCTTGTTGATCATAGTTTCATCATCACTGTTTCCATTTTATCCTCTTAGAATTTACTACTTCTTTGACTTTTCCATAGTATTGAGAAATGATTTCACCTTATATCATTCTCATCTCATCAAATTTACTTCTCAAGCTTTTAATTTTTCTCTTAAAACATTTGTGTCTCCTCCATAGGTAGTCTATAATGTACTGCACATTTTCTTAGTAGTAGTGCACCCCTTTATGCCATAAAACTTAGTATAGCTTAGGGCTGATACAATCTCCAACATAGCCTAATAGTGTTCTTCCTTTTCTTTCATCAATTACACTACTAGAGGTCTTGTTATCTCCACATATGCATTTTGCACATAATACACTAGCCCTTCTCCAATTCCTCCTAGATGCAACTTCATCAAACCCTATCATGCAAGGAAGTTCTCCTACTTCAACCTTGACACCTTTTTGTACATCTTGATCTTTAGCTTCAAGTATATTCAAACTTTTATCTACAAGAACTAATGTTATGATACCAATTGTTAGGATGATTTAGAATAAGTAATATGGTGTTGAGGGGGGGGGGAGGGTGAATTAGTTATCCTCAGATGTACCAGTTAAACTTTTAATCGCTTCAAATACTTCACATCTAAATATTTAGTAACTCAATCTCTATAGAAAATAATCAACAACATAAACTTGCAATCCAAGTCCTAATAGTAATGAACTTGTAGAATGTAAAACATTAATAGTAGTACATCTTAGACAACATCCACACAACCATGATACTATGATATAATGTGGGAACCCAACTTGGGAAAAACCGCTAGTAACAAGCTACCAATTTTTTACTCTTCTGAAGTGATCTTTGTTAGGAACCAACCCTATTAAAGGTTACAAAAGATATTGTTAAATGTGACCTTTCTTGTTGGAGGTCTTAGGGACATTCCATTATAATGTAACCTTGATTAAAGTATTTACATATAAATGTTAGGGAAACTTTTATTAAAGGATTCCAATATTGATACAATGGGTTAGAAATTAGGTAACAGTAGGTTGATCTAATAAATACAACTCACTTTGCAAATACAAATAAAAACTTGAGCCAAGAGCTAACTCATTGGCTTGCCTCAATTAAAAACTCCATCACTAATTCACGGGGAAATCCTTCAATAACTCACTCTTCACATCAACACTTCAGTATAACCTTCTACTCAAGTTTGCCAATTAAATGAATCAACAACTATTACATCCTTGTTAAGGTCTTCACTAGCTTTACTAACCTCTTTAAGTTTAGCCCTTACACCTACCTAAATAGGTAATTCTAATCTTTTTATTCTTAAACATTACCATAGATCGTAGGGTTTTGATTAGATTCAACACATACAATGCATCTATCTACCATTTGGTCTCCTCTTTTTTCTTCTAGAAACTTCTGTAGAATTCTCCTTGAATTCATGCATATAAATGATCAAACATGGTTTCAATTGAATTAAATTCTCCAGCTTATTCATCCTTATCTTCAACACTCTTTCCATATTCCAAAAATTTAATTGTGTCAGTTGGAAATCAAGATTTCCCTAATCTGTCAAATGTTTTCCCTTGATTAGCACTAGATTTTGACAATTGGTGATCACTAAATTACTTGATCAATACTAACTATTCTATCCAACATACTTTCTAATACTTGGTCAATAATGATGCTCAATCAACAATATATTTCTCAATTTATACTATTACTTATCAAATCTACCATCAGTCGACATAAACTTATAGTTCCTTAATCTTCTACCTCTTTTTTTAGTTAAGCCTATCCATTTGGTCTATCTTCTCATCACTTCCTCTAGGTCTCAGGTCAACTATCTTCTCTACTTAGGTTATCATTAAACAATAATATTATCTTGTCCAAATCAAATTGGATCAACTGCCCATTGTATTTACTCATAACTCAACCTTTCCTCTAGGTCCTTTTGTTATGTCCTTCTTCTCAAGTCCTCTTCATCGATCATCTTGATATAGTACTCTACTCAAATACACATTGTCTTACTAATAAGGTTTGACAACACAAAAATTATTCCAATTTTATTTTCCAACACCCTACACCTAGGGTCTAGAATGGTAGCTTTTTCAGTTCTTTTGTGAACCAATGGTGTCCTATTGCCCTTTCCTTCTTGTTTCATTTTTATTTTACCCTTTATAATATTATTGGTGACTCATTATGTTTATGACTTGGATGAAGTATTATCCTTATCTTACATCCAATGCCAACGCGGGTATACTAGAGTGTATGCCATTCTTCCTCATGACCAATTTTTTTTGAATTCCTTATCTTTCTTCCTCTGACCAGTTATCACAGATTTATCTAATAAGATATTTTTGGCCATCAATGACAATATGTAATGCATATTTCATTCTTCATACCAAAGATGCATGTGGGGTCAATAATCACCCCCTTTGCAATTGATTGAAAATTATATTTACCAACATGCTCCCTCATTTTCTTTGTGAAGTTCCTTAGATGGAAAAAATTGTTACCATACCTATTCTTGTATGAGTGGGTGGTGCTAGTAAATGGACTTATTCAAAATTTGTTAGAGTAAATGGACTTGGTCAAAATTTGTTACACACTCCCCCTAACAAAGTGCATGTCTCTCTTCATGCCACTTTTTTTTTTCTTCCCTTCTATTGTTCCTATGAAATATTTGCATCTAAGTTCACCTTTCTTTCTATAGTATACTTTCCTTTTAATCTTTCTGAATTTTATCTTTTCTTTTTGTGTGTATATTCTCCCCTATTTCTTTTCTCTACCCATATTTTTGCTAAGAGTATTTCTCCTGATAGTAAATATTGTTCTACCCCTTTTGGTCACCTATATTTCATATACATTTTCCCCTTGTTCCATCAATGACTAAGGGTGTTGTGGGGAGGTTACACAATGTTGAATATCTCTTGGTCTTGAGCATGTATAGTGGCAATATAGGTGTCCCATGATGCCTTTTATATTTTGATGATGTGTGTCATTGGGTAAAGTTTTCATTGTACTTCCATGAGCCAGAGGGATATTTTCTCATTCTCGTCCTTTTTTAATGTATGAGATGTAATGAAATATGAGTTTTGGATTGATAGTTAGTTGTAGAAATAGTGAGTACATTGTAATTATCTCATATTTTATAACTCCCATTAATCTTTTTGAAGTTTTTGGTATAGATTGGGTGAGAGATCTCATGGATTGGATGACATCTTCATGACTGGTACTGAAGCTTGCAAAGTCTCTTTTAGTTTTTATTTTGGATCCTGTAGGGTGGCTTGGTTCTATCCTACCAAATTATACAATTTTTTCTATCTTTTAGCATCAAGCTTCTTTTGGACTAGTGTTTCTACACTTGCTTGGTCAACTTTTACACTATCACTCAATGTGGAGAGTTGGTTGATGAGATTTGTATTCAAATCATATTAGACATCTAAGGCTTGTTCTACAATAATGTTTCTAGTGATCACCAACATGCTAGCTCATTGTTGCTTCTTGAGTTCTTGTTGCCTCTTCAAGTGTTGCTTATACTTATTGATCTCCTCTAGGCCTACATTCCTAATAAGTTTTTTCTTTGCAACTATGAGTATATTGATTTCATCCTTTCCTTTTATTGATCCAACATCATTCTCATGAAATTATCCTTCATCTTCTGAGCTTGAAGATGATGATGACAATGATCAATATGATGACATTTTCATGTGCATGACTAGCCTTTACTTCTTCCTAGCATATTCTCCACCTATATTTCTAGATATGATTCATTCTCTCTTTCTGCTCTCTTATCCATATGTATTTCTCTCAAACACTCTTTATTTTAAATATGTAAGTTTGGCTGTAACACCTAGTCCTTATTTATGTGGTCTTGCATCCTCTTCACCATTTTTTGGTGGTGATTCTTAGAGTGGGGTTTCCATTGTACCAAAAGACCAATATGCCAATGCTCGATACAACCACTCAACTTATAGTATATAGGAGGTGGTTAAGCCCTTTTCATGAATCCTAAGGGGAGTGCTAAAAAATTTCTAACAATCTCCTCCTTAGTGTTAGATGAGGTTTTAAGGATTCAAACCTATCACCAAGCTATAATACCACTTATTAGAGTGGGGTTTCTATTGCACCAAAAGACTGATCTATCAATTCTTGATACAACCACTCAACTTATAATACAAAGAAGGTAGTTAAGACCTTTTTTCAAATCTTGATAGGAGCACTAAACAAATTTCTAATAGTGATTCCATATACTCTTCCATTTCTAGGGACTTCTCCTCTAAAGGTTAATCATACTACATTTGTACTAGGATAAGTGATTCAATTTTATCATCATCATCCTTCTCTAGTGAAAAATCAAAATATATAGTTGTAGTCTTGATTGTTTCATTGATCTTTTGTTGAGTCATTACTTGTGGCAACTTGACTTGCTCCTTTTTTATTTCTCATTGACTTGTGTAACTAGTGGGGTACCTACCAATTTTTCATACTTCTTTTCTTTAGTTGTAATAATTTTTGCATCAGTTCACTTGGGTACAATTGACTGCTCTAGAGTCCTATTGATTATGTCTTGTTCCTCTCTTTATGGTTGATCTTCTTCCCTTTGAGGAATAGGAGTTTACAGCCTCCTTTCTTCTTATTTTCTCTCTATTTCAATTCTTGTGTTAGTTTCTTCCTCTATTGGATCTAGCTAGTCTTTTCCCTTTCCCTTTAGACCAGTTGGTTCTATTCCACCTCCTGGTAGCTAATTTCTTTTTAAGTAGGCATCAATGTCTCAATTCAAATCCTTTATATGTTGACTTATTCTTGCTCTCATCTCCTTCATTCAACCAATTATGAGGTCTATTATATCTCTTATGTTGTTATGCCTTCCTTTATATACTTCTATGAAAGACTTATTTGGAGGCCCATTCATCTTTGGTCTCAACTTGGTTAAGAGGTCTTCCACAATTCTCTTAGTCTTTTATTCCTATATTCCTTTAATCATTCAATATTTTTCTCAAATCTTTGGAAAATTGTGACCCAAAATCATATGGCCTTCTTTTTATTAGCCTTAAGCTAGTTAATATCAAAATTATAACTTTTGTCTTGTTTTCCTTTGAGAATTTTGTAAATCTATTTTTAAGAATAGTATAATCACAATTCTTTACAATTGTATTTGGAATCTCATTGATGGGAATCGGTTTAGAATTCTTCTAACATTTCTTAGGTGCTAGTGATGCTTTCACTTCCTCTTCCTTAGTAGCTTTCATGTTCAAAGATTCTCCATTTGCATCATCTTCAGATTTAGTTTCCCCAGTCTCAGGTTGATTTGAGGATGGTTCTCTTCTCTTTGGTGCTTGTGTTGTATGAGGGGGACTTTTCTCCAATTTTTCTTCCATCTCCTTAGTTCTCATTACCTTTGATGAAATAGCTTTGAATGGCTTAGGTTCCTATTTAGCGGTTGTTTGGCATGATGCTAATTTTTTTTTTTAATCATAAATCTCTCTCTTGAAAAGTTGATCAATGACCAACACCAAGGTTCTAGATGGGTGATTTTCAACCTATTAGGTAACTCAATCAAAGATAAATGTGAATTTTCACAAGGAGGCCTTTGCTGTTATCTACAAAATTTACACAACTTTGCTGAAACGAAACCACACAACCAGTATTTTTGTATTTTCTATTTTATGATGAATGCAATTTCTTATTAAAATAACTATATATATTTCTATTTTAACCACATGTTTGAAAACCAAATAATGAAGATAGAGTAATGAGATATTTAAGTAAATTGTTGCAAGGGAAATTCCTAACATACATAAGCCAAAGCAACAAAACATCTGAAAATTAAATTATTGAAAGGGCCTGGTAGGAAACCAATAAAATTAGGAGAAACACTTCCTCAACTCCACTGATCCGATTATCTATGGAAACTTTAATTAAAATCAAAATATGTTTCATGATTCATCAAATTGTGGAGCCATAGAAAGTGTGTGTACATTAGACCAAATGCTATGCAAGAACTATAATGATCATTTCTCTAATTTGTCACAACAATGAATTTTTTTTAGATTAAGGTAAAAATAGGTTTTGAAGGGACCTCGAAACCCTTTAATAGTAAAGAAAAAGATAAAACATGAAGCACTACCAGGTTTTACAAGGACCTGAAACTTGCAATTTAAACAGTAGCAAAATTAGGTTTTATAGGGACTTGAAACCACAAAAAAGATCCAAAAATAGAACCCAAGTTTTACAAGGACTTGGAACCTAGTTTTAACAATAGAAAATTACTAGATGAAAAACCAAAATTAGTGACTAGTAAATATAACTAGGACTAGAGACCAAAAACCAAAGACACTAGAGGCTACTATTGCAGCTTTTTTATCATTTTGACCACCTCTTTACTGATCTCTGCAGCACCTTTAATGGAATCAACAACTGAACCACTAGTAGCCTTGACTAAATTTTTCCTAGAGCTCTACCTACCTCTCTTATTAGGTTCCCTTGGAGACATAATTTTGTTCATTGGTACACTTCCCTAAACTTGTAGTAGCAGCACAGATAATGGAAGTTACCTGCTCCATCTTATTGCCACTTTCCTTAATTAGCAGACAAATATTTTGTTCATAGTTCTTAAGTTTCTCTAGTATATTACCCACCTACATCTGACTAAGCTTAGTATGGTCCATATCCTCAACAATAAAATTTGTTAACATAAGGTGAACACCAAAATTAAAAGAGCATACAATTATAACAACGCAATTAATCCATTAGCTCCATTATCATTCATGAACATGAATTTACAAAAATAACACAGTCTGACAAGATTTACTACACTTAGAATGAGAGAACTTATAGAATTTATTATTGCATCAAAATATTGTCCTAGAGTAGATATTATATCCACATATTATAAGAAACCCTCTCCTTTCTTTATGTTAGGAGTGAGATCTCTTCTCATACAAACACTATGGTAAAAATTAATAAAGAAAGTTAATTATATACAAATTGACTCTCTAAATGGTGCTCATTGTGTCTCCACTCTTTTTTTTATTAATTAATGGGTACATGAGCCTTTAACTAACTTTAACAAGTAAATGAATAAGAAGATAGCAAGATAGAGGCCATGAGTTGAAATGGGAGTCATTGAGATATCTAAAAATGGAATCTTTTCCTTCTCTAGGTTTTTGTAAGAGTTGAATTCTCATAAAAAAAACATTTTTGGTGCATGGAATGCTCAAGAATAGTAACAAACAATTAACTATTAATGCATTGCTTCATCTCCAAAATTGTCGGTGCACCTCTTAATTTGGCTTACTTTGTAAAAAGTGCACCTTTGGAAAAAGTGCACCTTGTAAAAGGTGCACCTTATGGAAAGCACACCTTTGGGTGACAAGACCAAATTTCTAGAATTTTTTCAAGTGCCAAAACTAAATTTCCAGCATTTAGGTTTTTCCCTCTAGACCAAAATAATGTTTGAATGTGCCATTTTGAACTTTTGGGTTATGGTCATGATTTCTTGAGTTCCTAGAAAATTGAAGGACCTGTACTTATTACACACCACTTAGTTGTAATTATTAACCTCTAACCTAGTATCTATAAAATCTTCCAACCTAGAATCTAACTTTAGTAATGCTTCTACCATTTTGAATGATGCAAGGGAGGATGGGGAAAACTAGGGCAAATGGCACACCTAGCTCTCCAAACCACCCTGCAAGAGTTAACACAATGGAAGCAAGCACAAAGAACAGCAACCAAAGGAGGAAAAAGAGTAAAATACTTTCATTGATTCTTCAAAATATCTTCATGCATGCCTAGTTTTAAGGCCTTTTGGGTTATGATAAAAAAAAAATACATTCACATTTAAAGATCCAACAACAAATTTGCACTTTCTAGTTTTGCTCTACAATCCTGTTCAAACTACCTAAAAAATACTTAGCTCTAAGCCTAAACACTCTATTTATACTAGAAAAAATGGATTATAGATTATTATAGAACATGGAGAAGCCACAAGTTAGATCTCAAAAAATATTAAATGAAAATAAACCAAAATTAAATACACAAGCCAGCTTGCATCAGCAATTAACTATCTTCAAATCGATGTCTGAGAAAAATCAAGATATATCCACACTCTGATTG
Organism: Cupressus sempervirens; assembly: GCA_028749045.1. NCBI lineage: Eukaryota > Viridiplantae > Streptophyta > Pinopsida > Cupressales > Cupressaceae > Cupressus > Cupressus sempervirens. The sequence goes on along the minus strand of CM053787.1, from coordinate 488,702,048 downwards.
AGTTAGAACTCATGCTTCAAACTATGGGTAGATATCTAGGCCCTCTACAACCTCTTAAGTGTACAAGTTCTGATTCATCAAGGAAAAGTGAATGCCCATTCTAAAAGTTAGGTACAAGAAACTATCATGCAAAACTGCCAGAAATCTATATTTTTGAAGAATTGCCATATCTCTTAAAATATAAGGAGTTAGGACTTTTTCTCTAGAAAATAGATAGTATTCTAGGCCCTATTGAGTCCCTAAAGTGTGTAACCATTAATTTATTCAAGAAAATTAGTTACATAGTCTACAATAGGCAACCAATAACTAAAAAATGAAGTTTCAATAGAACCCAGTTTTAGCAACAAAATAAAAACTAAAAACATGTAGGATAGTAGTGCAACCTAGGATGCTCCTACATTAGACAAACATGGTTGGAAGAAATGGTTCTCCTAAATCATTGAGATGTTACAACATTAGTTGAATCCACCTTAGATTGAGAAATCCATGAAGCATCTTCCATAGGTCTGTTCTTCCACTTCATGAGATATTCATAATAATATTTTACTCTTGTGCTCTTACAATTCTTTGATCCAATATCTGTTCAACTTCTTTAATTTACCTCTTAGGATAGTCCTCTAATATAGAAACTTCATCATCTAACTCAGGATACTTATACAAATCAGCAGTATTGAATATAGGAGATATATCCATGTCATCAGGTAACTCAACTTCATAAGCATTTCCACTGTCAAATTTCTTTAAGATCTTACAAAGTTCAAACTTCTTCATCTTCAATAAACTGTATGTTCTAAATGGAAATCTTCCTTTCTTCAAATGAACCATCATTTCATCACCAACTTGAAAATAATGATGTCTTCTAGAGTAATCAACATTCTCCTTATACTTCTGATTACTTTGTTCTAACCTGAACTTCTCTTCCTTATGCAAAGACTCCATAAAATCAGAAAATTCTTCTCCTGTAGCACTTCTCTTTTCTTCAACAACAATATCTCTCAAATCTAATGCTCCTCTAGGCTTGATTCTAGTAACAATCTCAAAAGGTGTCTTTCCCGTGCTCCTACTCATAGAATTATTATATGCAAATTCAGCTTGTGCCAATACCATCTCCCAATTACTTGACTTATTCCCACCTAAACATCTTAGCAAGTTACCACAGCTTCTATTTACAACCTCTCTTTGTCCATATATTTTTGGATGGAATATAGGACTAAACTTCAATTCAGTACCCATCTTCTTCCATAAAGTCTTTCAAAAATAACCAACAAACTTATTGTCTCTATCAAAACTAATACTTCTTGGTAATCCATGCAATCTCACAATCTCTTTAAAGAAAAGTTCAACAACATGCTTAGAATCTGATCTCTTCTTACATGGTATGAAATGAGTCATCTTAAAAAAAATTTCCACTATAACAAATATAGAATCATACCCCTTCACTATTTTAGGTAATCCAAGAACAAAATCCATATTGATATCACTCCAAGGTTTCTTAGGAATAGTAATAGTTGTATACAAACAAATAATTTGACTCACTCCTTTTGCAACTTGACAAACTCCATAACTCTTTACAAATTTTTGAACATCCTTATACATTTTTGGCCAATAATACTTCTCTTTTAGCAAACTCAATGTCTTATCAATTCCAAAATGTCCAACTAATCCACCACTATGCTTTTCTTTAATTAAATTCAACCTCATAGAACTTCTAGGAATACACAACTAAATAACTTTAAACAACATACCTTCTTGAATGAAATACTCATCATGCTTACTTATGTGATTGGCCAGATTTGGTGCTCTGCACTCTCTCCACGCCTCAAAAAAATCAAAATCAACATCATACAATTCTTTCATTTCATCAAAACCAAGAACTTCAACCTTCATTTCAGTCAAAAAAGAGCATCTTCTACTCAACGCATTAGCAACTTTATTAGTAAATCCACTCTTATGCCTAATGACAAATGTAAAATTCTGTAAATACTCAACCCACTTCATATGTCTCTAATTCAATTTTCGTTGACTTCCAAATTATTGTAAAGCTTTATGATCAATATACAACACAAACTCCTTATGAATCAAATGATGTCTCCACTTCTTCAAAGCTTGAACAATAGCACAAAATTATTGATCATACACAGAATACTTCCTTTTAGCATCATTCAACTTTTCACTAAACAAAGCAACATGCTTATCTTCTTGACTTAATACAACTCTAATTGCATTACCACTTGCATCACATTCAACTTAAAATATTTTTTTCAAAATACATGTAATTCAACAATCTTTTGTTTCAAAGTTTCAAAACTCTTATAGCTCCACCTATCCACTTGCATTCCTTTTTATCTCCCCTCATTGTCTCAGTCATAGCATTACAAATAGTATTGAAATTCTTTATAGACTTTTCGTAAAAACTAGCCAAACCATGAAATGATCTTACCTCGCCCACATTATTAGGTGTAGGCCACTCCAAAATTACTCTAACTTTCTCAAGATCCATCTTTAAACCATCAACTAAAACTACAAATCCAAAATACACAATCTCCTCTTGCATAGTAGAACACTTTTTTAGATTAATTAACAACTTTTCCTCTTGCAACCTTTTTGATACTTGTCTAATATGCTCAAGATGTTCTTCCTTAGTCTTACTGAATATCAGAATATCATCCAAATAAACCATCACAAACTTACCCAAGAATTTTTTTGAATTTTATTCATCAACCTCATGAAAGTACTAGGTGCATTAGTCCAAAAGGCATAACCAATCATTCATACAAACCATCTTTTTTCTTGAAAGTAGTCTTCCATTCATCACCTTCTCTGATTCTGATATGATGATAGACACTCTTCAAATCAATCTTGGTAAAATACTTTGCTCCACTCAAGAAATCCATTATGTCATCCATCCTTAGCATAGGAAACCTTTATTTCACTGTGATTTTGTTAATAGCTCTAGAATCAATACACATTCTCCATTCTCCATTATTTTTAGGTGCTAATATAGTAGGTACAACACATGAACTCAAACTTTCTCTAATCAAACCTTTCTGCAATAACTCATGCACTTGTCTATTAAGTTCTTCATTCTCTATAGGTGTCAATCTATATGGTGCTTTGTTTGGAAAACTAGCTTTAGGAATCAAATCCATACAATGAATTATGCTTCTTACTGGAGGTAAACCATTAGGAATATCATCAGCAACAATATCTTTATACTCATTCAACAATTCTATAATTCCTGATGTCACTTTTTCATTACCAACTTCTGCTACTTGGTCATTACTACCAACACTCAGTCCTCTAGGAACTATAGAAAACAAAAACTTGATTCTTCTTTACTTCCTTTTCAAATTGCTTTCCATTAACCATGCAAAATTTTAGTGTAGTACAATTGACCTCATCTGCACTTTCAATTAATGGCAACAATGTTTGTTTCTTCCCATTTAGCCAAAGAGTATATTGATTCAATCTTCCATCATGTATAGCATATCTATCATATTGCCAAGGTCTACCCAACAAAATATGACACCAATCCATGGGCATAATATCACACAACACTTCATCAAAGTAATGTCCAATTTTGAACATCACAAGGCATTGTTCACTTACCAATATATTATGCTCATCTTTAATCCATGAAACATGATAAAGTTTGGGATGTTTCAGCCTTTGTAGCTTCAACTTTGTAACTAGCTCTTCTGATGCCAAATTTTTAGAACTTCCACTATCAATGATTATCTTGCAACATTTTCCATTCATCTTACATCTGGTCTTGAAAAGACTTCTTCAAAGGATAGGTTCCTCATCACTTCCCTTATTACATAAGGTTCTTCTCATCATAAAATTTTATCCAACCTTAGGTCCACTTGGTGAACACTAAATGTCTTCTTGAATCACAACATTTCTATTATTTTTTCCACTTTCAGAAGATCCACATTTAAAGGATCTATGCCCTTCTTTACCACATCTGAAACAGTGACCATAGAAACCAACTCTAGGATAAGAATTATCTCTTCCTCGGTAAGATCCAATACCTCCTCGATATGAGCTACCACCTTTCCACTTGGTCTTTTCTTTATCATCACTCTTCCATTCTAATTTTCCTTTATACTACACAAAACTTTTAGATCTACCTCTACCTCTTTGTCTTTGTTCATGCTTTTTTGCTAAGATCTCCTCAACTTTCAAGGCATATTGATATGTTTCTTCAACACTTTCCAACTTCACAAAACTTATTTCATCTTGAATTCTAGATCTCAATCCATTTATGTACCTTGCAATTTTCTCATCATCATCATCCACATGTCTAGATTTGATGTCCAATCTATAGAATTCCTTGGTATACTCTTTCATAGTCATGTTCTTTTGTTTCAAATTTTGCATCTTTCTCAACAAACTAACTTGGTAATTAGCAGGAAAGAATTTTTCTTTACCTCTTTCACCATCTTTTTCCAAGCTATGATCTTCTCCTTTCCTCTCCTTTGTCTATTAGTTTGCAAATGCTTCCACCATAGTGATGCATTACCTTTCAACCTAGTGACTACAATCTTCACCTTCTTATTATCAGGAGTGTTTTCATACTCAAAGAACTCCTCCATATTTGAGATCCAATTCAACACAACATTGGTATCCAAATTTCCATCAAAAGGAACAACTTCTACAGTAGGCTTTGAATGTGCCCTAGACAACACTCACAATAATCTTTCCTCATCTGGATCTTCTTCAGGTTCCAGATTATCGTTTGGTGCTACTACTTCATCATCACTTGCATCATCAAGATGTGCTCCTCTCCTTTGGGCTATCTCCAAAACACCTAATCTAGTTGCAATTTTTCTTAATTGATCCAATATAGCATCATTGGCATTTCTTCTACCATGAACCATCTTTACAAATCAAGTTCCTGCAAGATTGTAACCCTCTATAAGTTATAGGTCAAATCCACAGATTTTCCACCCTACAACCAAATCCAAATTAGGGTTGTAAATGATCCAATATCCACAAGGATGAACCTCAAGCTCTGATACCACATGATACAAGGGAGGACAGGGAAAACTAGGGCCAATAGCACACCCAACTCTTCAAACCACCCTACAAGAGTTAACACAATGGAAGCAAGCAAAAAGAACATCAACCAATGGAGGAAAAAGAGTAAAATACTTTAATTGATTCTTAAAAATATCTTCACACATGCCCAACTATCAGGCCTTGTGGTTTACGGCTGAATACAAATACATTCACATTCAAAGATCCAATAGTAAATTCATACTTTCTAGTTTTGCTCTGCAATCCTCTTCAAACTACCTAAAAACTACTTAGCTCTAAGCCTAAACACTCTATTTATACTAGCTAAAATGTCTTATAGATCATTCTAGAACATGGAGAAGCCAAAAGTCAACTCTCAACAAATATTAAATGAAAATAAACCAAAATTAAATACACAAGTTGGCCTACATCAACAATTAACTATCTTGAAATTGATGTCTAAGAAAAATCACAATATCTCCATGCTCTGATTGAGTTAGAACTCACACTTCAAATTGTGGGTAGATATCTAGGCCCTCTAAAACCTCTTAAGTGTGCAAGGCATGATTCATCAAGGAAAAGTGCACATCCATTCTAAAAATCAGGTATAGGAAACTGTCATGCAGAACTACTAGAAATTAATTTTTTGGAAGAATTACAATATCTACCAAAATATAAGTAGTTAGGACTTGTGTTCTAGAAAATACATATTAATCTAGGCCCTCTTGAATCCCTACAGTTCACATCCCTTCATTTATTAAGAAAAAATAGTTACAGGGTCTGAAATAGACACCTAGAAACTAGAAAATGTAGTTTTCAGCAAAACCTAGTTTCAACAATAGAATAAAAACTAAAAACATGCAGGATAGTAGTGCAACCTAGGATGCTCCTACAATAGTTAAGGTCTATCTAATATCATCTTTAGAGGATGCTTCATCAAATAGTGCTTTGAACTATTGAACTACTATTTCTATTGAAGAAAGCTTAGTTCTTGACTCATCCCTAAAAATCTCTAGGCTAGTGGAATTATAGTACTTATCCACTTCCAAAAATTGCCTCTGATCTTTATTCTTTATTTCTTGAATATCATCATATAACACTACCATAACTTCATTTCTTGTTGGTAATTTTCTACCTTCTTTAGAAAATCATCTATTTTATGTGATTCCTTCGTATATAGTTCTATCAACATCTAATACCTTTGTCCTTAGATAGTCTTCAATGCTTCTAAATTATTGGCCTAGGTATGTACTTTATCCATTAGCCAAAAGTCTCAGTTTATTACTATAACTATTTTTTTTTTAAAATTATAGATCCTATGTAGAAGGGTAAAATTACCCTTAATTACTTGTACCCCTCTATCTTCAAAACTATGATGCCACCTTCTACAAGGGTCTAATAATGAATCACTTTCCTCTATAACTTGTCCTCTCTCTTTTTTGTCTAAAGGTTCCACTAGAGAAACCTCTCAATGGTTGGGGTCAGTTAGGCCTACTATTTCATTTATGTATTTGCTTAGCAACTTGTTCTTCTTTCTTAAAACAAATTTTTTTGACTCACCCTAATCCAAGTTTATAAGCAGTTGCTTAAGGCCCATGGTGTTAATAAACTTTCTTGCATCAATTGTGGTCCTTCCCAACACTATCTTCTTCATTTGATAGTCTTTTGGAGACACATCCTTAGTATTAACATGGAGAGATGAGATAGAAATGTGTGCCAACAGATGCTCATTCTAGTTCTTCCTGATAAAAACCAACATCTTAGCATTTCCTTTCATAGGTTCTGGTACCTTGATCACCTTTATCAACTCTATCATACCCTCCCCTTCTATGTACTCCATATATTTCCTTTATCAATTTAAAACCTTCTTTTTCAACCACATCAAGGTGGTTCCCATGGGGGACATGTACTGAGTAGATGACATAGTTTTTGAAGCTAGCCTTTTCTCTTTATCACCTGGTTTGGGAGTTTTCTCTTGTGATTGGAGGACAAATGATTAATCTTTTATTTCCTCCTGTGTCAAGGACCTAGTTTCTACTCTAGGAGGAACTTGTTGTTCTTCTTTGACAATTTTTCCTTCTTCTAATACTTCACATGTCTGTAACTGAACATACACACATCCCTTAATGGTCTAGCTTTCCATCTCTATTACTAGAGGAGGTATAGAAATTACTTATTGTTTTTTTTGAGGAGAAGGTACACATGTAGGGTCTTCTAATAGTGGGGAAGGTATACCAAGTGGTCCTTTAGGTAAGGAAGGAAACTATTCCCAATCCTCTCCTAGTGACTCATTTTGAGGGGTAACCCATTTCTTTTCCTCTACCATTTTTGTGCCCACTAGCACGAAGTCAAAGTTTGAAATGTCAAAGCCATCAATCCCTTCTCCTTCCATCTCTTCAATCCATATTTACTATTCTTGATTTAAGGCTTCTATCTAAATTGGTTGTTCTAGATGGAAGGTTGTATCTGAGTTAAAGTCTTCCTCCTTTCCTCTTCCATGGATCTTCATAACTAGGTACTCCAATGGAGTGGGATATACTCAATTTCCTCTCCTTCTTCCTCATTTTCAGCCTTAGGTGTAGTCTTTGTAACTCAAGGGAATAGAGTACATTTCTTCTTCAACTTCCTCACTACCATCATCTTAGTTAGATATCTTTTTGGTACTAAGTAGGTGGCTTCTATTGGGGTTGCTTCTACTAGAGCCTTTTCTTTCTTGGTTTGAACCTCTTCTTGTTGGGCCTCACCTTGTTGGGTTCTCTCTTGAGTAATTTTTTTTCTCCTTTTACTCTTTAATCTATCATTCTAGTACTCCACAACCTACTTGTGCTGATACACCATCTCAGTCCTTACTAGCAACTTCACAAGATATGTAGGAACTATGATCCTTATTCCTTTACCCTTCTTTGGTTAGGAGATTGCTTGCAAACTTGGAGCTTGGGGAATAAGATCCAACTAGAAACTTTCCTTTCCCACTCTCTAGTGAATTTTCTAACATGTCAAGCCCTATGGTTGATACCATCATTCTCCTCTTGATTAATATCTACATTCATAATGGGTCGCTCATAGATTTTATCTCTATTGTATAATGGGTTCATCACATTAGGAGCATCCTTGTTCTAGACCTTTAGGGGTACCTCCAAATTAAGCACTTTTTTGGCCAATTGTAGAATCATCCTACAATACTCTCTAATTTAGGCATCATATTCTTCTACATAGTTCATCTAGTGATCTTCAATAGTCATCTTTGGTACAAACATTTTTCCCTATAAGATGTTGTATCATTTGAATATTGTTGAAGTAGGCATATTGATCCCATTTAGAGTCAAAATTGGCTATGTCCTATTTTCATTTAATCTTAAAGGCTCCAATTGTGATTTACCATACTCATGTCTTCTTATGTTTATTCTAGACCCTATCAAAGTCTAAGGTAAATTTCCTTGGTACCTCCTATACTAAAAAATTGTTTGATGGAAAATGAGGGAGATTTTTAGGGGCACAAAAGGGTAAAACCTAGTCAACTATAAGTGAATGTGCTAAACTAAATAAAATAAGCTCCTATTTGTAATATTCAAGTTGCTATTTCTACTGACATTCTTTTAGCATAACACCTTCAAGATGAATCCATCATTAACCAATCTATATTTGGGGCTTTTAAATTGATGCTTCTTTTTCATAAGTTGGAGATGGACTATGTATGACCATGTGTTTGCATCTTGTATACTCCCTCTCTTACCCAAACCAAGATAATCCATTCACCTTGTCACTAGGAGCTAAATGATATATGACATCATGTATAATTATAGGTCATTCTAAATGGAGATTAGTTTCTCATCCAAGTTGTCACTGAGGATTATAGCTCAATCAATTGGTATTGTACCCATTCTAATGGTTTCTATGAAATTTATCATCCAATTTTCTAGGTGACTTACTGTTCGGAGGCCCATGACTACTCAAAAGGACTATAGAGTAGCCAATATTATCAATCATGTATACTTAGGTCATGTCAATCTTGCCACCTCTTTAGTTCAATGGTGACTTAGTGATGAGGTACTTCCCTTATACAAGCTCTCTTTCTTCTAACTCATTCTCCCTATATCATCAATCTCCCATGTTAGAAGTAACTTCCAAATATTGATCCACCCTTGGTAGATGAAAGACCTTCTAGATGTTTTCTAGCCTTATGTCTAGTACAATTTTTCCTTTTACACTTTTTACCACCTTCTCTATTAGTACATAATAGCATGCTAGAATAATTATTAGTTTAGATGACTAGACATATATTGGATGAGAAGTTGTGTTCACTAGCATGGTCTTGATTAATACTAACACCATTTTTTATCATTCCTTAGGCTTTTTACACATTAGTAGAAATTAATTCCAATCAATTTCTCTTGACTTTTTACCTTAGATGTCTGAGTGTTTATCTCCAAATTTAGAATGTGTTGGTTTCCCTTGATATTTGAAAGCCACTAGTTTGGGTGTGATCTTTATAGGCATTGAAGATGAAGATGATGCCATTTTAACTATGCAAAAGAAAAAAGTTAGTATATGACTAATGAAAAATGTAAAGACACTCTTACTAATAGACCAGACTGGTAAAAAAGTGACCCAACTAGAATAAATTGGCAAAAACCTATATAATGCCTCAAATGTGCACATGTGCACCTTGAACACTAGGCATACTTATGCATGTGTGCCAAGTGCCTAGTGTGTGCATCTAGGCATCTTGTCCTATTTTAGAAATTATTAATTAATAAGCACATTATGCATGTTACTTACATAGTGTACATGTGTAGTTTGATATGTGTGTGGGCTTATTTCAAGCACTTTTTATTCTTTTGCATATAATGCACACCATACAAGGGTGCACATATGCACAAGTGTGCTTGTGACGATAAAAAATTACACTCAGAGTCTTTGAAGATCAATGACATGGATGTGTAAATTTTAAGGTAGTCCTTTGGTGTGGTGGTGCAAATTAAGGTGTAGGTTATAGGTGTTTGAAGGTGCAAACAGTGAGTGCTAAGAGGGGGTGGGCCTCACTTTTTATAGGTGTAGGGAGCCATTAGATGCACATAGAACACCTCCAAAGGTGTGCATGTGTGTATGTTTGAAAATTAGGGTCTCAAGAATTTTGGGCACACATTGTGCACCCTACATGGCTGTGCATGTGTGCATATGAACACTTTTGACTCCTTTAGGAAAAAATTCTCTCTCAACCAATTTATTTGTTTGGAATCAATCAAAAGCACATTGTAGACACACCTAGATTCAGAGGGAGACCTTTATTCATTGAGGTGCCCAATTGGGTGCCTTGTTATAGAGAATAGGATCCCTCACCTTAAAAGTGAAGAGGGGGTCTCCATTTGGACTCAAAATGGGGTGTGTTGTGAAGCCACAACAAATAACCCCAAGAAAAGGATTTAAAAACAAAGGGATTTCTTTATCAGCAAGCACTCCTCAAATTTGTGTCAAGTTTGAACTTGATTTCAAACATCACAAGTGGCCTTTAGGTACTTAGAAAATAGAAACTAAAAATGTCCAATTTTCATGCTCAATGTGTGTTTAGTATCTTAATTCCTCTTGGTGTTCCCAAGGGCCAAAAATCTTGAGTGTCTAGCAATGCAAAAACAATTTTTTTCTAAATGGAAAATCCTTTAGAAATCTTGATAAACTTGCTATTACTTATTGCATGACCATATGCAAGAATCCATGCAAAGGGATCTTAATGAGTCATTGATTTCCTATATTTGAGTACTTGGTAATATTTTAGCTTTCTTCATGGAGCACATGTATTTCCACTTGATTCTTCCCTGAGGTCATTTGTTTCTATGAATTTGGCTAGTGATTATGACATTCTAGCTCCATTTGATTACTCTTATTATTTATGCTAAGCTTTGGAATCATTTATGTGACAATATTCTAATTTTCTTTCTATTTATTTTACCTTGACTATGTTTATATTGTGTATCCAAGGCCTTAGAGTTCCACTTTTGAATCTATTGTAGTATGATAACTCTTGTATTTCTCTTTTAATGAAATTTTGGAAACTCACATGTCAAATGATAATCTTTATAGGTTTCTAGGGAAATCCTTCGACCAAACTGGTAACTTTTGAATTATCATTTTCTATCATCTACCTAGATTTGAAGATAACCTACATGATCAATTTGTTAAATTTGTAAAGTATTGAGAGTGATCAATCTAGACACTAATTTTAAGGTTGAAATTCCTCTTTTTCCTGTGAATAACATATATATTTGTTTCATACAAGAATCAAAGTTTTACAAATGCTTTGAAGAAGAAATAACTCTTCCAAAAATTAAGACTAGTTGAGATGGTCTTACTTACCAAGAGAACCCTTGATTACACATTAATCCTCGACTCAAAATAAAATAACTAAAAAAATACACAACTTAAAGAAAACATACAAGTTAATGTAAAACTAGTTTTTTTTTTTTTTTTAAACTACATTTTCTCTTCTCTTTTAGGCTTTGAAATAATGTTTCTGAAATTGGCCATTGACTAGTAAAAAAACCAATTCTCCTTGTAAATTACTTAGCCTAAAAGCATTTTTCAGCCAAAATCTATGCAATTTGATAAGGACCAACCCACAAGCATCAAAAGTTGGTATGACTACCTATTTTTTCTTTTGCTTTGTCCCATACAAGAACAAGGTCTGAGATTCTAAAAGATCTAATCATGAACCTCTTATCGAACAATTATTTGATGATATCTTGATGTTTTGACACATGTTCAAGTTCTTCTATCCATTTCTCATCCAATTCCAAAATATTCATTAATATGATTTGGACCCTATCTACATCTTCATGACACCCCCTCATAAATTTTAGCACTAGGATCTTGATTTTGAAGGGAAATACAGGTTCCTAGACATAGACTAGTAAATAGGGGGATGTCCCTAAAGCATTCTTTATTTTCACCCTATATGTCCATAACATATATCTTAATTGGGCGTGCTAACCCATTGGAGTCTTTGTGAGAAAGCATTTTATGACCATTATCAAATTCTTTTTGGTAGACTTGGCTACATCATTCCCTTATGGATAATAGTTGGATGAGAATTTGATTATGACTTGGTTCTCCAATGCCCATTGAGTAAGAAAAAATGGCACAAAAGATGACCCATTATCACAAACCAAAAAGAATGACATTCCAAACCTAGTAACAATATGTTCTTCTAGGAAATCAGCAACCACTTTTGTCATACAATTTCTAGAAGTTTCAACTTTAGTCCACCATGTGAAATAATCCATAGTTTTTGTCATAAACATATGTCGTAGAGAGGATGGTGGGTTCAATAGCCTCCTCTTGATAAAATGATGAACTTCAAAAACTGGTTGCAATGACATAGCCAAATTTCTTTCCCTATTGGCACTTGTTTGGAAAATGTGACAAGAATAGGTGTTCATACATTTTCTTGAAAATCATAGGCGAAAAGTATCTTGACCTTAGAATCTAATGGGCTATGGCCTCTATTGATCCATGTTTAGTATTGTACTTGTCATGATATTATTCTAGTACTCTTCTTCATGACCTAAATACTTCAAGTAAATTCCTTCATATTTTCTTTTGAATACTTTTCTATCTTGAAGCATATACAACTCACATTTTATTTTTAGTCCTCTACATTGGGAATTGTTCATCGATTGAGGGCATTAATTTTGTAAGAGATAAAATAAAATGTCTTGATACTAGAATCTATGATTATCCCTTTATTGGTGTCCACCCAAGACACCATCTTTTGTTCTTCATTGTCCACTATCATATTTATTAACCCTTGTCCTCTTACTAGATTCATTGGTTGGATTTATAAATCAAATTCTTGTAATATGGCCATCCATTTTCCTCTTATATCCCCTAGCTCATTCTGCATCAATAAAGATTTGACTATAGGGTCTGGTTCAATGGCATATACCTTACTTTGGAGCATGTAATGGTGAAAGTTCTTGATACCTTTTACTAGGGTGAATGATTATTTATCCAAATAGGGATAATTTAACTTGCCATTTTTTAGTGGACAGATTGTAAATATGATGGGTCTTTCATCTTCTTTGTCTTTCTTTTGTGTGAGGATGCTTGCAAATGAATTTTTTGAAGTGAAAGAATAGACTTTGAATGGAAATTTATAATCAAGACTCACAAGTACTGGGGTAGTTGGAATATCCATTTTGATGTCTTCAAAATATTTCTTGAATTTAGGAACCTTGCCAATCTTTTCTCCTTTCTTTTGTAAATTATTGAGGGGGTGACCTATTTCAACAAACCCACAAATGAATTTTCATGCAAGGTTAATTTTTCCAAAGAAAGACTTAAGCTCTTTCTAGGTATAAGGGGGAAACAATTTCAGTATTTCTTCTATCTTTTTAGGATGGATTGAAATATCCACTTCAAAAATGATGTGGCCCAGGAGCTTTCATTTTGTAACTCTGGATGAACATTTCTTTGGGTTAAGAGACATGCCACATTTCTGAGATCATTTGAAAACTTATTTTAGATTAGAAATATGGGTGTTCCTTTCTTTTGAAAGGGTTATGAGCTTATCCATGTAAATTACTATGCATTTTTTTACCAACCCATTAAATGCTTCATACATCACTCTTTGAAGTGTAGCTCCTGCATTAATTAAACCAAAGGAAATCCTTCGGTATAAAAATGTCCCACATTTGGTCATGAATTCTATCCTCAATTTGTCCTCCTCATCTACCATTACTTAGTTATATCCCAAGTATCCATCTAGAAAAGACACCATCTTAGATCCATTTACAATGTATAATACTTTGTCAAGTGAAGGAAATGGGTAGTTATCTTTCTAAGATGCTTGGTTTAAACTCTAGAAGTCCATGCAAAGATGAAACTCTCTAGTCTTTTTTTATATAGGAACTAAATTGGAAACCCATTTAGACTACCAAATTAGGAAATAATCTTCGCATCCAACAACTTTTGGACTTCTCTCATTATTAAGGGTTTGATGATGGGATTTACCGGCCTTTGTCTCCAGTGAAAAGGCTTGGTGTTAGGCTTCAAGGAAATATCATGGTTAATAATTTTGGGATCACATGTCTTGAGATCATTATAATTTCATGCAATGAAATCTCTATATTCTATGAGTAGTCATAGCATATCTTCTCTCTTTTGGGAGTTACAAGATTTTCCAATTTTACCATCCTAGGGTCATCATTAGTGCCTAGGTTATAAGAGTCACATTCTTTAATTGCCTTCTCTTCAGAGTTTCTCCTATGGTATGTTGATTTGTCTTGGTCAAAGATGCATTCCAATTCTAGCATACCATTGTAAATTGTATATGTTTGTAGATTTATGATCACATATTCATCTTCTAGTTCATCCTTTTTAGGTTTTTCATCTAATGTGTCAACAATTTCTTTTTCTTCAAAAAAACCATTAAACATGATGAATCCAAAATATGTTGGTCCTCTTGGAAAACTTGGAAGATAATATTATTATCAAGAATAGATAGGACATCCATAATTTCTACTGAGAACCTTTTGAGTTTTGTTGTTTCCATAGACTACAGTACACTCATAGAGATTACGAGTGCATCAACTACAAAATTTCTTCTTATCAAGATAGATTTGAAATTTAGTGCATCAAAATATTCCATTAAACTTTTGTCCTTGGAAGAATAAATTGATTTGACTTGTTTAATTACCAGCTAGTAGTCTCCTTCAACGATGGGAGCTTTGACATCATTTCCCAGTCCAAAGAGGATTGTGTGTATCAAGGATTTGTATCTTGTGACAATGTTAGTAAACATGAATTTTAAATGATGTTTAGCATAAAAAGATATACATTTTTTATTAACCAACTAATACTTGTTGTAGCTCCTAGTTTGCATTTGGAACCATCAAAGCTAAGTGTCCAGACTAGTTCTTTCAATTTCCTTGACTTGTGTTTATTTGTCTAAACCTTTTCTTTCATTTGGCCTTTGAAATAATATTTCTTGGGGACCCATTTCATCCTCCGCTATATTGGGCTTGATAAATCACTAGTAGCTACATTTGATATAGGAATTTCTTATTCCTTTTGTTTATCCTTAATCTCTTCAATCAACTTCATGATTTTAGTAGTTTGAGGTTTTTAAGATGGATGAAAATCAAGATCCAACCTTGACCTTTGAAAAAGTGTCTCCTTCTAATAACTTTGATCATTCTTGCAGGAGGAGATGATAAAGCTCCCCCATCTAAGGAGATTTAATTGTATGAAGTGTTTAGATATTCTTTAGTTTCCTCCCCATGGATATTGATCATGATTTTGGGCACACATAGGTGAGATAAATTATCTTGGGGTATTATACTTGTAGTTTTACAAGTAGTGGAGTATGTCAACTGAGTTAAAACTCAAGCGTTCACATCTTGACAGTTTAAACATTTGAATTCTGAGTGACTCATACAATGCAACCTCTAGGATCCTAGAAGGAGTAAGATATTTAGACATGTGCCTTCTCCTAAACATTGTAAATTCAAAACCATACCATTTATGAGTAGAGAAATGACTTCTTCTTGTGGGGAAGGTTCCTGTGATCCTATAGTAACCTTGTCATTATTTTTTGGTTTGAGATATATCAAAACCATCACTCTATAGACTAAGTCTGATAGAAGAAATACCACTTCATTTGGAGCATTACATTCAGCGATCATTGTCTTTAATTTTGATTTGATGTCTATTTTGATGTGGTTGTTCAATCCCTACCAAGGAAGCCTTAATTGAGTGAAATCTATTGAGAACCATCCTCTCAAAAATTTGGTCCATTCTCTTCTTAAGAGTAGATAGTATGTTTTTTGGTATTTCTACTACATGCATGTCAATGATATCCTACATCCTAGGATACATGTTCAACTATATGTGAACATCCTTCAATAATCCAATGACATTCACTTATGGTTTTTCCAAGTTGGATTGAATTTTTTTTTGTAGTTTGTGGAGTGACTCCTAAATTTTGAGATACTGAGAGTGGCATGACATTACACAAAGCACCTAAATTGATGAGCCCATTATGAAGGATTTTTCAAAAAATTTGAAGGCTCATAAAAAAGGGGGTACTTCAGCTTTGTCTTTATACATGGTGGAAATAGCCTAAGATGTATTCATATGTGGTGAGACTTCTTCTAAGTTCTAGCATTAGTTGTTGTTTTTTATGATCGAGGGTTTTCAACAATGCTTCCCTTTGGCTAGGATAATGCTTCCCTATTTTTCAAAGTACTCATTGATCATCGCATTATTCATGTTGTGTACATAGTGCACATGTATAGTTTGATGTGTGTGCATGATTGTTTCAAGTGTTAGTAATTGTTCATTTGTGCATGATTCTCACCATACATGGGTGCACACATCCATGAGTGTGCTTGTGCTCATCACATATTATCTTGGAAGTCTTTGAAGATGAAGGATGCATATGTGTAGATGTTGTGTGGTTGCACTAGTCTGGGCATAAAAAGGTGTGATTTTTGAGAGTTTGAAGTTGAAAAAGGTGAGTGCTAAGAGGGGAAGTTCTTTTTATAAGTGTAGGGCATCATCGGGTGTGCATAGTGCACTTCCAAAGGTGCACATATGAGTATGTGTGTATGTGTGCACATAAAGGTCTCAAGAATTGTTGGAACATATTGTAAACCCTAAATGGGCACACATGTGCAAAAGGTGCACATATGTAAACTTTTGACTCTTTTAGGGAAAAAGTTTCCTCTCAACCAATTTCTTTGTTTAGGATCAACCGATTTTACATCATAGACTAGCCTTGACTCAGAGGGAGACCTTTATTCATGAAGGTGCCTAACTGGGTTCCTTATTTCAGAGAAAAGAATTACTCTCCTTAAAAGTGAAGAGGAGGTCCCCATTTTGGACTCAAAATAGGCATGTTTTTTGAATCAACAATAGTTCCTAACTTCCTATTACTCTTTGTGGAATTGTTCTATGGGTTGGCTTTTATTCTAGGAATAACTTATTCTGTAGCTCTACACAATTGCTAAACCTTGATAGGATAGATATTTCTTTTGAGGCTAATAATTTTTCTATGTGGAGCCTAGCCTTCTCATCTCTTACTTCATATTTGAAACATCTCATCCATAAACCTTTTGGTTGAGTTGAGCATACAATACACTTGTTTGTGCTTGCCAAAAAGAAAATTTTGTTTTTGTAGATTTCCACTAGACTTGTGGGTATCTATTCTCTTTGGTTCATTTCCTTTTGGAAACCTTTGAAATATCCCCACAACATAAAATTTCCTTTGCTTTCCAATATCCTATATAATTATCCTATTTGAGTCATAATTGGTCTTCTCCCTACTTGACATTTGGTGATCTAGAGAATTCTCCCCTTAGGTAAAAGAAGATACATACAAGTATGGGCTCAAACCTTAGAGTCTAATTTTGATGCTTATTCATTATCTTCCCAATGATTTGCATTATTATCCTATATATATATATATATATATATATATATATATATATATATATATATATATATATATATATATATATATATATATATATATATATACATAGATCAACCCTTGATTTTTTGTGGATGATATTGTAGATGCTAAAAAATGGTTCACATCTATGTTTAATCACATTTTCATACTAATACACCCCATTTTCTCATTTTATGAATTCTAATCTTTTGGCCAACATAATTATCATTCAATAATATTGCAAGAATATTCTTCGTCATTCACACCCACTTTAAAATCAATTGTAGATCATTTCAATATTTGTTCCCATTTTATCCAAACTTTCTGGAATCGACTTGAATAAGTTCAACATCATCAAAAATTTATCCAATCAACCTGAAACCATTTCAATATCATCGAAATCCTTTCTAATCAACCCAAAACATGTGAAACACCACTAATAAATCATCATTTGTCCAACCCTAGGCATTTTCATGTCTCTAAGTGCCTTTATAATATATCAAACCTATCAAATCTAACCTTAGCACTATCATGTCTCTCAAAACTAGGTCAAGTTATCATTCACATCATCCAATCATTTACATTCTCGAGTCCCTTAGTGTAAGATTTTGGCATTATCCGACAAATTTAATAACATTTAAAATGCCTATAAATGCTATTATAATCAACCTTATCAATCAATCTTGATCCTGTGGCATTTACAATATCTAATAAATGTCTCATGTCCTTAATCCATGTCTTGTGTCCTTAGCATGTTATTAGTCTTAATATTTCAATAGATTTGATCATGGCTTTGATCTACCCACCATATTCCTATATGATCTGCATAATCATCATATTTCATCAAGGGGATAATCTCACATTTATTTTTATCAAATTGGCCAATCATTTACTAATTCATCATATAGGATTAGTTAACCCATAATCTATTCTTATATCATTCCAATCATCTTCATCTCACATTACTAATTATTTTTCCTATTTACCAACATTATCAATTAATTAATATTTATTAATTAATTGATTTATCTTCGAAAACTATGCAAATTCTCAATTTCTTAAGTCCTATTTTCCACTCCTAATTTCCATTTTACTAATTTGCATTTGTGTGGAATTATTATTTTTTAATTCAAATATTCCACCTAGTCTTGAGACATGGACATCATAGGTCATAGATCCTCTCTTTACACTTGGCTAATATGTGTCATATTTGATATATTATTCCTTATGCATGACTATAATAAGCCACCTTGGTCATAGTTCTTTTCTACAAGTGGTTTTGGGGTGTCATATGCATGTCATAGATTCTCCTCCACTTTTAGCCATGTTGACTGTTATGTTTCATAGAATGCTACATTTGGCATATTATGCCATGTTTGTCATAGATATCCTAAGGAATATCATGCCAAGTTGCACATTCAAAGTGACAAGTGTTCATCCTCTCATTCATGTCTCATATCTTGCATTTTGGCTATAAATTGAGCCATCTTGCTCTCATTTTAATCCTTAGAACTATTGGCAATATGATAAGATAGATGTCTTGAGAGTTTTCATTTATAAAAAACATGTATTCAACATTTCATAGAGATAGAAAATTGTCTAAGAGTTAGATATTTTGCAATAGCATAGAGAACATATCTGATGTGTACAGATGACTCATTAAGAGTTAGCTTATTGGCTTTTGAGGAAAATTCTATGAAAGTTTCATGATGACATATAACAATGTGTAGATGTGTATGGATAGTACAACATGAGTTATGATTGAAATAACAATACAAGTGTGTGATAGAGTAGAACAAAGCATTGTAGAGACTTGAGGAATTATTTTGGTAACAAAATAATTACTAAGTCATGTTGAGCTGACTTTGCGAATGTTTTAGATTATGGTAAAAATAGTTTTGAAGGGACCCCGAAACCTTTTCACATCCTCAAAAAAGGAAAAAAAAAGCCATCCAACAGGATAGAGTCCTTAAACCTACTAAAAAGTAGAACCAAAATCAAGTTTTATAGGGACCTGAAACCACTAACAGAGTCCAAATAAAGTACCCAAGTTTTACAAGGACCTAGAATCGTCAGTATAAATTAAAAACTAAAAGCTAGAAAATAGGACCAAAAATAGGAACCAAAAGTAACAACCAGCTAACAGGGCCTGAACATGAACCCAACCAAAAAAGAAGACCCAGGAAGCTATTTTAGTTCCATAATCATCTTAACTACCTCCTTACCAATCTTACCCGTGTCCTAGATGGAGTTAGCAGCTGAAGAAGTAGCAGTGATGAAAGCCTTCTTCCTCGAACTCTGTCTAGTCCTCTTGCTTGGGCCCTCTAAAGATATGGTTCCTTCATTAACTCTTTTGTCCAATGTCATTGCAGCAACACAAATGCTTGAGGTAACTTGCTCCATTTTTCTTCCACTTTCCTTGATGAGCACTCTAATATTCTTCTCATAATCCTTTAGTTTTTTTGGGATATCTCCCATTTGCACCTCCATGTGTTGAATAATAGCCTGGTCAGCCTCCTGCTTATATTGCAAGATATCCACTTTCTTCCTCAGCTCCATAATTTCATTATATAACTAGGAGTTGACCTGAAAGAAAGAGTCAGCTTTTTGTTTAGCAGAGTGAAGGAAGGAAAGTTTGGTTTCCCTTGCCAGGGATTCACCCGTGTCATCAGTAGTGGTGTGTGGTAGGGGACCAACTTTATCAATATGAATCCTCCCATCCAATGACTCCTCCTCACCAGACTCTGCATGAATATGATAGCTTTGGACCTCCTTATCTTGTCCCTCAATCTCCTTAATAGGAGTGGAAGCTTTGCCTATGTTTTCCTCCTCACTAAAAATGGTTGGATCATCAATTAAATTTTCTTTCTCTTTATCACCTCCCCTAGAAACAATATGAGTATCCTCATTATCAAACTTGCTCTGATCTGAATTCTCCTTGGTAGTACCTTCCTCTCTCCCTTCCTCATTATTGTCTTTCAAATCTAAGTAACCATCTAGGTTAGAGCTAAACTCCCTAGCATCCATCCCTCCTCTTCCTCAAGTACATTCTTATCTAAGCCATCGGTGCTCTCCACCTCTGTATCCTCTTCCTCAATTTGTCTTTGAGAGCTAGAGGGTTTTGGTTTAGCCTTAATTTTCTCTTTAACACTCTCATCAATTTTACCTTTTAAGGGTTTAAGGCTCTTTTTCTTGCCAAAGGATAGAGACGAAGCAATGGACATATTTTTTACAAAAACCCTCAATGAGTAAAATCAGACCTTCATGTAAGATGGGTTGAGACTATTTCTTTTTATGGGCATTCAAACATTGGAGCAAAGAAAACTACAAATAGAAAGGGAAGGAAATTCTATCCTTGTACCTGAAATGGTTAAGGAAGACAAAGTGGAATTTGTGCACCCTTTTATTTCTTCCATCAAGGATGAAATACTCACGAATACAACCAAGCACATCATGCCAAATACCTTTTATTTGTTTCACATCAAAGAAGTCACCATTCTTCTCCACTTGCATCTCCTCTTCATCTGTCTTCAGGAATTTTTTATAGGCCGCATTGGAAATACTAGTCTGCTTCAAAAACTTGATACATTTTAAGGGGAGACTAGTGATGTGGGCAATGAATTTGTCAGTAAGCTTCATAGAAACACCATGTCAAGTAACTCTGTTGTCCACCCAGTTATTGAAGAAGGTAGT
The DNA here is from genome assembly GCA_028749045.1 of Cupressus sempervirens. Taxonomy (NCBI): domain Eukaryota; kingdom Viridiplantae; phylum Streptophyta; class Pinopsida; order Cupressales; family Cupressaceae; genus Cupressus; species Cupressus sempervirens. Next base: position 488,680,885 of record CM053787.1, on the reverse strand, counting down.
GGTGACATGGGGTTTCAATCCATGCAACCACTCCAAGTAGCTAGCCACCTTCCCTTTTTGGAGAATCTTCCAAACATCCTACCTAGCCTTCCAATAATCACATTTTTTGGGTTCCTGCTTCCTCAATTCACCTCCCATTTTGCAGAGCAAACAAAAAACTAGAGACACCTAGATATCAATAGCAGAGAGGTAGAAGTGAGATCATTTTTTTGTGACACGATATCGAGGATTCCTTTTTGAAGATATGTGTAGAGAACACATAGCCTTCACATGAATGTACCTCCTCGGGGATGGTAATCTGACAGTCATAAGGCCACTCTTGCAAATCATTAAATTTCTAATCCAAGCAAATCTTTCCCACTCTAGAATGAATAACATCATAATTAATAATCACTTTAAGATCCACATGTTTGTTTAAATCATTGAGCCACCTCATCTTTTTCCCCTTTTGAATAGCATGATTTGCTATCCAATCAGTGACCCCATTCGCTTCTCTATAAGTATGGGAAATGACCACCTTTTCAAAATTTTGAAATAAGGTTTTGATTTTCATAACCATTGCCTCTATAGACCAAGAGATAGAATTTTTATTATTAAGAATATTTATATATTCAGAGAATGATGCTCTGCAATACATAACTCACCTCCAACAATAATCGGATCATCCACGACCAAGTGCTCTACAAAATACAAGTCACCACCAACATCAACTAGATCATCTACGACCAAATGCTCTGTAGTCTCCATGTTAGACTCAACCAACTGATCATGAAAACCAATCTCCATCCAAACATCAACAAGGTTAGGAATATCCTCAGCAAAAACCTCTATTTTCTCTATAGGTTCTGCATCAAGCTCCACAAATTGATCAACAAAACCATCCTCTTCCACCTTGACCTTCTTAGCTTGATTAGCCAATCTAGCATCCAACCGAGAAATCATCTTAGAAAAATTCCTCTCCACTATATCATGGATTTTTGCAATCATCTTAGGGTCCAATCCTCTCAAAGCCATATTCAAAGATCTTAGTAAACCCTCTGCAAAAAATCTTTCCCACACTCCTTGTGACAACCAAATTGTTTAAAAGTCAGATCGCAACTTTCCACCTCACACGAACAATCAAGAACCACATCACAAGTCTAGGACAAGGGATTTGCAATCCACCAGCTCTCCACAATCATGCCTCAACAAGTTTAGTCTTCTATCTCCACATCAATCCATCAATCTGCATGTCCTCCCAAAGTCCTAGAGCAAAATGCCTCAGCTTCAGCGATCTGTTTACATGCTCATGAACTCCCACTCTAATAAACTTCACCCAACCAAGGTCCTAGTACAAATTGCCTCACACTACGGTGATTTTCTTGTACACTCAGGAACTCCTACTCCGATACCACTTGATGTAGGGCCAAACCACCCTACCAACTCATAACCAAGAATGGAACAATATAAAGAGAGATAAAATGCTTCCCAAGAAATTTTATTAAACTTGAAAATCCTTAGCAATTACAATAACCTTTCTGCAAGATCTCTCAAGATCCAATCCAAGCCCAAGCTAGTCCAGATCCACACTCTGGTAGAAACCTCCAAGATCTCAACTTGTGCTCACAAGCCACCAAGAAATCTCCTTGTTTCTAAACCGTAGTCACTAGCTCTTCTCACAAACTCTATCCAAGATCCAAGTGTAAACTGCCTCACATTCGACGCTCTGTCTACACACTCACAAGTCTATCACAATCCTCCTATAAACTGCCTTACATTTGGCACTCTGTCCACACACTCACAAGTCTATCACAATCCTCCTGTAAACTGCCTCACATTTGGCACTCTGTCCACAGACTCAAGAAAACTCACTCTTCACTTCCTCTTCTCTCTCACACCTTGAAGCCTTCACAGCTTGAAGCTTTTTCTTCCAAAGCTTCTACTTCATGAACTTCTCCTTCTCGAGCTTCCACTTCTCAAGCTTGATTAGAAATGCTCATATGCCTTGCTTAAATAGGCACTTACCATCCAATGCATGACTTATCCACAACCTTCTAGAATTCCACCTACATAATATCCACAACATTCTACAACTTCCATAACCTTCTACAATATCCACAACTTTCTACACTATTCATAACTTTCTAGAATTCTTCCCACACACCTCGATAAATGGAATGACAACCATTTATTTTTTATTTTTTCTATTATGCCACCTATGCACCTCGAAAATATAAATCCCCTTTTCCTTTCTTTTCTCCTTTTTTCCCCTTTTTATTTTTTAAAAATTATTTCTCCTCTAATTTTCATCACTTTCTCTCTCCTCCAGATTTTTTTTTTTTCCAATTTTGTTTTCAATTTTTTTTTTTCAATAATTTTCCCATGCAAGATGCTCCTGCATCACTAATGTTCATTTTTCATCCTCATTATGATCATAGCATTATCCTTTATCAACTCACTCTCTAGCATTACAATCTGGAACTCACCAAGTCTAGAATCAACCTATGAGACTACCAACTATTCTCTAATTGGACCCAACTACATCCTTAGCATAGTTAGTTTTTTCAGAGTGCACATGGTTGGTAGAACAACCAATTTTCACATCCTAATAGCATTTTGGGACGCTAGAATCACCACCAAATCTCTCTATAAGTCCCCATTCTGATCATATCTTGAACATCATTCTTCCATGACCTAACGCTCATTATGTACATCTTATGATTCATTTCTCATGTCCTAACCCTCATTTTTCATCTCCAATCTGATAATAACATCATCCCTATTCAACTAGCTCTCTAGCATAACTGTCTGACAATCACCAAGTCTAAAATCAACAAACTTCTAACCTAGCTTCCCAACTCCACTATGAAACTACCAATTGTGCTCAAACTACCCCCAAGTGCACCCTAGGCATAGTTGGCTCTATCAAAGTGCACTTGGTGCTTTCTAAGAACACTTGGTTGCTAGAACAACCAATTTTGGCTTCTAGACTACATTTTAAGACCCTAAAATTGCTTCTAGATGCTTGTATAGGTCCTTATTGTGATCATAACCCTGAACATCATTATGCACCCTAAATTCTATTTTTCCTTCTAGGGTCCTTGAATCTTGCATATCCAATCCATATAATCCTCATTTTTATCCCCCCAAACGTCATTTTGAACCTAAAACCCCTTTTAATTTAGTAAAAAAATTAGAACAAAGTATGAGTCCTAAAGTATATTCTTATGTCAATGGATGATGGATCTTGACTATAATCTTTTTGTGATCTTTTTTTGTCATTTTCTTTGGTCAAAATATATCTATGTATTGATGGATTTGACCTTGTCCTTTTTATCAACTTGACATTTTTAATTTTTGTCTCTTTTGGTCAAGATCCAAAGTCCAACTTTATAATATTAAACTCCTACATTAATAGTTTTTGAAGATCTCTCTAAAGTTCAAAGCCTTGTATACACATTTTTCATATCATTATGCCATCCTTAATCTCACTATACTTCATTTTTATTACCCGTAGTTGCATAATAACATCACCTTCCATAGTCAAAAACTCTAACACTTGTCCAAACATCTCCAACAATCAACTTGTTCAAACTATTTTTCAAACATAACATTTTTATCATGTCCCTATCTTACATATCCTAAATTTCATTATCAACCTTAGCATACTCACTTTGCATATTCAAAACCCATGCTGCATATATCAAAATTTTTAAAAAATCCCAAGTCTAAGGTGCAACATAATCTACATTTTGCATACCTTAGAGTCATTTTCATATTCCTTAGTCAAAGTCCAAAATGTCACTCAATTTGCATTTTTACATCACCCCATTAGGTCATTTATATCTTGCATATCATAACCCTAGGTCATTCTTGCACTTCCATAGCTTGCATAACGCACCCAAACCCCTAAAAACCCAAAATACATTCATATCTTGCATAACCACTTCCAAATTATCATGTTTAAGCTTATTTTACCAAATGTACCCCTATTTTACCAACTGCACACCGCAAGTGTATCCTTCATAGTTTTTTAGTGCAATTGGTAGTTTGAGAGTGCATTTGGTAACTAGGACATCCATGTTAGGTTCTAGAACACTAAATTGTATTCTAACACCTAGCATTTCATCTCAAGACCCTATAAAACTGCTAAAAACACTTAGATCATTCATACTCTACATATTGGTCACCCAAACACCTCTTTTACCAACTACACCCTTCTGGATACCAAGTGCACATTCGTAGGGTACTCCACTTGTTACTGTCAATGTGTAGTTGGTAGTTTAGTTGTGCACTTGGGAGGAAGAGATTCTATTTTTAGATTTCCCCATTGCATCTTCATTCTTAGGTATCATGCTTGCACTTATAAGTGTTGAGATAATGGGTGTTGTATACATTGCATAATATTGTTATATTGCATTATTTTATGTTATTATGTAATGTTGCACATAGATGTACATGAAACATGTAAAGGTTCCCATGAGATATACTTGATGAGTTGTATTGTAACATTGTGATAATATTTCATGTAATTATTTAATATTGGGGAAAAGAATTAAAATTTCAATATTAAATGTGGGATCAAGGGGTTAGGTAGCACATAGTTTATGTAATACCACTTGGTGGTTTTGTAGGACTTGCTACTATATAAGAAACCACAAGGGTAGTTGTTGTGGGGAGAAGATAGAAGGAAAAAAGGGAAAGAGTCAACAAGACAAGGCTTGACAAGTTAGTCAAGGGAGCATTTTTGAAGGTTGGAAGCATGGCACGAGATGTTTGGATTCACGCTTATTCACATGCATTTCTTGGTTGTGGCTATGGCTTTGAAGGATTCCATGGTTGTATTGCAATGGTGTTTTTCTTGAATAATACATGCTGATGGATTCTTTTGGAGGCTGGGTTTTTTTCCCTCATTGAGGGTTTCCCAGGGTATATCTTGTGTCACATTTTTATGGGTATGTTGTATATTCTCTTGCATGTGGATTTTAATTGCATATATATTTTAGATATATTATGGCTTATGTAAAAATGGTTATACTATTTATTACAAGTTTCCTTACAACAAGAACACGATCAACTTAGAGACAAGAAGACCCTTATTGACCCTTATTTTTTAAAGTTCAAACACAACCTAAATCTCATCCAAGACAAAAGAAGACTATGTGACCTCAACAAACATTTGACATGAATCAAATTGAAGCCTTACAACCCTTTTTTATGGACCCATTAAGCATTGATCTACCAAACCCTAACTATCAAGAAATGACACAACTAACCCCTAGAAACATGTCTACTATGAACTTCCCTCTAAACACTTCCACTACATACATAATGGTTCAATGGATCCCCAATTTTGAACCCATATTTGTACCCATACCACCCAGATGTGGAAGTTTACCTACAAAACCCAAGGATAAACAAACCAACTCCTTTGAATTTAGAAAACCTAGCACAAGTACCTTCAATCCTTCAAACATACAACAAGTTACTTTGCACCTAAGTGATGATTCTAACATAGACTATGGTATCACTAAAAAGACATGGCTAGGGCTTGTCAAGAAATTTTTTTTTGAAGAAATTTTGAACTCTTGGCAACCCAAGAGATAGTCAAGTTTAATCCCAATGTAGAAGGACCTAAGTCTAAATATCAAGACAACCTGACATTTGAAAACATACAATCTATGATTAATTTAGACATTGACAATGGTAAACAACCTTTGGAGTATTCAACTACAAAGATCACACCTAGAAGAAGTCACCAATAATAAACCATTGAGATTCTCCAAGGTACCTTTGAACAAATAATTATTAATCCCCTATTTGATGAACCTCCATCAATCAATGGCAATAAGACTCTTCCAAAATGTCCCAAAAGGACATTAAAAATTGACCTCAATCAAATGATACAATAATAAGAAGTGTCTAAGGGGACTAAACCATAGGGATGCCAAAAATACCTCCCTCGGAGAAAAATCAATGAAGTGCACCCTTGCTCCTAACTTTACCAACTACTATGACATCAAGTTTTTGGGAGCCCCCTATGAGTAGACCATGTGAAGCTTTGACACTTATTGAAAAAAAAAATTCAACCACAAAGATCACACCTAGGAGAAGTCACCAAGAATCAACCATTGAGATTCTCCAAGGTACCTTTGAACAAACAATTATAAATCCCCTATTTGATGAACCTCCATCAATCAATGGAAACAAGACTCTTCCAAAATATCTCAAAAGGACATTACAAATTGACCTCAATCAAATCATACAATAATAAGAAGTTCCTAAGGGGACTAAACCATAGAGATGCCAAACATAACTCCCTTGGAGGAAAATCAATAAAATACAACCTTGCTCCTAACTTTTCCAACTACTGTGACATCAAATTTTGTGGAGCCCCCTATGAGTAGACCATTTGAAGCACCAACACTTATTGAAAAAACCCCTAGATATGCAAAGGAAGAGTCTTATTGACATTTGACCAATTCCTCAAAGGAATGTGACCCATTTCCAAATAATATGATGTCCCAAGGTGAATCATCAAACACCCAAACATATCAAAAAATAGACCCTAACATAATGCTCACTTCTAAGAGATACAATCAATATCCAAGAAAACAACAACATCAAGTGGTGCAAGGACCTAATGTGCCTAATGCACAACCAAGTCAAACTCCACTTAATATGCATGCAACATATCAACATCCACAAAAATAATAACAACCACAAGTGGTACAAGGACCCAACATCCCTAATACACAACCTAGTCTAAATCCACTTGACTTACTCACAATGTATGAACAATAATTTCAACAACAAAAAGCATTGTTTTCAAAAACCAAAAAAAAGAAAGAGAATAGTTGGAATATAAAAAAATATTACAGAAACAAATCTCCTATCAACAACATTTGTTGCAACAAAAACATGTACTGCATCAAACTCAACAGATACCTCTACAACAATAGTCACATACATGGACTTACATTCAACAAATAGAGGCATCTCAATAACCACTACAAAAAATGGCATGACAACAACCACAACCCATCATACAACAAACAAAATCAATGCCACAATAAGTACCATGACAAGGACCTTTCTATCTTTGAGGTGCTAACATACTACCACCTCCTAGTGACACATCACCTAAGTCTTTAGGCATAGATATGTCAGAACCAAGTAGACATAGTTCTTGCCATAGAAAAAAATCTACTTGAAGAAATAAAAGACTTGAAGAAAGGACCAAAACTCAAAACCCTAATGAGGATTTACTAGACCAATTCAAACAATTATCCAAATAATTCAAGGCATTAGGAGTCCAAAGGAAACAAGTTCTATACACAAAAAGGGATTTAGGTCCTAATCCCTTTGATAAAAGTTTGTATATGCCTCCATTCCCAAAACATTTCAAGACACCAAGATTTGAGAAATATTGAGGAAAAGGAAACCCAATTGACCACATTAGAGAATTGTGTGCCTCTTGTAGTGAGCTTAGTGACAAGCCCACATATCTTATGAGACTATTCCCTCATTCTCTTAGTAGGCTAGAACTTGAATGGTACTCCAAACTACATAGTAATATAAAATCTTGGTTAGAATTAGTAAAAAAAATTATATCCCACTTTTCCTTTAACATAACAAATAAGGTGAGACTATATGGTTAATGCTCAATGAAACAAAAGATATAAGAACCATTTATAACATTCTTATTATGTTGGAGAAACCTTGTCAGTCAATGCTCACTGGATATTCTTGAAGAACAACAAGTTAATCTATGCATTGAAAACCTAGTCCCCAATCTAATGTACAAACTCAAGATCAAAAGTTTGAGCACCATTGTTAAGTTAATGAAAAAAGGTGCTAGCATTGAAGATGACCTCATTCATAAGGGAATCATCAAAACAAACAAGGAAAATACCAATAAAAACTCATCTAATGACAAGTAAAATTTTTTAATTGAGAATAAGAATGTAACCAATGATAGTATTGTGGACACATGAATGATCAACAAAAAAAAACTTCAAAATTATCTTAAAGGTGAAAACCTGACAACTCACAAAATCCTAACCAAATCCCACATCAACTACAAAAAAAAATTAATACCTTCAGATACGAAAGACCATGCAAATGACCCAAAATAAAGACAAAAAATTTACACCTATGGGGATACCACTTGAGACTTTAAGTTATCCCCAGTCAAGGATGAACCATCAAATAAACACGTCTGGTGGTATGCTAACAAATTTTGTGATTACCACAGTACCAAAGGATATAAGACCACTTCATGTTTCCAACTTAAACATGAAATCTAATACATTATTGATGATGGTGTGATTACTATTGACCCTTCACTACTAGCATCCAATTCTAATCATACTATTTTCAAAGATCCTTTGGGTAATCATGACAAAGGGAAAGCCTATAGTTCAAACTCAAGCTCCCAAGCTAATATAAATTACACATGCACTAAAATTTGACTATGCCATAAATTTTGTCAATGAGTCCAACTCTTGCATATCCACATTCATCTTAAAGGATTAAGACCCTTGTTGTGTTGTCACCACACGTCACACTTGGATTACCTTACCTGGAGCCCCAACTAAACCTATGACCCAAGCTTGACTTATAAATTTTGCAAGACCCATGACCCTTGGTAGACCTACTAATCCTACTTCTTCATATTACAACCTTTTTCACCATCTTGGTAAAACCCCTTTGCAAATATCCATCCTATATTTTCTACATGCATCACCCCAACATCAGAATATCCTTGATCAAGCCCTAAGAGAGTGAGTAGTACCAAATAAAATTGATGTTACCCATCTCTAGGCCTTGGCTGTGAACTTATTTGCATCATAACATATCACCTTTTCATCTTGAAAGGTACCTAAAGATAGAACTAACCACAATGATCCCCTTCATCTTGAGGCCTTTATCCATAACACCAAGGTCATACATGCCTTGATAGATGGTGGATCAGGACTGAACATATCTATCCTTAAATTTGTCAAGGGTTTTGGTTATTTTGAAGAAGATATGGATTTCTCTCATAGAATCACAATAAAGGACTATGACAGTGGTGCACACTTTTCCAAAGGTATTACCATATTACCTTTAAGAGTTGGTTTGGCTAATGAGAATACATTATTCCAAGTCCTAGATTTTGAAATAAATTACAACATGATACTAGGATGTCCTTGGATTAATGTTATGAAAGAATTGCCCTCTATTTATCAAGTGTGCTTAAAGTTTTCATATAACAATGTAGAGGTTACCATTCCTAGTGATCCAAACCCCTTCCAATTTTGTGGTAGTCTTAGAGGAAATTTGACATGCTAGGTCTTGGTAAATAGTAGAGCAAATCCATTTGATTCCTCAAAGTATGTTGATCCTACTAAGCTCACAATTGTGTCCAAAGGAAAGCTCAAAATTGAAGACCTAGGTTGTGGTGAATATTCCATGTCACAAGCCTTTCACATTAGGAAGTTACCCCTTTCTCCAAAATCATATGGAAAACCACAACTTATGTAGATCAGACATAAATTCACATTACAGAAGAAACCCTCCATGAATTTCACTAGTGGAGGTGGCCTACATGAATAACATGTTTACAAGAACACATCTAAATGGATTGAAAAGGCTAAGGTAGAACAAGATCCTACTCCTATATCACCATAAAATTTTGGGTCTGGAATCAACATCATGTAGAAAAAGGGTTATGCTTAATGTAGCAGTCTAGGACCTAAAAAACAAGGCATTATTGAACCTATTACTAAAATAGGACAACCTTATAGCCTAGGAAATGGATTCAAGCCATTTGTATTGGGCCTTCTTAATTTTAATTATCCTCATTTGAGAATGTGAACACTTTGAACAATGAAAAGTCATATGAGGAAATACAAGCTAAAACTAAAGAAATTAGACCCAACATTGATGATCTTGATAGTTCCTATGCCCTTTACCATGTCTTTGATCCTAATGAGTTACCCATACAAGATAAACAAATCACTAGAACTCCACCCAGCTTTACCTCTCATCAAAAATCTTGTGATGAAATACATTAGGACCCAAGTCCTCCTCCCTCTAAACATGGAGCTCATGATGCATATGATAGTGAAACCCATATATTTTCATTAGATCAAATTTCATTTAACAATGATGATTTCATTTCCCTAGTTTACCCCAAACTCATTAATTGGGGCCAATAAGGACCACTGAACTTCCATCAATTTGAAAATGATGACACCATCACATAATTTTTTGAGCTCCATGAAGACCTACCATGAGGAGACCACAAGTCAATTTTTTCCATTGACCTAAACATTATGGCATACTTTGGGAAGTCAACTCCATCTTTTAGTCACAAAATTTGAAAAATAGCAAAAAATGACAAAAGTAGTTCTCTTGGTGAAAATTGAAAGGTGTCATTAGATCGTGAAAAAGTAAAAACTAAGGATGCATCCAAGGGTGATAACCTCTTTGAGGTGCTTGAGGATGGAACATTAGACATACTCCAATGAAATAAATATTATCCTTTCTCATAGAAATTATAGAAGGGATAAATATGGGAACACCTAACAACCCTAAGGTCATAAATTTTGCAACCTCATTATCAAAAGAAGAAAGATATGAGTTTTTCAGATTCTTTCTAGAGAGGAAAATGAAATACTCATGGTCCTATGTAGACATGTGAGGATTAGATCCTAAACTAGTCCTTCATCACTTTACATTAAAACCATGGGTGAAACCAGTAAAGTAAAAGTTGAGAAAGATGTGCCCCTAGGTAGCTCTCCTTGTCAAAGAAGAATTGAACAAACTATTGGATGCAGGCTTCATAAGACCCATTGACTACACAGAGTGGATATCCAATCTAGTATAGTTAATAAATAAAAACTTTGGGGGAATCTAAATATGTATAGACTTCCATGATCTCAACAAAGCATGTCCTAAAGATGAATTATCATTGCCAAATATAGACATCATTATATAGTCAGGACACCTAGATATGAGATGTTATCACTGATGGTTGGCTTCTCTAGATGCAATCAGATTAGAATAGCTCCTAATGATCAATACCAAATATCTTTCACATGTAAAGGGGAACATATTATTAGAATGTCATGTCTTTTGGCCTTGAGAATGCTAGGGAAAAATATCAATGAGAAATTACTACTATCTTCCATGATTTTATGCACATCCTAATGGAAGACTATGTTGATTACCTACTTTGAAAATTCCCTATAAGAAGTGATCATCTAGGCATCTTAGACAAATATTTCAATAGAATGCAAAGCTAAAAGCTTTGATTGAGTCTCAAAAAGTGTGTATTCAAGGTTCTTTCTAGAAATCTCCTAGGATATATTATTTCTCAAAGAGGCATCAATGTTGACCTTGAAAAAGAGCAAGGAATACTTGAGATGCCTCCTCCAACAAATATAAGAATATTAAGAAATCTACAAGGGAGATTAAATCCTATCCATAGATTCATTGCACAACTAGTAGATAAATGTCACTTATTTCAACATCTATTGTGTAGGCAAGTATCCTTTCAATAGAAAAGCCAATGTGATGGGTCTTTTCAACAACTCACAGACAATCTTTTGAATCTATCAGTCTTAATGGCTCCTATTCTATGAAAACCATTTATTTTGTACATCTATACTACAAAAATATCACTATGAGCTCTCTTAGTACAAACTAATTTACAAGGGAGAGAGAGAACCATTTACTACATCAATAGAACACTTGAGGGATATAAAATGAACTATTCACTCATTGAATAAACATGCCTTGTTGTCATCTTTGTAGCCCAAAAGTTGAGAAATTACATGCTACATTAGAAAACCATGCTTATATCTATGCTTGACCCATTAAAATATCTCCCAAGTAAAACAACTCTCACAAGGTACTTAGCCAAATGGGTTATGATCCTTAGTAAATTTGACATAGAATATGTGGACTAAAGGAAATCAAAGGACAAGTGATAGTTGATCAGTTAGTAGAAACAGCCATTACAAATGATCATCCAATGTTGATAGATTTTCTAGGTAGCTATATTTAACACTGACATAGATAATGAATGATAGCTTTACTTTGATGGCTCACATACAAGAAATGGTTCAGGAGAAAGCATTAGGTTTATCACACCACAAGGAGACATAATCCCCAAGTCATACTAGAGAGCATTCATCTATAAAAACAACATAAAAGAATATGAGGAAATGATAAAAGGACAGAATCTAGCCATCCAATGGAACATACAACATTTACAAGTATATGGTGATTCCTAGTTAGTCATGCAACAAGTCAATGATGAATGTGAAACCAAAGATGATAAGTTAGTGACATACAAATAGATGGAAAATTTTCATAATCTCTTTTCATCAACTCCCAAGAATAAACAACAAGAAAGATCACACTATGGCCACTATTGCTTCCATGATTGATATGCATCGAAATGTGGAATGTTGTGAGTTCCTCCTATAAAAACTCTTGATTCCTCCATTTGAGCTCTCTCAATCTATGTTTGTGTGTGAACTTGATGGTCTTGATTCCCCCTAGTATCAAGACATTTATGACTATTTCCATGCCCAAATCCTACCCCCTGACTTATCCAAGAATGAACATCAAGCCTTTATCTGTCAAGCTACTAGATACATTGTCAATGGTGATACCCTTTACAAAAGATCCTTCAACCAAACCCCTCTCAAATTCCTTGACTCACATAAAGCTAAAACTTCCTTACATAAGGTACACAAAGGTATATGTGGAGGCCATTTTAATGGTTTGAGTCTAGTGAAGAAACTAGTTAGGGTTGGATATTATTAGCCCACCATAGAACAAGATGCTTATAATTTTTCCAAAACATGTCATGAGTGCTAGATACATAGTAATCTAATCCATGCACCAATGCAAAAACTTGAACCAATGATCTCTCCATGGCCCTTTTTACAATGGGCATTTGATCTCATTAAAGATATTTCTTCTCCTTCCTCAAACAACCATAAGTTCATCATCACAACATCTAAATTCTTCACCAAGTGGGTTGAATCCATATCTCTTACTTTCACCATCAGAAAGAAGATTTCAAGGTTCATCCTGAACTATATCATATATCATTATGGAGTCCCCTTGGCTATTATTTCTGATTATAGTAGTTCATTTCAAAATAAGCATGTTGATAAGCTTTGTGAGAAGTACAACATCTACCCAAAATATTCTAGTATTTACCATTCATAGGGTAATGGGCAAGCAGAAGCATCTAATAAGATCATTTTTAAGATCCTCCAAACGACTATTAATGACTCAAGTTGAGACTGGCACTTACAACTAAATCCAACTCTTTGGGCCTATAGAAAAAGTGTGCATGTTCCTATTGGTGCAACACCATACTTTCTAGTATATGGAACTGAGGTCATTCTTCCTATGGAGATTAAAATTCCATCACTAAGAGTATCCATATAGGACATTGTTGATGATAAAAATTATAGAGTATCCAAACTACATGAACTTGAAATGCTAGATAAGTTGAGGCAAGCCACCTTGACATATTTTCAAGCTCACCAAAACAAACTCCAAAGGAACTATAACAAGAAATTTTGAGGTTGTCATTTTGAGGTCACTGATATGGTCCTAAAAATGAACTACAAGACTCAACAACATAGAGAGAAACTAGGCAAATTTGAACCAAATTGGGAAGGACCCTATGTATTCACTACAACAGGGCCTAGAATATACCATCTTGCAACTCCAGAGGGTGAACCACTACCCATGTCCATCAATAGCATGCATCTCTGCAAGTACTATACTTGATTCCATCTAAAAGTCCTAAAAATATATATTCTTTTTAAAAAGGAAAAAAACTCTTGAAAAAATATCAAAAAATGGAAAAAGGTCATAAAAATGGATTCTTTGATGAAAACCTAGAAAAAAGGCATCTTGGCATGAAAATTTGAGTCAAGAGAAAAATTTCATCCAAAAGTGAAAACCTGATAAAGAGGCACTTTGGACAAGTACCATGGTGAAAACCTGGCAAACAGGTGTCATGTGTAATCAGTTGCTACTCCTCCATCTATGGGAATTCCATCTAGCCTCCCCCTCCCCTTTCATTCCATGATCACATCCTTCATACTACAAGACATCCCTAGTCATTGATCTCGATGTGGAAACTAGTTAATATTTATTGTTATTATATCCACATGTCACCAGTCTATACAAAGTTCGTCATTGGACTTTGTACATATCTTGTGTCTTTTTTGGGGGCATATTACCTATACAATTGATGAGTTTGAAATTGAACCAGGGGCACGTCCCTAAGTATGCACTATCCATTGGACTTACCACATATCAAATTGGAGCTGACACTTGTGACTTTGATATGATCCTAAAAAAATCCTAAAAGTTCAAACATGATCCTCAAGACACCCTAAAAAAATTAAATTCAAACATGATCCTAAAAAAAACCATAAAAATCATTGAACATCTTGTAAAAATCCATAACCATCATAAAATGTTTTGAAAAATTCATCAAAACCTTAAAATGTCCTAAACAAAGCCATAAAAATAATAGAACATCCTAAAAAAATAAGTAATAATCATAAAATGTCCTAAACAAACCAATAAAAATCATAAAATGTCTTGAAAAAATCAATAAAAACCATAAAACATCTTGGAAAAATCTCTAAAAATCTTTACAAAGTCATGAAGAAATGAGTAACACAAAAACATCAAATATCCTTGAAAACCCTAAAAATCACAAAACCTACTAAAAATTTGCAATAAACCTTGTCAATAATCAGTAGGGATAATCAACTCTTTTTCTTGAACACTTTCACTTTTGTACACTGAAATTCAAAGCATGATGCTTCAATGACAATCACACCTTGACTTACTATCTAAGCAGCACGAACCAATAATCAATCCAACTTGTCACTATGATCCTATCAACCAAACCAATGATCAAACCTACCACATAGTAAATATGTCAAACACTTTCTAAAAACCTAAAACACTAGAAAAGCAAGTAAAAATGGCAAGAATAGCTATTGGCTCACACTATTTAGTGAATGATTTAGTTTTTCTTTATCTTTATTTGATCATGTTCCTATGTCACTCGATGATATAAATTGATCTATGAGAGTGGTTGTGATGGTTGATGGTCACCTTTTGTCTCATGTCCATTGAATGCCCCTTTTATAGTCTAGGCCATGTATATATGCCTCTAGTGGGGTAAGTTCATTCTTTGTCTGCATTGTCCCTGTTTATGCAAAAGGCTTGCATTTGTGCTCTAGCCCTTTATGGCCACTATGTGTTGCATTCTATTTTCCATATCAAAATAAAGCTCCTTTGACATATGGTGCCCTTTTATGAAAGAAAAAGTATGTTAGAATATATAGTCCACCAATATAAATGAGAGGGACAGAGAGGTGAATCAGTTATCCAACTAATATCAAAATTATCAACCTTATTAAAATTTAAAAATATGAGCATTATAATCAAAAACCAAAACAAGATACTCATACACAATAACACCAGATATATTAACTAGGGAAACCCTTGATCAAAGGAAAGACCCCCACAAGATGATGTACTAATATAAATATTCCTTATTAGAGGATGGACCTTGATTAGGATTCTATGAATACATTAAACACATATGAGTTCCTATTAGGAGACTTTGAATACCTATTAGGAGATTTTAATTCTATTAGGAGTTGTAGAAGATAGCTAGACCCACTACCCAAACAACTTCAAGGGCAAGACCAATGAACCCACTATCCAAATGATCTCTATATTATTCATTGTAGAATAATAGAAATGAAATTTACTTCCTTCCTCTTCTTCTATCCTATCAATCAACCCTTTGCTCCTTCAGATCTTGTAACAAGATCACAAATACTACATCCAATAATCCCTTGGATTGCTTACACGCATTTTTGCTCCTTTTCGCACTTCACACTTCATACCATGATCACATCATGCTTTCTCTCACAAAAAATAAATCATCTTTCCCTTGTAAAATATGTTCAAAGTAATTCCTTGAGTTAGCATTGAGGATTTACCAATTAATTATAATAATATAATTAATTAATTAAACCTACAATAGCATTGTCATCTCACAATGTATATAAAACTTTATACATGCGATACTAGGGCTTGCTCACTTGCTAACATCACCAAAGACTATCTTTTGCTATTATCTAGCCATGCATCTTCCTACTACATCTCAAATGTAAGACAAAAAACAAATATCTAGAACTACTTTCCTAGTGCTATATCTGTAAACTTCTCTTTGTAAATTAGGTACAACTTTTGTACCTATTTGACTTAGACTTTGTGCACTTGACCACATCATCTAGACACAAGACTGAACATGTCCATAACTATGCACCACTAGAAAATCAAACCATTATCCATACAACTAATATATTTTTCTATTACTCATTGAATCTTTATAGACACCATACCATGTTGACATTAGTGACAAACAAATTCATGAATGCAACATGTCAATACACTTCAATGATTAGGATACTCCCCCAAAATAGTATGATTAGAATTCATGCTAATAGTCTCCCCCTTTGGCATTGATGGCAACATAGAACCATCTAAGCTCCAAAAATACCAAAACTCTATTCTACTGCTGTGACTGACCATCAAGAGTTGTTCACACACTAAAAAAGAAATTCGTAACACAATAAGTACATTCTCCCACTTCTTCTTCTTTTGGATTGATGAATTTTTTTTACTTCACACTAAACAACTCACAATACACCAAGTGCATATTCTCACTTCCTGACATGAATACTTCGAAATCTCTCTAAAGAGATATTTCTCCCATTCATACTTAGGAGTTATTTCCCCCATTTATTAGGAGATTTTTTTCATTCATATTCCTCCCCCATTGACATCAATGTCAAAGACCTCAATATGACAATATGCCAATTGTTAAATACTAATTGCTACATTGCTACTCCAAGCCTTCAACCAACTTGAATATCTAAAGACATTGTTCAATTTCAATTACCAAGAGTCCTTAATCACTTGATTTATCACAGATAATCCCCCATATGGGAAGCATCAAGATTTATTCTAGTCTAATAATAATGCTCCATACCATTGGATAGATGCACTTACTGCATCATCTACTCAGATGTAGGAAGGGGCATAACCCCAAGCATACCTCTCAAGTAATCAAATGTATCTTTACTAAAAGGCTTAACAAAGATATCTACAATTTGATCTTTAGTACATACATACTCTAAACTGATCTCCTTTTTTATTGCTTTCTCTCTTAGTACATGATACTTAATTGATATATGCTTAGTCTTAGAATGCAATACATGAATCTTAGACAAACTCACTATACTAGTGTTATCAAAGTAAATGATGATAGGTTCTTCAAACTCAATTCTAATATCCTTCAACATTTTTTTTATCCACATAACTTGATTATAGTTATTTATTACTACAACATAATCTACCTTAGTTTTACTCTGTGAAATACAATCTTTCTTCATTGTTAGCCATGAAACCAATCTTCCTTCAAGAAAGAATGCTCCACCAATGGTGCTCTCTGTGTCATCCATACTACCTACCTAATCCACATTAGTATATGCCCATAGAGTAAAATCACTTGACCTATCATACCAAATTCCATAGTTAGATATTCCTTACAAATACTTGAATATTCTCTTTATTACTACAAAGTGATATTGATTAGGATCATCTTGAAATCTAGCTATGTAAGCCCAACTATATTTGCTATATCTCATCTATTGTGAGTTGAATATTGCAAACCTCCAATAATGGATCTATACTTCTACTCTACTGTAGATGTCTAATATTTTCTAGATAACTTGTGACTAATTATCATAGGTGTACTAATAGGTTTACAACTTTATAATCTAAACCTTTTTCAAAAAATCCTTTAGATATTTAGCTTGATAAATGAAAATACCATCACTATTCTAAAAAAATTTCAATCCTAAGAAAAAACTTTGTTTCTCCTATCATGCTCATTTCAAACTCATTATTCATTTATTCAACATACTTATCACTTGCTTCATCATTACCTCTAAATATGATGTCATCAAAAAATATTTCTATTATCAGAAAACCATTTTCAATTTCTTTCAAATACAAGTTATTGTTTTTCGTACCTTTAGCAAATCCAAGCTTTTCCAAATAACTATCCAACCTTGCATACCAAGTTCTAGGCAATTTCTCCAAACCATAGATAGCTCTCTTTATTCTACATACCATGTCTTTCTCTTTTGACAAAGAAAAACCTTCAAACTTCTCAATATATACCTCTTCTTCAAGTTCTCCATTTAGGAAGGCCAATTTGACATCCATCTAATAAACCCTAAACTTCTCATTTGCTTCATAGGCCAAGAAAATCCTCACTACTTTCATTTTGGCTGTAGGTGCATATGTCTCCTCATAGTCTATTCCTTCTTGATATAAATATCCCTTGCATACAAGTCTAGTCTTGTTCCTCACAACTTTTCCTTGCTCATTCATCTTGTTTCTAAATACCTATTTGGTTCCTATCACATTCTTGTCTTTTGGTCTAGGAATTAATTCACATGTATCATTATTCACAATATGATCTAATATTCCTTTATTTATTAAAGCCAATTATCATTTTTACATGCTTCATATGTGCTCTTAAGTTCAACCTAAGATATCAAACATATTTCCTCATTTACTCTAATTTCTTTTCATCACACATTTGTCTTTGCTTCCAATTATCTACTCAAGAGGGTGATTATTTTCATATTCCTATTAGGGGTAGGAGTTGACATATCAACTCTTATCTCATCTCTAGTTTTAGATCTCTTCTCTCCTCTTTTCTCAATAGTTAACACATCATTGTGCAAATTAACTTCTACATTTTTTCAATTAGTCTCTAGATTATAGTCAATAATAACAGTTAACAAAGCTATCTCTTTGACTACTTGTTCTTTGTTAACCAATTCAGGCTTATTATCTTTATCATCATAGTCATTCAAGAATCTTTCCATGCTTTTTTTAAATTCTTCATCATCATCAATGTGAAACCTTTCTAGTTTTTCTTACTCTCTTAGGACATATAGATGAAAAATGACCAAACTATTTACATGTCCAAAAAACAAAACAAAAACCTTCTAGCTCTCTTTTCATAAGAAATTCAATACCTTCCTTTATCTTCTTGTCTTCTTTGGATATAGATCTGACTTCACTTATGCTTCTATTATTTTTTATGCAACAAAAGGTTTTTGGATCAAGAAACTCAATGCTTAGTTGTTTACACATATCTGATGTCTCACCAAGAAGCTACATCTTCTAGGTGTCAAAATTTCCTCCATCAAACTTAGGATTGTCTTTTCTAAAAAGATTCACCTTTAATCTCCCAATGCTATTAAGATTATCCTTCAAGGACCTAATGCTCTAATACCAATTGGTAGAATATATAGTCCACCAATATAAGTAAGAGAGGGGGAGACGTGGGGTGAATTAGTTATCCAACTAATATCGCAATTATTATTAACCTTATTAAAATTTAACCATACGAGCAATATAATCAAAAACCACAAAAAGATACTCATACACAATAACACCAAATATGTTAACTAGGGAAACCTTTGATCAGAGGGAAAAACCAAGTGGGGACAGTACCCACAAGATGATGTACTAATATAAATATTCCTTGTTAGAGGATGGACCCTATTAGGAGTCTATGAATACAAATTTAGTGCATATGATTCCCTATTAGTGGACTTTGAATCCTTGTTAGGAGATTCCAATCCTGTTAGGAGTTGTGCTAACCTTGTTAGGAGTTGTGGAAGATAGTTGGACTCATTCTCCAAAAAAATTCGAGGGCAAGACCAATGAACCCACTATCTAAATGATCTATGTTTTATTTATTGTAGAATAATAGAAATGAAATGTACTTCCTTCCTCTTCTTTTCTCCTATCAACAGGACCTCTACTCCTTTAAATCTTGTAACCAGATCATAAATCTCACATCTAATATTCCCCTAGATCACTTACATGCATTTACCAAACACTCTACTCTATTTTTCACTTTTCACTTCATACCATGATCACAACACCTATACTATCTCTCACAAACAAGGAAAACATCTTTCCCTTAACCATATCTTCAAAATAATTCCTTGAGTTGGCCTCAAGGGTTTCCCTATTAATTATAATATGATAATTAATTAATTACAATTAAAATGGCCCTATTAGCTCATAATATATACAAAACTTCACATGTGTGATACTAGGGCTTGCACACTTGCTAACATCACCAATAGACTATCTACTCTCACTATCTAGCTGTGCATCTTCTTACTACATCTCATGCGTAACATAGTGAACAAACATTAGGAACTTCTTTCCTAGTCCTTTGTCTCTAAACTGATCTCTTTAAATAAGGTACAACTTGTGTACATCTTTGACTTAGACTTTGTGCACTTGATCACATCATTAGGGCATAGTACTAAACATGTTCATAACTGTACATCTCTAGACAATCAAACCATTGTTTATATGACTAAGATCTTTGTCTATAAATAAGATAGTCTTTACATAAACTATACTATGTTGACATCAATAAGAAACATAGACATGAATGCAACATATCATTACTCTCCAATGCTTAGGATACTCCCCCAAAGTAGTATCATCAACATTCATACTAAAAAAGTCATCACTTCATGCTAACTTTCCTCATCTCATCTCCTCTATCTTCTAATTTCCATCTTGTTCACCACCACCATGGTCTAAGTACTCTGATACACCAAAATCATCATTATCCTTCATTCTTGCATATGTCAAAATTCTAAAAAACCCAAAGAGATGCATATATACATAAACATGAAAATCACATCATTCCACATTTCATTTGGATTCAATTCATATCATTTCACATTTCATTTGCTTTCATTTCATAAGAAAAACATGTGGCAAAAATAAATATATCATCTCTTAAGCATAACATGTGATAAACCAACACATGATATCATTGTATAAAGTCCACATTAAAAAACATAAAGCATCCATACAAATCATATGACATGTGCATAATCTATCCCCATATAGTCATCATAACATAGGTACATCTCATAAATGTCTAAAAAGTATTAGAGTATGTATGGTCATGGTTTACACCAATACTAATTTCCCATAGCTATAAACCATGACAAAGAATAACAAAAGAAAAAGAAGTCCATCTACACAAGAGCATGTCTGTGTGAGTCTATGTTTCCCCTAGCCTCATGACCTCTATCTAGCCTTGATGATGACCCCTCACTTGTCTATGGTGGCCTCATTAGTCCCATCACACCTCCACTACTTTGTGTCATTTGTGTCCATCAAGAATGAGATCTTGCTATCTGATAGCTCTCTACCCTCTACTCTTGTGGCATTGCCATCTCAAAATGTAACCTCCAATACTACTTCTTTCCCTGTGCCACAACCATATTCATGGCCAAATTTTGAAAGGATGAGTCCATCATTCTACTAATGAAATATCAAGACTCCTATACTACTCTCTCTTCCCTCTGTACTATTGCATCCCTCTTTATTATAACTCAGTCTTGCACAACTATCACTACATCCCTCTCTATTATAACTTGGTCCTACATAGCTATTGACACATCCTCTCTATTGTAACCCTAACAAAATCTACTTAGCACTCCACTAATTGAATCCAAAGCACTCTAATCACCTCCATCATTTGTAAGTCTAACTGGCTAGGACTTGTCTTTACTAGTACTAGCATACCCTTTGTGTCATTCGCTAAATCCTCCTCTATATCCATTGTCATAAAATCCACACCTCTTTCCTCCCCTCCATTTGACTTACCTCTATCCACCTCATCATCCTATCCCCTATCACCATCCCCACCCCAACTAGCTCCGCCCTCCTCCTCATCATCTCCTTCATCATCATTAGAACTCCCATCATAATCCTCCTTATCATCCCACACATCCTCTTCATCTCCCCTCCCCTCATCATCTTCCCTTTCATCATCATCCTCCTCATCCTTCTCATCATCATCCCCACCCTCATCATCTCCCCCCTCCTCATCTATCTCCTCCTCACCATCATCCTCCCCATCTTTCTCTACACCCTTCTTTGGATATGGTATCTCCCATGGCATTATAACTATTGGATCTATCAATGGTCTCAATCAATGCCGAGAAAACCTTCTATCATATATTGCCTTTGTGCCCCCATTTATCATGTCCTTAGCTAATCCCAATAACCTAGGTTGTAGCTCCTTTAACTATGTGTAGAACTCTTGTATCATGATAGGTGCCCCTACTCTCTAACCTCTTCTCTAGATAGAAAAAATAGAGCAAGAGCTATAGGCACATCCTATCTCTTGCTAAACTACTGATGTACTCACTCTAGCAAGTACATCTTGATCACTAGGTGTCCAATCATTATGTGACCAATTGACCAACTCCCTCTCCACAAGAGCCTTGAATATGGAAATGTGCTCATACACCCAAATATGTAGAAATGTACCTCCTATGTTGAAGTACAATGCATCTCTATATGCCACTTGGTGCAGATAATAGTACAACATCCCCCAAGGATGCAAAGCCCCCATGCAAACATAGTCTCGTTGATCACCATCCTCTCCAAAAATCTATCCCATCCAATAGGGAATCCATGCCCTTTCCTATCTTGTATCAGGAACCCACCCACAACTCAACATATCATAGCAATCAGATGCTCATGTCACACCACCAATACCTCCCATCATATCTTATAGTCTCTGATACCCAACTCTACATCTCCACACCCAAGCATCTAGTGTAGTGCATCCCACCCTCTTGAAATATCATATACTACCAAATCACCATGAATTAGAATCTAGAAGATGTGTTATACATCCTCCAAGGTCATGGTGGCCCCTCTATTAGGTAGATGGAAGAAACTAGTCTCTAAATGCCACCTCTCAATCAAAGCTATCAACAACCCACTGTTACCTCTAAGCTTGGGCATGGACATGATATGGTAAAGCCCAAGATCTACTAAGATCTCTTGTTCAATAGGGGTCATCCTATGATGTAGGGCCTACCTCTAGTGTTTTTGTCCCCTCATCCACAATAGGGAAAATTCCTCTTGCATAATGATACATTTTCCTTCAACCTTCTATGGCTTTTTACCAAGTCTAACCTAAGTTTGACCTAAATTTGACAAAGTTTGGCCAATTTTTGAACTAGGCTTGACTAATTTTGATATTTATGAACATGTTTGACTAGGTTGACCTATGTTTTGAAATATTTCTAGGGTTTTGAATATGTATACCAAATTTTGGGTCATTCTGAGTTCATTTGTATTCTTTATAACCCTCTGCATCACTCCCTATCACCTTTCTACCAAGTTTGACCTAAATCTAACCTAGGTTTGTCCAATTTTGACCACTGTTGACATTTTTTACTAGGTTTACTTCTATTTTGACCTCATCCTATTGTTTTGGGCATACACAAAAAGTTTCATGCCACTCTAGGCCCATTTTAACTATTTCAGGCTCTTGGAGTATAGTTAGGGCCCCCAACTACAATCAGTGCACATTTGGGTATATCTTGAGCACACTTTATGTAGCTAGATGCCCCAAACTTCCATTGGGACCCTGAGTGGGCCCTTCTTAACCCCTATCTAATCCAAAAATGCATGAAAAAATAAAAGACATAGACAAGGCTCAATGTACTCATTAGTGGTCCTATGTTTTCCTGTTGTAGGTAGGTACACACTCTTTCTCCATGATGTTAGTCCTTGGGTATCCTGTCCATCATCCTTGATCTAGAGCTTTTTTCTTCAAAAGTGAGAGGTGAAAATGACCTCCAAACCCCTCTCCAACCTATTTTATAGCCTAATTGCTACCTATATGGACATGTAAGAGGCATCTTTTATGTTGGAAACAATGCTTTTTGCACTTTGAACGTCGTAACTTTTACAATTGAGCTCTGATTTAGACTCCATTAGTTGATATAGATTCATCTTCTTGTTGTCAACAAATTGACATATCATGTTCATGTTTTGATCAATTTCTCAAGGGGGGACCCATATATACCACCCCTACTGGGGCATTCTTTTATGGCTTTTTCATTAATATTCTTTGACACAATGAACTAAATCACATTGTATCAAAGAGAGGAAAAATGTAGATGCTAAAAAATGTTTCCCATCTACTATTTAATCATATTTTCATACTAACACATCCCATTTTCTCGTTTCAATAATTTCAATCTTTTGGCCAACTTCATTATCATTTGAGCATATTTTGACACTATTCTTCATCATTTAGACCCCCTTTCAAATCAATTGTAGATCATTTCAAAATTGGTTTGTATTTTATCCAAACTTTCTGGAATTGACTCTAAATGATTTCAACATCATCAAAATCTCATCCAATTGACATGAAATCATTTCAATATGATCTGAATCCTTTCTAATTAGCCCAAAATCATCCCAAATTGACTCAAAACCATCCCAAACCAACCCAAAACATGTCAAACACCCCTAATCAATCATCATTTGTTCAACCCTAGGCATTGTCATGTCTCCTAATGACTTGGAAATCTATCAAACATATAAAATAAGACTTTAGCACTGTCATGTCCCTCAATGCTACATCAACCCATCCTTATCATCATCTAATCATTGACATTAGTGAGTCCTTTAGTGTCAACTCATAGCATTATCCAACCAATTTAATAACATTGATGATATTAGTTCATGTTATTATAATCAATCTTATCAATCAATAACAATCCTATGGCATTCATGATGTCTGTTAAATGTCACATATCCTTAATCCATGTCTTGTGTCCTTGGCATGTTATCAATCTTGATCACTCAATCATTTTGATCATGGATTTGATCTACCCACCATTATCCTAGTCTATTTGCATAATCATCACATTTTATTAAGGGGACAATCTCACATATATTTCATAAAATTGGCCAATCATTTACTAATTCGTCCTATAGGATTAGTTATCCCATAATCTATTCCTATGTGATTTAAATTGTCTTCATCCCACATTACTAATTATTCTTCCTATTAACCAACATTCCCAATTAAATAATATTTATTAATTAATTGATTCATCTTCACAAACTATGGGAATTTTCAATTTCTTAAGTCTTGTTTTCCACTTCTAATCTCTATTTTACTAATTTCCATTTGTGTGGAATTATGAATTTTTAATTCAAATATCCCACCTAGTCTTGACACATGGGCATCATACATCATAGATCCTCTCTTAACATTTATCTAATATTTTTGATCTTTGGCATATATTATTACTTACACATTACTATAATAAGCCACCTTTTTCATAGATTCTTGTCTACAAGTGGCTTTGAGGTATCATATGTACATCATAGATTCTCCTCCACTTTTAACCATGTTGGATTTTATGTTTCATAGAATCCTATATTTGGTATATTGCATCATGTTTTTCATAAATATTCTAAGGAATATCATGCCAAGTTGCACATTCGAAGTGACATGTGTTCATCCTCTCATTCATGCCTCTTCTCTTGTATTTTGGCTATAAATTGAGCCATGTTTCTCTTATTTTTTTATCCTTAGAATACATTAGGCTTGAACCATGGTTCTAATATTCTCAATAACATCATCATATCATTAATCTTTTTCTTTCAATTTTGTGCAATATAGGAAATTGGAGTTACATCAAAATGGAGAAGAAAGAAGGACATGAGAACTACAACTGAAGAGGGAATTTTACTTATGTTTTTTCTCTTATTGTGATTGGTTTTCATGGTATATTAGAAAGGTTTCGTGTATTTTGATTGATTTTTTGTGGTTATAGTATTCTATGTTCTAACCCATATTCTAGTCCTATATATATGAAGTTCTCCATAAACAATATTGCATGGAACATAGTTGTTTTTAGTAGTGTGTCACAATTATTAACCCAACACCATAGTAAAAAACCTCAATTTAGGGCTTGGGATATCATTTATAGTGCATCACATTCCATTCTATGTTATCTTTCCTCTAGTCAATAAATCAACTTACCTTTTTGAGACAATGTTTATTGATAGATGAAAACCAGATGCATTGAACCTAGTTACCCTCTCAATTAAGGCCTTTATGATTTTGTATAATTTTTACAACCATATATATTATTCATGAATTATGTGAAGTAAAAACCTTAACCATTAAACATTAAATAAATTGGATATTTGCACCATTGTGCTTAATGTGAAATCTAAAAGATCTTTGTATTATTCTTTTAGGGCTCCTTTTGAGTGGAATGTTTCATACAAATCTCTTATCTCATTGTTATTGATCTCTCATATGTTAACTTCTAGATATGTGCTCATGTTTTCTATAAGAAGGATATAATCATGGAGAGATTATACTATAGTTTCATCTTCAACTTGCTTCCCTTTTTCTATGATTCCTTGATACTCAAGATGACTAGTTTTCCTATTGTCAATTATATTCACCTTGTTGATTTCCTCTACCATTATTTTGCCTAGGTCAAGATTCTTTGGTGATTAGTGTTGTAAGAGATTCTTCTCACAAATGATATTCTTGGAACTTCACTTATAAGCTCTTAGGGTTTTTCATTTGGAAATGACAAGTGATTTTATAATGGAAAGTGTGAAATGATTCTTGATCCTTATATTTATGTCACAATATTATAACATTGGGGTCACAACAATTGGAAAGATAATTTTATCTACTAGAGGAAATCTATCATTAATTATGTGAATCATTCTACAATGGTTACTTTTTACCACTTGATTTTTGATCAATAGGTTTCACTTTTTTTCATCATTAATGCTCCTCTTTATGTGTATGAATACAAAATTTAAATTAGGGGACCAACTTCTTATTATTTCCTTTATCTTCTAACCCCTCTAAGATTTGTGAGTTTAGTCAGTTTGGGAGGTCTCACCACTAACTAATGATTTTTCAAACACATCTGGCTTATTTCAACAACTTCATTCTTCTTCATCAACTTGGTGGAAAAGTCCTTTTTCTAGTTGATCCATGCTCATGATCTTTTCCTTTTTGATTGGGGATTTAATGCCTTGTCTTCTACTACATCTGTAGTCCCTTGCAAGATGACCTATTTTGTAGAAGATAGAACACATCATTTTAGTACCTTTGTATGGTCCATTACAATTCCTTGGGTTCATCCTTAACTTGCATTGTGTGAAGGATGACCTTCATTTCCATAGGTTGTACAAACTAGTGTGGAAAACCTATCCCTTCCAACATGATTAATTTTCTTTGGTGACCTCTGATTGTCTCAAGCTCTTATTTTGCAGTCTTTTTATCTATGCCCATACTTGTTGCAATAGTAGCAATGTCCATATATTATTTTCTCATTAAAATGAGAAATACACTATTGTGTTGTATGTCCATCGAGATTGAAGTTATTGTAGTACCTTTCATAGGTACATTGCTAAACATGTGTAATATTCTTAAACTAGCACACACTAGATGTGTGTCCTTTCTTACCACAAAAGTTACAAGTTCATTTACAAGTACCCTTATCTTTTTGAGATGCACTTCTTGATCTCCCTTTTTTTAGGTTCTTCACTCTAGAAGTCTCTCCTTATTTAGTGTTGTTGTTACCTTGGTAACCAAGAATGACTATGATTTTGTTCCTTCTTTGAGGCTTCATTTGATCATAAATATTCTCACAACTTTCATTGAATCTCCTCAACCTTTCATTTCATTCATTTTTCCTTCTCAACTATTCAATGACCTTGAGAACTTGCTCAATTAGGTCCATTAAATATTCCATATTGGGCTAACTAATCTCCTTAGTCTTTAGCTCACTCACTCTCCTTATTACTTCTATTAAATCATCTCTTGTTAGGATGGAAACATCTCATTTAACCTCAGCTTTGGTATCTTCTCTAGTTATCTTATCTTTCTCCTTGCTTATCTAAGAAGTGGTTTCATTTAGTTATTTTGTTTTAGCCATTAAATCATAGATGCCTTCCTCTAACTCTCTAGAGCTTCCATACTAATGTTTGATGACTTCTTGGATTTTAACTAAACCTTAGCATCAACTTCTTCCTCTTAGCTAGGGTCTTTCTTATCTTTTCCTTCAAGTCCCCAATAGTGTCCAAGGCTTCCTCTAACTATCTTTATAGTGATTCTATTAGATCTTTGCTCAAGTAGTTATACTTGTTGAAACATGGATTTGTACTCTAATACCAATTATTGATCCCAAAAGGCATTGAGAGGGGGGAGGAAAGGCATGAATCAATACTTTCCACAAAAATAGTTAACCTTCTAGGTATTCCAACTAACCTTATTACAACCTATTGTATCTAGTACCATGAACAATATAGTAATCTAAAAACAACTAATCTCATACACAAAAAAATTCATCAAGATGACATAGATATTTTTATGTGAAAACACTTGATATAAGGATGAAAATGGTGAGGATAATATACCCACTAGTCCTTCTAATAATGAGGTTCCCTATTAGGAGCTATAAGTGTTTCCTTTGGAAGCACATCTTGTGAGGAATACCTACAACCTTTTAGAGTTATAAAAGCATATGAAGGCTAATTTCTTAGAGGATTTACAAGTCTCCTTATGAGAGACACCTTTCTAAAGGAATTTTAAAACAAGCTTACCAATGAAGCTCACCCTATTAAGAGCTTACAAATAGATGCAATAATAAGAAAGCATAATAGGTATTTGACTTGGAATGTAGCACTAGTTTTTTGTGCTGATCTAGGCTCTCTCTCCTTGAAGATGTATTGATATTATTGATTTCTTGTTGATTTCTCTATTATTTGTTCTCACCTTTCACTTGGTTTTCTACAACATCTTGTTGATGTTCTCTTCTCACTCTAATGTTTTTTCTTCTATTATATTTTTCCTTCTTAACTATTTTCTCTCTATTCTCTTCTTCTTCTCTAGTAGTGACTCTTTCAACTCATATATCTCTTCAAAACAACCTCTTCTTCAATTTTTTTTTAGTTACATATTTTCTTCTATTGATGTTAGGGTACAATTACCCATGACCAAATTTTCCCACTGATTCTTGAACTAAAAATTTGAATGGCATGCTTGTTTGATTTATTGAAGACCTCTAAACCCTATGTTTAAGGTCTAGACTTCCAGCCTTGATAGCCCTTTCATGAACCAATGGTGGCCTATTGTACTTTCCTCCTTGTGTTATTATTTCTTTTACCTTTTTTAATATCATTGGTGACTCATCATGGTGATGAATTGCATCAACTATTATCCATATCTTACTTCTTGTGCCAATGTGGGTATGTTAGATTGTATGTCATTGTGTCTCATGAGTGATAACTATATACTTCCTTCTCCTTCTTCTTCCTCTGACTAGTTGTCACACATTTTCAAAATCGTATACTTTTGGCCATTAATGACAACACATAATACTTCTTTAATTCTTTGTCCCTAAGATGCATGTGGGATCAAAAAAATATTAATATAAATTTTTAATTCATTGTTGACGTTTCATGGATACTTGAAATATAACATCTATGATAATAAAATCTAAAAATTTGGGATTTTTTTAAGATTAAAAAAGATGGTAAAAGAAAAGAGCCAACCTGGTTTGGACTTCCCCTGCTTAGGATTGGTTAAAAGGGAACTTTGAAAGTGTGACTATAGGAAATATGAGAAAAGATGGATGTGATGACATTATTAGAAATAAGGGAGATAACTATATTATGTTTTTGTATTTCCTTTGAGCATTCAAAAAAAACATGTTGCAAAAGAAATGGTCATTCTCCATGTAATTCAGCTAGAAAAAGATGGGTCATGGAAAAATTTGGTTATAAGTGGATTCAAATAACATGTTTAAGTGTATCAAAGGCAAAAACGAAGCTTTTTTTTTCATTAGCCACATTATTGAAAAAATCAAAACTATGGCACAAAGTTTCAAAAATTTCCACATTACCCATGATTATCAGAAAAAAATACCATGGAAAATAAATTGACTAATATAGTGATGATAAGAGATCAAATTAGTAAGTGGAGGGGTACAAACCATATCACTGACAAACTTATCAATCTTGTTAATATTGAAAAGAAAAATGTTATAGAAGGCGTCATCATGAATCATGATGGCAATGAGACATAAGAGGATATGTAATAAAATTTGTACTTCTCTCTCTAGAGTGTATCTTATCCTGATTGTAGCCATTATTATCACTCATGTTTTTAGGGTCTATTTCTTCAAAAATAAATTGTGTAGTATCATTACTACTAACGAAAATCATTTCATCTTTAGTAAAATGGGGAGACAACTAAACTACGTAGGTCTGAGTACCTTTGAATGCAAGAAGAAGAAGAAAGTGCAAAAGAAATCAAAGAAAGGTGGAATTACTACTTACCTTGAGAAGATGCATAGTTTGGACTAGAAAATTTCCCAAGCCTTCATCGACAACTTAAACTAAGGGAGCATTACTCTACATGGTAGAATTGTTGAGATGATGGTGGATTTGATTGAAAAGGTTAGTGAGCTTTCAAATATAGGTATGCAAATTTTTAGGGATGTCAAGGTTGCTGAGAATGTTATTAATTTTGAAGAATAAGAAAGAGTGATCTAAATGTGTGAAAGGGAAAAGGGTTTTTAACAAGATGAAAAAAATCAAACCTAAATTAATAAAGGTCTTTAAATTTGTCAAGAAGTACATAAATTTGGATGGTAGAATTAAAAAAATTCATAACTTTGACTTTGTATTTTAAAACCATTTTAGGCACAAAATTAGAGATTCCTTTCTATATTTCTTCACAATTCTCAATTTGATAGCCTAAACAAGCATAATAAGGATCCCTCCAACCCATCTTGCATGAGGGTTTTATGATACTCATTCATGAATAATGCAAAGAGAATAATGTGGGAATGAAGCTAAACCCCAAGGAACTAAAGAAAGAAAATTCAAAGAGGAACACTCAAGACGGTGAGGAGGGGACTTCAATTAACAACACTTCCAAAATTTAGAAAAAAAATGGAAGAAGGATCAAAGTTCCTCAGTTCAAAATGAGGAAGAAGAAATTAAAACATACGAGGATGAGGAAAATCACTCTTTGGATTAGCCTTCTTTAGATTTTGACTTCAACAATTAGAAAATGAAAAACAAGGGTTAAAAATAGACAAAAGATTTGATGATGAGAAAAGAATGAAGAATAATGACATTGAAGATAGTTAGAATTTAGAGGAAGATGAAGATTGAGAGGAGGATAGAAAGGATTCAAAGGACTTTGATGAAAAGAAGGATAAATAGGAAGTGAAGTGCATCCATTTTGCACAATTTTTAGCAAAATTTGAAAGCAGAAGCTACAAAGGGAAATAAGGAGATAAATAATGAGGAGAAAGATACCCCCTAATAGAATATTGGCTAGGAAAAGAAAAAATTAAAAACCCCCTTTGATAATAGGGGGACTCTAGCCCTCTACAACCAAAGGAAAATGAGGGTCACCTAAACCTTCCCCCTTCTGATGCAACAGATAATGGTAAGAAATTGTATTGTGTAGGATTACAAGGAGCCAAAAAGTAGCAATATGAAAAAGAGTCACTATTCATCTTAATTTGATCAAGTGAAAAGTATTTCTTAAGGAAATTATCATATTTCCATAGATATAGTTTCTGTCAAATAATGAGCTCAGTTAGTAGTTATTATTTATTTTCTAGTGGAGTTACCTATATAGTTCTGATTTACATGCTTATTGAAAAAATTTATCACTTTAAAATAGTGTAACCTTTTCAAAATATAAAAGATGCATCACATTCTATTATTTTCCTACTATGATAAAAATAAATAATAAATTTTTAATTTTTTATAGTTTTGAATGAGTTAAGGTGGTTAGACATGAGATCTTTTTTATTCCATAAACTATTGTAGTAGAAATTTTAAAAATTAATTATTTAGTTGGAATAAAATTATAAAACAATATTTTTCACATTATAGTATGACTCTACTTCTTATATTTAGAGTCTTAAGAAAATATTAGCATTTGATTGTGACTAAGGTGGTCAGACATACAGCTAATTCTTATTTTTTCCTAGATTTTTGGTATTTTTGAATTGAAATCCAAAATTTTGACCAATTAAATTATTTTTTATCAAAAAAGGGCTAGTATTTTATAAACTTCATTCAATTTACTATAGATTCTATTTTTACAAATTTTTGATATAAGGTTCATAACTAGTTCAATATTTCAAATCAAGTTAACTAACACCAATGTCCTAATTCTTCATTGCCACTTAAGGACATAGTTGGGCCCACAATGATCCTACACATACCCAAAAGACACATGTTTCAACATGAATTTTGAGGACTTCACTAACACCAGAGCTAGCAATATGGATATTAAGGATAGGTACACTTATATTAGCATTACTAGCACTGTTAAAGATAGGTACACTTATCCCTTTAAAATTGATGAATGGATGGTTGAAGAGATGAAAAATATTATTGCTAGAATTTAGGCAATGAAGAGAAAGGTGGATAACCTAAATTATTAGAGATGATTTGGTGGGGAGGAGAATGTCACCAAGAACATTACCTAGAAAAAAATTAAGAGAAAAATAAATATAGATATAGAGACCAAACTTCACATATGAATTATTAGATTGAGAGCACTGAAGCCATGCTTAGGATTATCCTATTGCATAACCATGAAGGGATTAGGAAATATTTGGTCAATCTAAGAGGCCTGAAAAATTTATTAGAGATCTAGAAATAAATTTTGATCATCAATGTTGATATCAAAGATGAGACTTTGATTGGTTTGACTGTTGGTCTAGGAAATCGTATGATAGCTAGCTTGAAAAAGAAAAATAACATGGAGAAAATTAAGGAACATATCCATGTCAAATATACTTTCCAAATAATTAAGGAATTGGAGAAGGAAACTAAGATCCTTCTCATGCAATTGATCTAGTTTTTTTGAGTCTACCTTGCTATGGGCTTGTTGTTAGAAAGTAAAGTCCACTGAAGACTACTTGGGGGGAAGGGCGGGGGGGAGAATTAGTTGTGGAATTAGAAGAAATATCAATATCTTTATTAATTCTTAAAAATATAAGAAATAGTTGAAATAGTCATAGAAAGATAGCCATGCACAATAACACTAGATATGTTGACTAGGGAAACCTTTGATTAGAGGGAAAAGCCTAGTATCAATGATGCCCACAAGATGATGTACTAACACAAAAGTTCCTTGTAAAAGGATGGACCATGTTAGGAGCCAATGAAACACAATTAGTAAATAGAGTCCCTATTAGGACACTTTTAATCCCTATTAGGAGATTCCAACTATGTTAGGAGTTATTCCAATCTGTTAGGAGTTGAAAGGAGGGCAACTAAATTTACTGTCTAAATAGCCTCAAAATAGTCTTCACTAGACAAACTTCTAGATAAGCATATCCAAGGTCTTTGAATAGACTAAATAGAAAATCCTTTGCCAATATAACTCCTTTAAAGCTCATAGCACATCACATCAATATCTTCTCTAATCAAAAGATATTCACATTTAAGTTCACCCATCCAAACATTACAATGCATATGATTGCACATAAGATCTCACTAATGATTACAATAAATGAAACATATTTCCTTTAGACCAATTCCTAAAAATAAGTATTGAGTCATCTGAAAGGCTTTCTTAATTTAAAATAATAATATAAGAAATCAATAAAATATTAAGATATAGATTACATGAAATTTAAACTCTTTCCTTAATGATATCAACAATAGTCAGATCCCAAGAAATAATACTCTGAATAATCTTCAGTAAGTGAGCTCAAACTATATATCTGATTTTTCTATCCCAACCATATCATCTTAAACATGTCTCTAACCTTTATCCAAGCTCTCTTAACTAGATTCCATCTATGTCAAAAGATAGAGTTGATTTACTAGAAAATGGTTTCTAGAAACCGTCTCTGAAGGCTACCTTCAAAAAATATAACATAACCATGTCATGTCTTCATATTTTCTTATGTGAACTTAACTATAGCATCCTTACACATCACATAAAATATATCTATGAGGAAAAAACATAAGTCATTGACAATTGACCATGCCAAATAAATCTTTCTTTGTAACTCTGGTAATTTGCACAGAATAACACATATGTTGACATCAATGAAAAACTATATCATGATTGTGACACACAACCACTAAACCATGAAGCTAGTAATGCTAATATATTGCCTTATAGGAATACCATCAGTATTAATACTAACTATTCATCCCTTTGGCATTGATGGGAACATAGATGAAAAACATATAAGTTCTATGAATACAAAATATATTTCTTCCTCATCAGCCTTTACTCCCTTAGCCATGATTCTCATGAATGTAAACATAAATCTTAGTCTTAGATAGGTTGTAAAGAGCTTTTCATGTTCAAATCACACCATACAATAACTAGTATGCATAAGGAAGGTGTTAGCCTCCCCCATACATAAGCATCTATATCAATCAATAGTCTACTCTCTTCCTTAAAGGATATTATTTATGTACATATATCTACCCCATTGACATCAATGAAAAAGATATCATTGTGTTAATTCTTTGAGTTCAGTCATTTTCAAAATAATTTATTCAAGCTCAATTGTTCAAAGGAAATCTTAAATACCTATACCAAGAGTCCTTAATGACTCAGCTCAAACACAGATACTCCTCCATAGTAGAAGTATCAATCATCCATTATAGGTAAAAGATATAGTTCTCAACTACTAAATGGATTGATGCAATCTCTACATCATCTATGAGGAAGTAGGTTGGGGCATAAACCCAAGTGTACATCTAAAATACTCAAATGTATAAGGAGCCAAAGGTTTTCTAAATCAATTTTTTATCTTTTTATTTGTGTTAACATACTCCAAAATGGTCTCTTTCTCTTCTACCTTGTCTCTCAAATTGGGATACTTAATTTAAATATGCCTTTTCTTAAGTGTAAAACTAGTTTCTTTGACATACACACTATACTTGTATTGTCGCAATGTATGGTAACAGGATCTATAAACTTAATTCCAATATCTTTTAGCATTTTCTTCATCCATATAATCTAATTACAATTATTTTATGCTACAACATACTCTACTTCTACTATACTTTATGAAATGAAATATCATTTCTTTCTCAATGAAGAAACCAATTTCCTCCCAAGAAGAATGCTCCATAATTAGTGCTTTTCCTATCATCTACACGTGCTGCTCAATCAACAACATTGTACACACATAATGTGAAATCATATGATCTATCATACCACAAGCCATAATTAGGCATTCCTTTAAAATATATGAAAACTCTTTTTACTTTTGCATAGAATGTGTGTTCCTTTAGGATCTTCATAAAATCTTGCTATAGTTCCAACAATGTTAGATATATCAAGTCTAGTATGTGTCAAATACTATAGTCCACCTATCATAGATTTGTATTTCTTCTATTCAACACTAGGGGATTCATCTTTTCTAGATAACTTACATCCAGTTACACTAGGTATTCCAATAGGTTTACAACTTTTTAATACAAATATTTTTAACAAAAATATTTTTAACAAATATCTAAGATACTTATACTGTGATATGAAAGTGCCATCTTTTTTCTATACAATTTACAGTCCAAAGAAGTATTTTATCTCTCCAATCATACACGTCTCAAATTCCTTTTTCATTTCATTTGAAAACGTTTTTCTAGCTTCATCATTACCTCCAAAAATTATGTCATCCACAAATACTACAGCAATAAAAATTCCATATCCATTCTTTCTTATATACAAATTACTATCAACATTACCTTTTACAATTCTCAAATTCATCAAGTATTTGTCCAATCTTGCATACAGTTGGGCTCTAGGTTCTTGTTTCAGTCCATATAATGACTCCTTCAATCTACAAACCATATCCTTTTCATCTATTAGAGGAAAATTATAAGGTTTCTCAATATATACATCCTCTTCAAGTCCTCCATTTAGAATAGTTGACTTGACATCCACTCGATAAACTTTAAAGTTCTTACTAGCTACATATGCCAAAAGCATTCCCACTTCTTCTAATCTAGCAATAGGTGCAAAAGTTTCACCAAAATAAATTCCTTCTTTTTGTTAATATCCAAGTTACTAAAAAACCTTTCTTTGTTCCCCATAAATTGACCTTGTTCAATAATTTTGTTTCAAATACCAATTTCATTTCAATAACATTCTTATCTTTAGGTCTAAGATCCAATTCTCAATTCGTATTCTTCTCAATCTGTTATAATTCTTATTTCATAGATTTAATCCAATGATCATATTTTCAAGATTCATCAACATTCTTAGGTTCAACTTGAGAAATTAAACACAATTCTTCATGTACCTTATTTCTTGTCATAATTCATTTGTCCTTACTTCCAATGATTTGTTCAATGAGATGATTCTTTGACACATTTCTACTAAGTATCGCTTGTTCAACTCTAATTTTTATACTAGGTTGAGGTCTTAGTTATTCTCTTTGTTTCTCATTTTCTCTTTGTAGTCCAATTTACAAATCAGCGTTAGTTTCATAAAACAATTCCTTCTCAACATTTTTATTATTAGCTCTCTAGTTAGTTTCTCCATCAAAATCAAAATCAAGTATCCTTTCTTGAATTCTTAATCTCCCACCAAATCTTACATTAGTACTTTTAATAATAGCCTTTAAAATTTATTTAAAATATCTATATGCTTTTCTTTTTAGTGAATATATTTAAGAAACATTCCTTCATCACTTCTAACATAAAAATTTCCAATACCATCATCTCTATTACTATAGAATTTACTCCCAAAGGTTCTAAAGTATTTCACAAGAGGATTATGTCCAAACCAAAATTCATAAGGTGTCTTACCAGTGTCTTGTCCAATTTTCACTTTGTTCATAGTGTATATTGGGATGTTTAATGCTTCTTTCCAAAAGATATGTGATACATTGTTCTCAAACATCATTTCTCTATTCCTTCTTTCTTCTATCTCATTCTGTTGCGAAGTCTTAGGGCTAAAAGATGTCTCTTTATGCAATTATCTTCACAAAAATTATTAAACTCATTTGAAATGAATTCTCCACCTCTATTAGATCTTAAGCATTTGATCTTCAAACTAGATTCATTCTCAACTCTACTCTTAAATATCTTGAATTTTACAAAATCTTTGTATTTACATCTAAGAAATGCAACCCACGTCATTCTAGTGAAATCATCAACAAGAATCATGAAATGTGTTGGATCTAGTCATTCTAGGACCACTCAATCCTGTATGAAAAATCTCCAACTTTACTAAAGTATTAGAATTCTTTCTTGGAAATGAATAACTTTTTTATTTTTCTTGCACATACTCTTTTCTCATCATGTTAGAGGGTTAAATTTTTGTAGGCAAGTCTTTAACAACAAAGTTGACCTTCAAAATGTTATCAAAGTTGATATGACTAAATATCTTATGCCATAACTAACATTCATCCACTTTAGTAACTAAACATTTCATTTTAGTAGGGTTCAACTAAAAAACATTATCTCTCATCCTTGTGCTAGTACTAAGCAATGTGTCATTCTTATCCTTGAAGATGCAAGCCTTCTTTGTAAAATACAACAGATATACCTTGTCAACTAGTTGTAGATAACACTGAATATATTATGTTCTGAATGTCCATCCACAAAGTAAACATCATCGGTGCTAGTATTTTCATCAAGAGCAACATATCCTTTTCCTTTTATGCAACATGCTCGATTATTCCCATCTCTAAATATTCTACCGTAATAACTATAAAATTCCACTATTTTTTTCATATCACCAACTGTATGGTTGGAACAAACACTATCAATAATCCAATCAAACTTTATTTTCTTAATCTCTAAAACTAACTCTATTTCTTCTTTTACTTCTTGTTTTATTTCCTTTTCAAGGATTTCTTCTTTAATAGCTACAAATCCTGTTTCTACATCCTCATTACCACTATCATCTAGAAAGTTTACCATCCTAAAATTAGGTTCACCATACTCATTAACATATAAGAAATCCTTAAGTAATCTTTTCTTGTAACACATTTTAGTCTTAAAATTCTTTTCTCTCTTAGGAAATTTAGATAAATAATGACCAAGTTCTTTACATGTCCAAAAATAAAGAATTTTGTTAGCTCTAGGTTCTTTCTTCATAAGCAAGACAAGTCCTTCTCCAATCTTCTTATCTAGAACCTTTTTTTCTCAGTTGCAACTAGCATAATATTCACTTGTAATCACACTTCTTATGAATGCATGTTTGTCCTTTTTTACACCAAAAGTTGTTTCTACTCTAGGTAGTTCTTCATTCTATTTTATCCATAATTCAGATTCTTTTAGTCTTACAAGTAGATTCTCCTTTGTAAAGTTGAGTGTGTAGGGAATAGCTTCTTCAATAATAGCTTCCCTTTGATGATAAGAGGGTGTCAAAGTCTTCAAAAATTTCCACACAATTTCATCTTCTCTCTTAGATCTACCACAACCTTTGATTCCAAAAAGAATCTCAATTATTCTATTAAAATAGTCTCTTATAAATTCATCTTCTTGCATTTTAGCATATTGAAACATAGATATCCAACTTTTCAATCTAGCCTTCTTAGCATGTTCTTCACCTTCAAATATTTTATGCAAAAAAAACCAAATTTCATTTACAAGTTTAAGGATTTTAACTTTCCATATTCTATTTTTAGAAGAGCTGGCAATAGTTCTTCTCTAGTATATATATTGTGCATGAATAGATCTTTCTCACTTTCTTCACGTCCATCATTTTTTCCCTTTTTTAGAACCTCCTTTGCATTCAATGCCACTAGCCAATATTTTGTACACATGCATAACATGTGAGTTTTCATCTTTTCCTTCTAGCTATTATAATTGATTCCATCAAACTTTAGACTTTCTTTTCAAAAATAAAAATCCATGGATCTCTTAAAGTTGGTTAAATGTTTCCTTCAAGGACATGATTCTTTGATATCAATTGTTAGAAAGTAAAGTCCACCAAGATAACTAAGAGGTCGAGGCAGGGGGGTTGATACAATTATGCAATTAAAATAACTCTCAATATCTTGATTGATTCTAAAAAATGTATACAATAGATGCAATAACCATAGCTAGTGATAACCATGCAAAATAACACTAGATATGCTAACTAAGGAAACCCTTGATCAAGGGGAAAGCCCTAGTAGGAATGATTCCCACAAGATGATGTACTAATATAAAAGTTCATTTTGAAAGGATGGACCTTGTTAGGAGTCAATGAAATACAATTGGTGCATAGAGTACCTGTTAGGAGACTTTGAATCCATGTTAGGAGATTCCAACCTTGTTAGGAGTTGTACCAACCATGTTAGGAGATGAATGGAGGGGAACTAAATTCACTATCCAAATAGCCTCAAAATAGTCTTCACTAGAAAATCTTCCAGCTAAACATATCCATGAAATTTGAATGGACTAAACACCAACTCATTTTCCAATGTAGTTCCTTTGAAGCTCACAATACATCACAACAATCTCTACTCTGATCAAAATATATTCTCATTCAAGTTTTCATATCCAAGCATGGCAATGCATATGGCCACATATGATCTCACTAATGATTATAATAGAGGAAATAATTTTTCTTTTTACCAAGTCTTAAAAATAAGTATTTAGTTAGCCCAAATTCTTCCTTTATTTAAAATAATAATATAGGACACCAATAAGATTTTTCTTTTGAAGTATTAGACAGCAGCCAAAAAGACTGGGGGCTAACCTTGAGGTAAAAAAAGGCTGAAAATGTTGACAATTGTCTAAAGGAGATATGTAATTGCTGTCATTTATGGCAATACATGACGTACATGCTTATAGGAAGCCTCAGAAATAAAAATACTTCATTTTTTGGGATCTAAAAATTTTCTAAGTATAGAATTTGGTACACAACAATGTATTGTTTTGCTTAAAACTTGTTGCTAATGTCATATTATGACTAGTGAAGTTAGATGGAGATAGTATACATGTTGGTGATGATGTGTATAACCTCAAAAGTTAGTACAAACTATACATAATAGAGATATTTGTGCTTTAAGTGAAACAACACAAAGAAATTGAAGGAAAGGATTATTTTGTTTACAAAATAATTACTTGTCCAATTAGGGCCAACATCCTAGATGTTTACTCTAAGTTGGAAAAATGTATTATGGTCTTAGCCAACCTAGCAGCAATTTGTGTAAAAACATGGTATTTATGTAAAGGACAGCTTGCGATGTGATGTTGAGCAATTGTATCCAAACTTTTGTAAGAGCAATATATGTGAAGTTTTGTGAAAGCTAATTTGTGATCCAAGATCTAGCTAAATATTAGAGATCAATCAAGAAATAAGTTATAGTACCCATATTCTAGAAGTCTAATTACTTGTTTGGATAGTGAGTTCTTCTTGTAAATGGAACTACATGTTTGGGCAGTGGATTCATCTTGCATCTACTATGCTACAACTCCTAAAAGGGATTCAAAATCTCCTAACAGGGACTCCTTATACTAATTTTTCAAATTAAATCCTAACACGGTCCATCCTCTAACAAGGAACTTATATATTAGTATATAATCTAGTGGATATCATCCCCACTGGTGTTTTCCCTTGGTCAGGGTTTCCCTAGTTAAAAAAAATGGTGCTATGAGTTATCTTTGTACATTGTTACTATTACTATTTAGCATTACTTTATTACTTTGTTACGTATGTTTTAAAGTAAGAAATAATATCTAGTTGGTGACTAAAGTTTGTAAATTACTGATTCACCCCTACCCCCCCCAAAGTAATCCCTATTTCTAACAATTTGTATCAAATCATAGTTATTTTGAAGAGGCTTAATAGCTTGAGTAAGATCCCTATGGATATGGAAAAATTGATGACGAACCTTGAAAAGGCTCTTGAAAAAATTGATCTCCTTACTAAAGAAAGAGATAAGCTGAAGGACAAATATGAAGTCTCCAAAGTATACATTGGATAATTGAAGGAAAAGATTAACATCTCCAATCCAAGCCTGAATCTACTAAATCTAGAAATAGAAATGATGACTACTAAAAGATGAAGACAGAGTACAAGATCTTGAAGCATGAATTGAAAATTATGGATCTAAAGTTGACTTTGAGAAATTATCTTAGTAAATTTGAATCCGATTTAAAGACTAAGAATGCAGATCTTAGAGCAAGTCTGGGAAAGAAATTTTTTGAATTTGAAACATTGAAAGAAGATCATGAATAACTTCATAAGTATAATATACTATTGTGAAAGGTGAATTAACTCAGTGTAAGAAACAACTTGAGAAACTTTATTCTAGTAGAGACAAGCTTGATGATTCAATGTCAATATAGAGACCTAACTATTATAAGACTAGTCTTGGTTATCTAATTAACATGTCTGCGAAGAAACTTGAGATTAGATCAGATCCAAAAGAAAAAGGTAAAATTAATGATAAGATTGAATCTAGTCAATCTTCTAATAAACCTAAAGAAGTTGGAAAAGACAAGAAAGTTGAAATTCTAGATGAACCAAATCAAGTAGAATCTACTAAGAAAACTAGGTATGAATTTAGAGGTAAGTGTTTTTCATGTAATGAAATAGGTCATGTGAAAAGAGATTGTACAAAAAAGCCATTTAATCATGTTAAGGACTTTAATTTTCATAATTTTCATGGTATGGATCATAAAGAAATTGATTGTAGGAAGCTTAAGTATGATAATGATAGAAGGAATAATAGAATGTCTAGAAATACTAACCCTGTAGATTGAAGAAGATATAATGAAAGGACATCAAGAGAAGGAAGATCTTATGAAGATAGAAGATAGATCATGTTTTATAAGTGAAACAACTCAAGAAACATTGCTTGGAATTTTCATGCACCTAATTATCAGTAGAATCCTAGAAGTAGAGCACCAATATGTCACCTATGCAACAACTTCAAACATACATCAAAGTATTATAGAATGGATAGAAACTTTGAAGATAGAACAAACAATGGAAGAATATTTGAGAATAGAAGGAATGATGGAAATAACATCTAAAATAATAGAAGGAATCATGAAAGGAACTTTGGAACTAACAAAGATAGTGAGGAACAAAGAAATGTAGTTACTGAACTTTGAGAAGAACTCAATGAAGTATTTGTAAAAGGAGTAAACATCTCAAAAGAAAAGATACATGATGATGTGATAGGAAAATTGAAGTTAGTTATCGAATCTAATTCAAAAAAATTGAATTGAGCTTGTCTACAATACTAGAATTTGAAAACTTCACTTAGAGATTGAATTAGAGGAAAGATTAATTTTGTAGCAGAAGATGAAAAAATATGGTTTTATAGAGAATTTCATGAAGAAAATTCTTGAGGAGGATTATCATGGTGGGAGGAGGCTATAGTAAATCTCGAGTGGCATTTGAAGATCAGATAGATGATCTTGAGTAGTTATTTGATTATAGAATGTAATTGACAACTTTTTCATGTTTACAAAGTATGCAATTAATGCAAGTTCAGGTTAATGGAATAAATGGAGTATAAAATTGATTTTCACTTCATTGTGAATACATTTGAAGTGAAGAGCACT
Organism: Cupressus sempervirens; assembly: GCA_028749045.1. Lineage (NCBI taxonomy): Eukaryota > Viridiplantae > Streptophyta > Pinopsida > Cupressales > Cupressaceae > Cupressus > Cupressus sempervirens. The sequence goes on along the minus strand of CM053787.1, from coordinate 488,638,327 downwards.
TAGAAGCAACTTGTCAAAGTGGTTTTTAAGCAAACCCTATTTTTTAAAAGAGGTATTTTATCATTTTTTTTCAAATTTATTTGGTAAAAATTCATATTTGATAGAATCATGGATATCTCAGTAGTGCACAATGTTGAGAACAAGGACAAACCTAAGTTGAAGGTTGTTTCCATAAAACCTAATGAAGGAAACCCTAACTCAGCATTATCCATTACTCTGAACAATGTAGTATATTTGGAAGATGTAAAAAGTTATCTTAATAGTAAATTTGAATCTATTGGGAGTGAATACATGAATAAGGATATGAAATTAGTTTTCAATCATGACATGGATGTGAAGCCTAGATTTGAACATTTGAAGGAACTAGACTTATTCAAATATCATTTCTACCATGAATTGGACACAGATGAATGGACATAAGATCATATTAAGTAGGATACATGATGGAACTCTATGAATGCAAGATAGTGTAATTGATATTTCTGTCAACCTAATTCATGATGTAACTAGTCTTAGTAAACATGAAAATGTACCTATAGGAAAGATAATGATCAAGAAGAAAGTTGAAAGTTATACCAAAGCAGTGTATAATGGAAAGGCCATGGTGATTAGCACCATTAAGTAAGATGATGTAAGATTCTTGAGTAGAATCCTTGCCTACTCTATATATGCAAGCTCAAATATTGATGAATTGTCAACTAGATTCATCTATGCAATATATAAGATATGTATAGAGAAGGAACAAGTTAACCTTAGTGAAATTATGAGAATGCAATTACTTGAGAACCTAGAAAGGATCAGGAGGACTAAGAATAGTGTGTTTAGGTTTCAGTCACTAATCAATCACATCCATATTTATTAGTTACAGAGATAATGAGTAGCGATAGATGTACAATGGAGAAGATCACAAAAGTATGCAAAAGACATATTGTAGACAAGATATTGCATAGTGGGAACTCGATAATGAAGACATTTCAGAATGAGATGAGACAGAGATTCAGAATTGCCCCTACAATTGTAGACAAATTTAAAGAAGACATTTGTATTATGGTTGATATAGATTATACTTATACTCAAGTAGTAGAACCTCTAAAACATTTCTAGATCCCTTGGGTTATGAATTGAGTGATGAAATTGTAGTTGAATATATTGATTTATTGTTGAAATCAGAGAAGGATAAAGTAGAATATAGATTTGGAACTTATGATGAAATTACCTAGTTAGCTCATCAAGCATCCTTGGAGAAGGAATCACACAAAAGGATAGAGTCAATCATGAAGAAAGCTTTATCAGAGGCCAGTATGACTAAGAGTGAAGCTACAGTAGTCAAGCAAACCATGAAACAAGAAATACTAAATTTATAACCTTTGTTAGTATCTGTTACAGAGACATTTTTGGAACAGAGAATTCCATATGCAGAAATATCAGATGTACAACCTAGTGAGCCGAAGAGAAAATTTAAGAGATTAGTGGAAGCCATGATCACAAAGAAAAAAAGGGTCAAGCAATAAGCCACTAGACTAGGCAAGACCCAATAGACATTGTTGAAAATTATCATATCCAACAATGAAGAAGAAGAAGAACAAGAAGTCAAACAAGCAGAGAAAGTAACAGAGAAATCAATTGGAAAAGCTTGACAACCTTGGAAGTCGAAGATAGAAAAGATTAACTCAGCTATTGCTAATGAAGGTAACTTTTTTTAGATGAACAAATTTTCTGACTTGAATAACAATTTTGAAAAAGGTTAGATTGATGTCTCTACTATGAGATACACTATAGAAAAAAATCTAAAATTGAAGGATATTGAGGAAATAGTAAACCAGAAAGTCTATGATAGACTTATTGAGAAGAAGGCACTTGCGAGAGAAGAAAATTTATAACTTCGAAAGTCTATGCTAAGAACTATTTGCAAGACTGATGATGAAGAATATATTATTGAATAATCTTGCACCTTACTTGAGAAATGAAGTAAGACCATTTTTATTTATGATGGGTGAAAAGGATAAATTAAGATGTGAGACTATAGCAACAATAAGTCAGATGTTGACAAAATCTAAGGCAGCATCTCCTCCAACACCCAGAACCTTGGAAGTGTCAGTGAGTGGTGACACTATGTAGATCGATCATACCAATGTTACCATTAACATTGATGATACTAATCCATTTGAAGTTTTCAAACTTAAAGAACCTAATATCGAGGATATTGAAGACAAAGTAAGACAAATTGAAGAAGAAAATAGGTTACTTGAAGAAGAATAGAAGAAAGTAGAAGAGGCCAAGCAAAAATTGTTTGAGGATGAGAAGAAAAGAAAAGAAGAGGAGGAAAATAAAAGAATAGTAGAAGAAGAAATAAGAAAGAAAACAGAGGAAGAAAAGAGAGAAAATGAAAGAAAAGAAAAGGAAAAGAAAGAAGAAGAAGAGAGAAGAGTAAAAGAGGCAACCAAGAACCAAAGGGAGGATGATACTAAACTTTCTAATTCATCTACTTTTCTTTCACTTGCTAGCTTAGCAATTGATGATGATGATCAAACTGATTTGATCTCATCCTTATCAAAGCTTATTTACAAGAATAAAATAGTGAAAAGTCTACAGAAGACCTTGATGGAGATTACAGACAAACTACACAGTACTCTAGTAGTGCAAGACACAGAAGCAGATCCAGAACAAAGGGCACAGGCAGTGCTGAAGTCATTTGATGAAGAATTTACTAACTTGTTGAATGTTTTAGAAGCAAAGTCATAGATTTCACATGATGATAACTTGTTTAGCACCATTTTCCAAAATATTAAGAAGGCTTCGATAAGTCTTGATACTTGTATCAAGGAACTTCAAAGTGTAAATAGGATGGTAAGATATTGTACATTAAGTGTACCCTATATTATAAATTGACTAAGAAATTAATATTCAAATAAAAGGAAATATGAATAAGCTAGAGGCTCTATTTAGCCAAATACAACATCCAAATTATAAAGTTGATGATTTTGAAGGACAAGTGGCCAGCATTCACAATGATATCAAGAAACTAGAACTTTGGAAGGAACATATTTTGAAAAGGATATCAGATTTCAAAGAGTTTATTGTTTTGAAAATTTATTTTGTTGAGAAATAGTTGCAGGAATGTGTCAAGGCCAAGGACACCTATTCTAACTTTTTGTACTTGGACCTAAATGCAGCTGAGATTGCATCATATGCCTTAGGTGCAATTCTCACCTCTACTAAATCCACCAAAGAGACATAGACTAAATATATGAATAGATGATTGCATGAAGATTCTACTAGCTTAAGGCAGAAGGACAATATTTTTTGACAGCTTTCAGACAAATTTTGACATTTTAACCTTTGTCATTGATGTCAAAGGGGGAGAAGTACACATGGAAATTGTTATATTGTTAAGGGGAGAAGTACATTTAAGGGGAGATATACAATAGGTAAAAAGAATTGTAAAATATATTGTAAGGGTGAGCATATGTAAAGATGGAAAAATTGTAATAGATGTAGTATAGATGTATTTTTGATAAAGTTTTGATTACTTAGCCAATTTTCCCTATTTTTTTGCCAACAATTCCAAAGGGGGAGATTGTTGATAGTTGGCTAAAGGAGATATGTAATTGTTGTCATTTATGGAAACACATGATGTACAAGCTTATAGGAAACCTTGGAAGTAAAAATACTTAGTTTTTGGTGATTAGAAAATTGTCTAAGTATAGAATCTAGTATACAACAGTGTATTGTTTTGTTTATAACTTGTTGTTGATGGCATATCAAGACTAGTGAAGTAAACAGAGATAGTATACATGTTGGTGATAATGTGTATAACCTTGAAAGTTAGTACAGACTATACAGAATAGAGATATTCATGTTTTAAGCAAAACAGGATAATGAAATTGAAGGAAAGGATTATTTTGTTTACAAAATAATTACTTGCCCAATTAGGGCTGACATCCTAGATTTTTACTCTAAGTTGAAAAACTGTATTATGGCCTTAGCAAACCTTGCAGAAATTTTTGTAAAAGCATGGTATTTATGCAAAGGACAACTTACAATGACAAGCAATGATTAGATGTGCTAATTATGATGTTGAGCAATTGTATGTGAACTTTTGTAAGAGCGATATATGTGAAGTTTTGTGAAAGCTATTTTGTGATTCAAGATCAAGCTAAATATTAGAGATCAATCAATAAAGAAGTTATAGTACCTATATTCTAGAAGTCTGATTACTTGTTTGGGCAGTAAGCTCTTCTTGTAACTGGAAGGGCATGTTTGGGTAGTGGGCTCATCTTGCATCTATTGTACTACAACTCCTAACAGGGTTGGAATCTCCTAATAGGGATTCAAGTCTCCTAACAGGGACTTGTTATACTAAATTTTCTCATTGACTCATAATAGGGTCCATCCTCTAATGAGGAGCTTACATATCAATATATTATCTAGTGGATATCATCCCCACTAGGGTTTTCCCTTGGCATGGGTTTCCCTAGTTAACAAAATATGGTGTTATGAGTTATCTTTGTGCATTGTTACTATTACTGTTCAACATTACTTTATAACTTTGTTATGTATAGTTTAAAATAAGAAATAATATCCAGTTGGCGACTAAAGTTTATAGATTACTGATCCCCCCCCCCCAGTAATCCATATTTCTAACAAAAAAGTCAGTAATAGGTTACCTCCTAGTCATCTAACCAATACCAAATTTAAACTTCAAAAAAAATATAATATCCATAGCTGAATTAACAATACCATTAGTCCTTAAACTAGTACAAAGAAAAAACTGAAAAAAAAAACCAGCAACACTTAAACAAATCCTTGCTATTAGTCCCACATATTGACATAAGTATATAATGTAAAACCCCGTAGGGTAACCATTTCATAGTAACCAAAAACATAAAAAGAAAAAAACCAGACCCAGGTCTAGCTACACTCCTTCTTTCCAAGATCATCATCCTTCTTCTCCTTAGGCACGTCCTTGTTCATGTCCTCCCCCTCCATCTTCACAACTTTTTCCAGGATCATCTTCAACTAGTCCTCCACCAGGAATCCATAAATGGATTATGTTGTCTCGTTCTCCTTTCCTAGGTCCTTCTCATCTTTATTCACTTACAAAAAGTAAAGAGTGGTGGCCACAGGATGAATGGGTTTGGTGGATAGTTCTAGCAAAGTGTTTAATTTCTAGCAGATACCAATGTGATTTTCTATCAAGGTAGCCCTTAGGTTCTCATAAATATGAGAGGGGATAAGGGGGCTAGGACATTCTTCATGTCCTAAGGTAGTCTCTTCTTTTTTATAGATTTAACATCGCTTTTAGTAGATTTAGATCTAGAACCATGCTTGGAGGGGGACTTGAATTTTTCCAACTAGAGGAGTTTGTTGGTTCTCCTAGCACTCTGCTTACTCTTTCTAATGTCTATTTTTGAATCAATGATGTTAATTTTAATATCAAAACTAGGGGTTTTCTTGATTTTTTTATGGCTAGGATACAGGCCAAGGTCCAAAGAGACTTGGGTGTGACATAAGCCAAAGGGTTGACTAGGAGCGATGGGTTTTGGGCAAGATGGTAGATATATAGTTTGTTCATGAACCCCTGATGGATGAGGTAGAAGGTTTTACCCTCCTCTTGTTTCCTCCTAGCCTTATAGATACAATCTTCCATAGAATGCAACAAAATAAATGGGAAGGAAATATGGTCCAAGTTTTTGGAGTGATTAAGAATGGGGAAATAGGAACAATGGAGTACCCAAAATTGATCCTTGAGGGTAATGTACCTCATTATAGCATAGCAAATGACATCCCAAGGTTTAGGAAGGCATTCCCTTGAAAACCCACCATGCATTCACAATGGTTCCTCCTTGAATTGGAAGAATTTATGTAGACTAGTTTCCTCATTAATCTTGGCCTACCTGTGCTAGGTAAAAGTACAAAGTTGTGCCACCTTTCAAGCTAACTAATCAGAATAATTACATTTGAGTATTTCTATCTAATAATCAATTTTGTTCAAGGATATGATCTAGATAAATTCATTCTAGCTAAGTTATATATGATATCGCACTTTTCCAATTGGAAATGTCTATTAAATTAATGTTTTATACTAGTTTTAATCCAATTACTAAAGAAATATAATTATTTAAGAAAACTAACATTTCAATAACTCTTACAATTTTCTATGATATATTTTTAATAACTTAGAAACACCATTTTATGGATCCCAAAGTCAAGAATATTCTCATATAGAGTTTATAGTGTTTTAATTAGATATAGTATATTATAGTTAAAAAATTCTACAAGCATGTATTTTAACACTCGAAAAGATGTCAATTTTGAGAAAGAAAAAAAATAGTAAATCATGTCCAAAAAAATTTAAAATTATATGACGTTCTAGAAGAGAGTGTCCTCTTCTAGAATGTATAATTTCTATTCTGGCTACAATAGATTTGTTTTGAAAAATGTGGTGGGAGATAAAAACTATCAATTTCAAGTGAGTTGAACTTTGAATGATTATAAAAGTGAAAATATAAGTCTAAAGACAAATTTTATTTTTTAATGTTCTAGATATATATGCTATATATAACATAGTCTAAGATCAAAGGGAAATAAGTTTATTTCCATATAGTTTTTTGGTGGGAACTAGACCCTAATTTTTCATTATTTTTCAACAACTAAAAAATTATCTATAAAAATAATGAAAATATATCAATTCTTAATCCAAATAATTGTTAACAATTATAATCCTAAACTTGATCAATTTCTACACATTTCATTAGTTTGCTTCATTTTCAAATTCTAATTAATAATACTAGTTTTATATCATTGATGGTGAATATTTGTACTTTTGTTAGCCTTTTCCTTTACAAAAGGGTGACACAAGTTTGTGCTTTGACTCTGCTAGTTCTTGCCTTCCATGAAAAACTCTCTAACCTTAGAAATGATTTCCTCCTAGATTTTGAAACCCATCCTATTGGTAGTCACTTTCCTATCCTTCCATGAATTAAAGAACTGTATAGAGACATTCTTATCATGTTCCATCACCCCTTCCATAAATAGTAAAAGGCCACCCTCTTGTAGATAAACCATCATCACTTTACTGTTACGGATGCAAGCCTCCACTCCCATAGGTTCAATATGATCACTAGTGCCCATGTTGTCACCCAGTTTAACTACATGAACTCTTCAAAATTTTATGACATAGCCTTATTATAGGTTTGAAAGTAACTAAATATTAAATAAAAATCATCCAAGATTAAAAGGAAAAGGTAGTGCATAACCGTCATAAGTTCACAAGGTTTCCTGAAAATGGAAAAACCACCCTCAGTGGCATGTGTTAGCAGTCCCTTTCCATTCATAAATAATCATCACCAAATGTAGTTGGGGCGAGAATTTAACAGCTCATCTTTTTTTATCATCAATTAAAAGTTTTTTACATCTTGGCAAATCTACCCTCTGCATCCTTTTTTGACAATACTTAAAGCTCACAACAATTGAATCATTAATGTGAATCATCATACAACCTTGCCAAACAATCCCTTTATGAAGAGCCTTATCCTCCCACCCACATAGATAATTGAAGGCATGTCATGACTTTCTGTGACGATTCATATGGAATTATTGTAAGTATGCTCCCTTTCCATCGTAACTTGAGTTGATGATGGAAGATGTTTGACATCCTCCCATTCAATTAACTGTGTGACACTATAGCCAAAATATCTAGCTAGCTCATCTGCCATGTTATTCTCTTCATGATATATATGTGATCCACATGGATCTCATTGCATTCTTCCATCAACCTTTGGAGTTCATCAATTATTACTTTGATCGACCACCTTCTCTAACCCTCTCCCTTAGCAGCATTAATAATTAACATTGAGTCTCCTTCAATGGAAAGCTTATTAAATCCATGTGTTCTCATAATTCTCAAACCTCACAAAAGTACCAAGGCTTCCACTTCATTTTTTGAGCCCATTTCATATCAAGTCTTCTCGGTGGGTTCTACTGCCAGATCCCACTATATTCTTTTAGGAGTTTGATAACCTACTAGACCACCCTTTAGTTGGTGGTGCCTTGTTCACTAAAAGTTATATTATTTTGCTCCTTCCTGATTTTCCTTGAAACATATGGGGGAAGATTAGACCATAAGTTTTTGAGGAAAGGGTGGGAAAACATACCATCCCAATAGAAAAACTCCTCCAACTCTCCATCCACACACCACTAGAGCTCCCATAAGGAAAGGATTTCCCTCCATACTTTCATGGAAAAAGGGCATTGGATAAGAAGTTGTGGAATAGATTCAACATCCTAGAGGCATAAAATGCAATAGTTATTAAGTTGACACCCTCTTCTTTGGAGGTTATCCATAGTGAGGATAGACCCATGCAAAGCCATCCACTAGAAGAATTTTATCTTTGGTAGGATCCAAGGGTGCCAAACCTTTCTCCAGTATGCCTGGGCTACCTCTACCCTAAGACAACTGAGGTAATTTGACTTCATTGTGAACTCTCCCGAGGCAGTATGTTTCCAAACCAATGAATCCTCCACTAGGGTGAGTAGAATCCTATAATTCTAGAGAAGGTCTTGCAACTCTAGGGAAAGGTCCAACTTTGTAGGCTCTTGGTTCTTGAATTTAATCCACTGTCTATCTAGGGTGATAAAGCTTCAAGGCAAAAAACCATACAATCTAGTACACATCTCATGTAGAGGTAGGAACTTGGTGTCTATGAGGAGGTTTTCATGGAGCCATTGATCTTCCTAGAAGTCAATTGAGTTTCTATTCCCCATGATCTAGTGACAACCCATCTTCAAGAATTTTTGGGTGTTAACCATATTGTTTGAGATCTTGGAACCTTGGAGGAGAGCATGTGCCCAAGGGAATTAATGGAAAGAAGACCCTCCAAGGTACTTATCCATCACAATGTTACACCTACTACCTTGAGAATTCACCAATTTCTGCATGAATTTGTTTAGGAGGGCCTTATTCAAATGCCATATTCTTCTTATATTCATTCCTCCAAGTGCTTTAGGATGGCAGACTTTCTCCCAACTTACCAAACTCATTCTAGACTTCTCTTCAGTGCTAGACCATAAGAAATTATGTTGGATTTTCTCAAGAATGTCTCTAAATCTACCTGGGATTTTAAAGATGGAGAGAAAATACACCAAGGTGCCTTGCAATGAGGCTTAGAGAAGTTGGTCTTTCCCTACATTGCTTAAAATCTTACCTTTCTAGATCACCAGCTTTCTCTAGAAGTGTTCAACTAGGCCATTACAATACTGACTAGTGACTTCCTTTATTATGAGTAGGAGACGAAGATAAGTGTCTGGGAGAGACACCTCCTAGCAACCAAGAATATCAGTCACCTTTTCTCTCAAACTGGAAACAATGTTGAAGAAATACACTTTGCTTTTCTGGTAATTTATGCATTGACCAGAGACCAAAGCATACTAATTTAGGGTGTCTTTCCATTCTCTAGCTTCATGGATTGAGGAGATACCAAATAAGAATGTATCATCCATAAACTATTAGATAATTTGTGGGGGGCACTGGGAAGTAGATTTAATCCCCTTAATTTTGCCAAAGTTAGTCAAAGAAACTAAATTTTTTCTTAAAACCTATGCCACAATGATAAATAGGTAAGGAGATAGGGAGTCACCTTGATGTAGACCTTGGGAGGAAGAAAAGAATTTTCTAGGAGCTCCATTAATAAGAACCAAAAATGTAACAGAGGTTACAATGTTTTTTATAATTCTAATAACATTCTCATTAAAGAGAAGCTTGGTGTAAATAGAAAAAAGGAATTTCCTCCTAACCTTATCATAATCTTTTAAAATATCCAATTTAATAGCCATACCTAGGTTCTTGCTTCTTTCCATTGAATGAATTACCTCATGAGTGCTTATTACCACATCAAGAATCTATCTCCTTGGCACAAAACCATTCTTGTAGGGGCCACTGAACTTATCAAGAAGGGTATGATTTAGCATGACCTTAGCAAGAACCTTATAAATTGTGTTGCAAAGGATAATGGGTTTGAAATATTCCAACCTTCTAGGGTCCTCCCTCTTAGGAATAATAAAAATGAAGTTTTGATTGAGTTTTTTCAACAATTTACCCATTCTAAAAAAGTCATGAGAAACATCAATCATATCGTACTTGAAAATGTCACAAAATTCCTAGAAGAAATCTAGAGGAAACCCATCACGATCATGGGCCTTGTGCTGATTCATATTGAAAACAACCTTTCTAACTTCCTCCTCTTTGACCTTACTCATCATGTCCTCATTCATTTGGTCATTGATCATTGGCTGAAATTACATTTGGATATTACTTTGCAAGTTATTATTAACTTGGGCAGCCAGAGGGTTATACATTTATTGGAAATAGGAATTGGCTTTGCCCTCTATCTATTCCACTTTGGTAACTTCCTAATCATTATCATCCAACAATAGGTTAATGGTGTTTCTCTTTTTTCTTCTTGAGGTCGATCTATGGAAGAAAGTCATGTTTCTATCACCCTCCTCCAACCATTGAACCCTAGATCTCTATTTCCAGAAGACTTCCTCCCGATTCAAAAGAGTCTTCCATTTGTCTCAACACTCCCTCTCCTATTGTTACTGCTTAACCTATGCATTGTTTTGCATAAGAAAATTTTGGAGAAATTCTAACTTCTTTTTAGCAACCTTCTTTTCTTTGGAAATTTTCCCAAATGAGGATTTTCTCCATTCTCTCACCTCTTTTTTGATTCTATCAAGCTTTCTAGGAATATAGAACACAGTTGTACTTCCACTGGATCCTTCCACCACTATGTAATACAATCTTTGAACTCTTTATGTGAGTGCCACATGATCTCATACTTGAAGGGTCTTCATTTGGTTAGACTTTGTGTCCAAGAGAGAAACAACATAGAGTGTTCTAAAATGGTCCTCAAATTCTCCTTCAAGGAGGTGTATTGGAGAATGTCTCTTCTAGAAGAGATGAGGGCCCTTTCAAGCCTAATAGGAATCAAATTTTCCCCTAATCTGTTGTTAGACCAAGTGAAGGAAGAGCCTTGAAGATCAATATCTATACAATTGTTTCTTCTCAAGAACTCCTCCAAGTCTTGCATACTATCTGAAAAGTCCTCCAATCCCCCCATTTTCTCCAAAGGGTAGAGTAGGGTGTTAAAGTCTCCCATGCATAAAATATTTTCTTATCTCATGGAATTAAACACATGAGTAGCCTCATCCAAGACATCAAGTATACCATTTCAAGTGTTGGGGCGATAGAAATTAAACAAATTCTAGCTACCAGTTTAGGCGATGAAACTTGTGACAACAAACTAAGCGTTGATGGAGATAACCACACCTATCACCTTGTTTGGATTTTACATCACAAAAATTCCACTAGAAGCTCCATTAGCATCACTATAAGTAAAGTTAGCACCTGGCCAAATGTAATTAGGCCACTCTAGAAAAAAGTTTCTAAGTCATTTCCACTTCCTACAAAAGAATCATATAAGTATTAAGTTCAATGATCTTTTGTTTGATTTCATATTACTTCCTAAGGCTACTCAACCCTCTCACATTCTAGGATATGATCTTCATCTCTTATGGTTCCAAGTTTCCTTCAGGGTTTTTTGTTTCTCCTATACTATATCCTTTCTTGTTTCCTTTTGTCGGATGTTCCTAATCAGAGGTCTCCCAACCATTGTGGTTGATCCAACATCAGCCCTAGTTCCTCCCCTGTGCTTTCTCTTTGGGACAGTCCATTAAGCACCATTTCTAAGAAAGTTGAGGCTTGGGCACTCAAAGGTGGGGGAAAAAACTTCAACAATACTTGGTAGAGAGACCACCAGGGTTCCATTCATGAGTGGTGAGCCAAAACCCAAGTTAAGGGGTGCACTACAAGAGTTAACAACTCCATCAACCACCATTTCTTTGTTCAACAATCCTCCACCTAGATGTAGCAGTTCCAGAGTTAGCATGTCAATAATCTCCCCCTCTTAATGTACAACACCATTCATTTTGTAGATCTAGTTGCTTATGGTCCCCTCACCCTGCCCATCATCATTCAATTTCATTAGGGTTCTGACTTTCTCATCAATTTTACTAGGGGTTCCTTTCATATTTTGAAGATTCTCCATGTAAGTTTCAGTCAAACTTACTGGTTCTATATTTTCATGAGTTTTGGATACGGTGGCCATTTCAGTTGTTTTCAAGCTTTCAACCACCCCCACACCTGGAGAGGAGAATTTTCTCTTGATTTTTTCACACTTCAAGCAATCTACAAAAAAATGACCAATTTTGTTGCATTTTTGGCAAAAGGGAGCAGCATTCTCATAGAATAATAGCTATGACTAGGTACCCCATTTAGGCTTCAGATCCACTATCATTGGTAAGGGTTTGTTCATGCCCGCATTCACATGAATCCTAGTGAAGCCCTAGTCTTGGAACCAATCATTAAATCCATTTTGATAAATTGTCTAAAGGAGCTACCAATCCATCTAAATACACATTCATCCCATAATTGCAAAGGGAGCCTAGGAAAATGTATCCAGACATCAATAATATATTACAATACACATGACATTATAATTAAACTCTTTCCTTAATGATATCAACAATAGTTGGCTCAGAGGAAATAATACTCTGAATAGTCTTCAATAAGTTAACTCAAACTACATATCTAATTTTTCTATCTCAACCATAGCATCTTCAATATGTCTCTGACCTTTCTCCGGGATCCCTTAATTAGATTCTATCTTTTTCAAAAGATAGAAATGATTTACTAGAAACTACTTTCCAAAAACTGTCTCTGAAGGCTACCTTTAGAAAACATAGTGTAACTCTATCATGTCTTCATATTTCCTTATGTGTCTATAATTGTACAATCCTTAAAAATCATAGAAGATATATGTATGAGTGTCAAACACGAGTCATTGATTGTTGACCATTGACCGCACCAAAAAAATCTTGCTCTATAAATCTAGTAATCTACATAGAATAGGGCATATGTTGACATCAATGATCAATAAACTCTATCATGAATGCAATACATAACCACTAAATCATGTCTCCAACATCAGTAATATACTCTCCCATAGGAATACCATCAGCATTCATGCTAACACTTGTGTGTTGGTCTATTTGTGTTTTCTTGTATTGTCTCAATTGTGTACTTTATTTTCTTGTTGTTGATTTTTTATTTGTCTTGGTTTGTTACCTTATCTTTTGGGTACCTATTGTACCAAATTCTTTAATTAAAAATATATATGGTCAGAGATTGTAAATGGTTTCAAGACCCCTTCAAAACCCATTTTTACCTTAATGAAATGACAACTTGCTAGAATGTAGTACTTACTAAATACTAAATAAATGGGACATGCATTTCAAAAAAAATTTAAGAGTTTGATTGGGAATAGTTATTCTCTTAATTTGTGACAATCTATGGTGAAAGTTATCAAAGTATGGAATCAAGGATACCATATTTTAATTTTGAACAACCACTTTTATTTTGTGATTCCTAAATGAATAAAATGATCCCTAAACCTTAGTTTTACTTTATCTTACACTTTTGTTATTAGAAGAGATAACAAAAATAAAATTTTGGCGTAAATGAGAAGAAACAAAAATATATATATTCAAATTGTTCCAGTTCATATTTGGTTGAACATAATTGGTCACAATTATGATATGTGATATAAAAATCTATTAATGAACCTTCAAATGCTATAAGGCATGTTTGGGAGAATTTCAACTCCCAAGATAAGTTGAAAGATTTAATTCTCTTAAATGTGCTTATTTGGCTGAAGATGACTTATGGTTTAGATGTATTATTACTCCAATTGTTGCCATCTACTAAACACATGCATTGTTGTTGATATTTATGTATTTTGACCTTTTTTCATAATAAATATAAATAAATAATAGCTAAAGAAATTTTTCTTTTGATAAAATAAAAAATTGAGTACAAAAGGTCATATAAAAAACTATGAAAATATGAAAGAGTTATACATAATAATAATTTCAATATTAGAGTTGTGCGAGTTTTTTCTCAATGTACAATATGTGTCAGTTTTAATTGCATGATAGATTGGGGAAATTTTAATTTTCACATAATGTCATGTCAAGTTGTATTGTTCCCATTCAAATTGAATCAAATTTAAAATAGTAGATTTTCCATTAAGAAATTTAATGTTTAAAAGAAAGAATAGAAATCTTTGATACAAAAACACACAAATAAAGGATGAAAAATCTATGACCTATAATTGCTAAGTCACATATATGCTTCCAAACTAAATAACACAATAAACCTACATAAGTGCTTAAGGTGACCAACATTTATGATACCTTTGTCCAACAACTTTTACATATATCTTCTCTTATTCTTCGAGCTTTTAGTAGCTCCTTACTTTATTGCTTCTTTCTATTAGCTTTTGAGATATGCTTATCATAATATGTTATTAAATATATGTAATCATGATTATGCTCTTCTAATAATTATTCAATTAAAATTTAAATATATTTTTAGAAAATATTTATGACTAGAAAAAGAAAAGAAAGACATGACAAAATATCAGTGTAGTATCATTTTGATAGTATGGGCTTATCTATTATTTTAGATGGCAGATCATAAATACTTTTTAAAAAAATTATTTATCTTGAAATTATGTATCTTAAATAAACCATGTATTGATACATTTTCCTTTCAATAATTTTGTCAGTGCACACCAAACATATTTGTTGTACAACTTTGTTTCATAGTTAGTGGCAATTCTATTTGAGTGATTTACACTCAAGGATTTCTCTTCGGTTGGTCTTGTTGTAGAGTTTTCTACATTATTGTCTATTTTTGTACTATCTTGCATTGACATCAATGTTAAATCAAAAAGCGGAGAAGGGTATTTAATGAAACTTGAGAAGATAGGGTCTTTGTCTTTTAATTTTCTAAGGTGGTAGAATAAGAAAACTAAATTGTTATTGCAATGACTACAAAGACTTCATATTAGTCAATTAAAAATTAAATATATTTAAGACTACAAAAAGAAAATAGAGATGAGAGAAAAGATCAATGTTTATCATTTTGATATTATGTTTATCTATTATTGTACGTGGTAGATGATAAATACTTCTACTTTTTTATTTTGAAATTGTGCAATTTAAATAAACTATATATCTACGAATTTTCCTTGTATTAGTGCAAATTAAACATATTCCTTGTGCATCTTTTTGTCCTACTTAGTGACATGTGTAGTTGAGTGATTTACACTCAAGGATTTCCCTTTGGTTGTCTTGTTGTGGAGTTTTGTACATTATTGTCTTATTATGTCCTAACTTCAATTGACATCAACATTGAATCAAAAGGTAGAAAAGGAAAAATGAACCTTGAAAAAATAGATTTTTTTAACTTTTACTTTTCTAAATAGTAAAATCAAAAAAATAATTTATATTTATTACAATAACTATAAAGACTTCTAATAATCAGTAAATTCAAAATTAAATAAATCTTAAATAAATACTTATGACTACACAAATAAAATAAAAGATCACTATTTATCATTTTAACTGTATGTTTGTCTATTATTTTACATGGTGGACCATGAATATTTTTGTACTTTTCTATTTTAAAATTATGTAATTTAAATAAACTATATATATCTATAATTTTTCCTTTCAATAATTCTGGTAGGGCATATTAAACATATTTTTTGTGTAACCTTTTGTCATTGGCAAGTCTATTTGAGTGATTTACAGTGAAGGATTTCCCTTTGGTTTGTTTTATTGTAGAGTTTTGTAGGTAAATAATTGGTTATGTACTAACTTGCATTGACATCAATGTGAAACCAAAAGATTGAAAAGGGCAAAAATAAAAAACAACTTGAGAAGAAAGAATTTGTATCATTTACTTTTTTACAATAATAATATGAAAAAAATAATTTACTTTTATTATAATGTTTACAAATATACCTCTATTTTGCTTAATAGCTTATTTATGATTAAAAAAACAAACAAAAACTCATTCTCACTATAATTGAAAAAGGAAATATAAGGCAGAAATCATGATAGCAATGATCAACCATATCATAACCTCAGAAACATTGAAAAATATTGTACTCAATTCATTTAAACCTTGAAAATGAAGTACAATTTGAGTGAGTAGGTTTGAGCATATTAATTTCATCTAGAGTGCACGTGCATTTCATATTGGAGGAGCCAATGTTGATCTTGGCCTTTGTGTATGAGAAAAACAAGACATCTCAACTGCAGACTACAGTCTCCATAGCTGAGCCTTCGCGATGATCATAGACAACGTTCAAATTCTTTTCATGTACCTCACAATCTTCGACAACTCCCGATTATTTCTCCCATTTGCAGCTTTGTATGTTGAATTTGAAAAACCCAACTATTGTTGTCCAGTCTATTCCCTAGCTAAGATACGGATGGACATAGATTGATATCAACCACCAAGAAGAAGTTTCACCATATCACATTCTACTTTTAGGTTTATTTAGTTTATCTGCAATCGCATTAATCACTTTTCTAAAATCACACCTTAGGTTTGAATTATTTAGGTCGTTTAATTGAAATCACCCTTTAGGCTTTCAGTTGCTTATAACTTTATATCGTTCATCATAACTTAAATACTCTATTTCTCAATAAAGTCTACATATTAATGTGATTTTAGGTGCATTATTGAAGCCTTCATGGCAGATGGGAACACTAATAATGTTTGAGAGTTTCCAAGCGTAAAAGAAACCAGTTTGTTTTGAAGTCGGCTATCAGAGGGAAATGGGGAGGTTTAAAACTGAACACAAAATCTAAGAGCACTAATGATGCTAAAGTTATCTGATAGCAATACTCAAACTGGAAGGTGGCAGTGGGTATGTTCAAGTAAATGCGAGGAGGGAGGAAAAACCCTTGTAGACTCTACAATTGTTTCCTCCCTGTGACAAATAAATTTCCTCAACATGTGATTTTGTTTCCTTTTCATCATCAGTATATCAAATCGTCTACTTTACAAAGTGCAAGCTCCAAATATCATCGTAATGGAGATTATATTATCCTTTTCTCTTTTCAGATGACTATTCATGGTTTACGATGAAAGTTTGTCAGTCTGAAAGTAATCCAAGAAAAGACAATTCTGAGAAGACTTGAGGATTTTAAAATGTTTAACGCTTGCATGATGATAACTGCGTCTCTGACAGTCCACACTGCATATTCAGTCATGTATGAATTGAGACACCATTTATTATCTTCATCTTGTGTTGCAATTTGCAATTTGGAAATAGAAAAAAGGAATTCCTTCCTAACCTTATCATAAGATTTGGAAATATCTAGTTTAAAGGTCATACCTGGGTTCTTTCTCCTTTCCATTAAATGAATTTAATCATGAGTGGTTATTACCACGTCAAGATTCTTCCTCGTTGGCACAAAACCATTCTTGTAGGGGCTTGATATGATTTACCATGATCTTAGCAAGAACCTTATAAATTGTATTACAAAGGCTAATGTGTCTAAAATCTTCTAGCCTTCTGGGCTCCTCCCTCTTAGGGATAAGACAAATGAAGGTTTAATTGAGTTCCTTCAATAGCTTACCCATTCTAACAAAGTCATGAGCAACATAGATCACATCGTACTTGACAATGTCCCAAAATTCTTCGAAGAAAGTTGGAGGAAACCCATCAAGATCAGGGGCCTTGTACTAGTTCGTACTAAAAGAAACCTTTCTAACTTCCTCCTTCTTGACCTTACTCGTCATGTCATCATTCATCTGGTCATTGATCACCAATTGAAACGACATCAAGATATCACTTTGCAAGTTACTGTTAACTTGGGCAATCAAAGGGTTATACATTTCCTAGAAATAGGAATTGGCTTTGCCTTCTATTTGTTCCAGTTTGGTAACTTCTTGATCATTATCATCTAGCAACAGGTTAATGGTGTTTCTCTTATTTTTCTTCTTGACGCCAATGTATGGAATAAATTCATGTTTGTGTCACCCTCCTCCAACCATTGAACCCTAGATCTCTATTTCTAGAACACTTCCTCCCAATTCAGGAGGGTCTTCTATTTGTCTCGACACTCCCTCTCCTATTGCTATTGCTCAACCTGTGCATTTCTTTATGTAAGATGACTTTGGAGAAATTCCAGCTTCTTTCAGTAGCCTTCTTTTATTTGGAAATGTTCCCGAATGAGGATTTTATCCATTCTCTCATGGTCTCTTTTTGGATTCTATCAAGTTTTCTAGCAATATGGAACATGGTCATACCTTCCACTAGATTCTTCCACTACCATGTAATACAATCTCTAAACTCTTTATGTGAGTGCCACATAATCTCATACCTGAAGGGCCTTTATCTAGTTGGACCTTGTGTCCAAGAGAGAAACAACATACAGTGATCCAAAATGGTCCTCAGATTCGCCTTTAAGGATGTGTATTAGAGAATCTCCCATCAAGAAGAGATGACAGCCCTGCCAAGCCTAACCTAAATCAAAATTTTCCCTAATCTATTGTTAGACCAAGTGAAGGAAGAGCCCTAAAGATAAATATTGATCAAATAATTTCTTCTCAAGAAATCTTCCATGTCCTGCATACTATCTGAAATTTCCTCCAATCCCCCTATTTTCTCTAAAGGGTAGAGCAGAGCATTAAAGCCCTCATGCATAGAATAATTTTCTTGTCTCATGGAATCAACCACACTAGTAGCCTTGTCCCAGATATCAAGTCTACCATTTTGAGTGTTGGGGCCATAGAAATTAAACAAATTCCAACTACCAATTTAGGTAGTGAAACTTGTGACAACAAAATGGGTGTTGACCGAGATATTCACACCTATCACCTTATCTAGATTCCACATCATAGCAATGCCACCAGAAGCTCCATTGGCATCACTATAAGTAAATTTGGCACCCTACCAAATGTAATTAGCCACTCTAGAGAAAACTTGCTCACTCATTTTCACTTCCTACAAGAGAATCACATTAGTATTAAGTTCAATGATCTTTTGTTTGATTTTAGACTACTTCTTAGGGCTATTTAGCCCTCTCACATTCTAGGATATGACCTCCATCTCTTATGGTTTTGGGTTTCCTTTAGGGTTTTTTTGTTTCCTTATGCTATATCCTTTTCTATATCATTGTTTTGAATGTTCCTAATTGGAGATCTCCCAATCATCATGGTTGATCCAACATCAAACCTAGTTCCTCCCCTAGGCCTTCTCTTTGGGACCATCCATTCAACATCATTGCTAAGAAACTTGAGGGTCAGGCCCTTAGAGGTTAGGGAAAAGACTTCAACAATACTTGGTAGAGAGACCACCAGGGTTCCATTTGTGAGTGGTGAACAAAACCCCAAGTTAAGGGGTGGACTGCAAGAGTTATCAACTCAATCATCCACCATTCCTTTGTTCAACAGTCCTCTACCCAAGTGCATTAGTTCTAGAGTTAGTGTGTCAATAATGTCCCCTATTCATGTACAATAACATCCATTTTTTAGGTCCAATTTCTTATGGTCCCCTCACCCTACCCATCATCATTCACTTTCATAGGGGTTCTAACTTTCTCATCAATTTTACTAGGGTTTCCTTTCATATTCTAAAGATTCTCCATGCAAGTTTAAGTCAAACTTACTGGTTTCATATTTTCATGGGTTTTGGATGTGGTAGCTATTTCAACTATTTTTAAGCTTTCAACCCCCTCCACACCTCGAGAGGAGACTTTGTTCTTTAGTTTCTCACACTTGAAGCAATTTACAAACAAATGTCCAAAGTTGTTGCATTTTTGGTAAAAGGGAGCAACATTCTTATAGAATAACATTTGTGACCAAGTACCCCATTTAGACTTTAGATCCACCATGGTTGGTAAGGGTTTGTTCATGCCCACATTCACACAAATCCTAGTGAAGCCCAGTTTAGACTTTGAAACAATCATTAAATTCATTTTAGTAAACTGTCCAAAGGAGCTACCAATCCATATAAATACACAATGATCCTAGAATTCCAAAGGGAGCCAAGGAATATGTATCTAGACATCAATAAGATGTTACAATACATATGACATCATAATTAAACTCTTTCCTTAATGATATCAACAATAGTTGGCTTATAGGAATAATACTTTGAATAGTCTTCAATAAGTTAGCTCAAACTATGTATCTAATTTTCCTATCTTAACCATAGAATCTTCAATATGTCTCTAACCTTTCTCCAAGATCTCTTAATTAGATTCTATCTCTATGAAAAGATACAAATGATTTACTAGAACTACTTTCCAAAACCTGTCTCTGAAGGCTACCTTTAGAAAACATAGTGTAACTCTATCATGTCTTCATATTTTCTTACATGTGCATAATTGTACAATCCTTACACATCATAGAACATATATTTATGAGTGCAAAAACAAGTCATTGATCATTGACCATTTGCCACGCCAAATAAATCATGCTCTGTAACTCTGGTAATCTGCACAGAATAGCGCATATGTTGACATCAATGATAAACTCTATCATGAATGCAATACATAACCACTAAATCATGTTCCAAAATTTATAATATGCTCTCCCATATGAATACCATGACCATTCATGCTAATACTTGTGTGCTAGTCTATTTTTCTTTTCTCATATTGTCTCAGTTGTGTAATTTATTTTCTCATTGTTTCTTTTTTATTTTTCTTGGTTTGTTACCTTCTCTTTTGGGTACCTATTATACCTAATGCTTTAATTGAAAATATATATGGTCAAAGATTGTAAATGGTTTCAAGAACCCTTCAAAACAAATTTTTACCTTAATGAAATACATTTATAATAATGACAACTTGTTAGGATGTAGTATTTACTAAATACTAAATAAATGGGACATGCATTTCAAACAAATTTTAAGAAATTGATTGGGAATAGTTCTCTTAATTTGAGACAATCTATGCTGAAAGTTATCAAAGTATGGAATCAAGGGTAAAATATTTTAATTTTAAACCACTTTTATTTTGTGATTATGAAATGAATAAAATGATCCCTAAACCTTAGTTTTAGTTTATCTTACACTTTTGTTATTAGAAGAGATAATAAAAATAAAATTTTGACATAAATGAGAAGAAACAAAAAAAAAATTCAAATTGTTCTAGTTCATATTTGGTTAAACATAATTGGTCACAATTATGATATGTGATATAAAAATCTATTAATGAACCTTCAAATGCTATGAGGTGTGTTTGGAAGAATTTCAACTCCCAAGATAAGTTGAAAGATTTTATTCTCTTAAATGTGGTTATTTGGTCGAAGATGACTTATGGTTTTGTTGTATTTTTACTACAATTGTTGTCATCTACTATACAAATGTGTTGTTGTTGACATCTATGTATTTTGACCTATTTTCATAATAAATATAGATAAATAATAGCTAAAAAAAAGTTCTTTTGATAAAATAAAAAATTGGGTACAAAGAGGTCGTATTAAAAACTATTAAAATATGAAAGAGTTATACAAAATAATAATTTTAATATTAGCTTTGTGTGAGTTTTTTCTCAATGTACAATGTGTGTCAATTTTAGTGCATGATTGATTGGGGAAAATTTTATTTTCACATAATGTTGTGTCAAGTTGTATTGTTCCCATTCAAATTGAATCAAATTTAAAATAGTAGATTTTCCATTAAGAAATTTAACGTTTAAAAGAAAAAAATAGAATTTTTTTATACAAAAACACACAAATAAAGGATGAGAAATCTATGACCTATAATTTCTAAGTCACATATATGCTTCCAAACTAAATAACTCAATAAACCTACATAAGTGTTTAAGATGACCAACATTTATCATGTCTTTTTCCAACAACTTTTACACATCTCTTCTCTTATTCCTAAGCTTTTTGTAGCTCCTTACTCTATTGCTTCTTTCTGTGGCTTTTGAGAATATGCATATCATAATCTGTTATTAAATATATGTAATCATGATTATGCTCTTCTAATAATTATTCAGTTAAAATTTAAATATATTTTTAGAAAATATTTATGACTAGACAGAGAAAAGAAAGATGTGATAAAATATCACTGTAGTATCATTTTGGTAGTATGAGCTTATCCATTTTTTTCCACAATGGATCATAAATACTTAAAAAAATAATTTATTTTCAAATTATGTAATTTAAAACCATCTATCAACACATTTTCCTTTCAATAATTTTGTTAGTGCACACCAAACATATTTCTTGTACAATTTTTTTTTCATATTTAGTGACAAGTCTATTTGAGTGATTTACACTCAAGGATTTCTCTTTGGTTGGTCTTGTTGTAGATTTTTCTACATTATTGTCTCTTTTTGTACTATCTTGCATTGACATCAATGTTAGATCAAAAAGTAGAGAAGGGTAAATGAAACTTGAGAAGATAGGATTTTTATCTGCTAATTTTCTAGGGTGGTAGAATAAGAAAAAAAAATTATTTTTATTACAATCACTACACAAACTTCTTATTAATCAATTAAAAATCAAATATATTTAAGACTACACAAAGAAAATAGAGATGAGACAAAAGATCAATGTTTATCATTTTGATAGTATGTTTATCTATTATTTTACATGGTAGATGATAAATACTTTCTTTTACTTTTTTATTTTAAAATTGTGTTATTTCAATAAACTATATGTCTATGAATTTTCCTTTTATTAGTGCAAATCAAACATATTCCTTGTGCATCTTTTTGTCCTATTTAGTGGCATGTGTAGTTGAGTGATTTACACTCAAGGATTTCCCTTTGGTTGTCTTGTTGTGGAGTTTTGTACATTTCTATCTTATTATGTCCTAACTTCAATTGACATCAACATTGAATGGAAAAGTAGAAAAGGAAAAATGAACCATGAAAAAGAGATTTTTTTAACTTTTACTTTTCTAAAGTAGTAAAATCAAAAGAATAATTTATATTTATTACAATAACTACAAAGACTTCTAATAATTAGTAAATTTAAAATTAAATGATTCTTAAATAAATATTTATGACTACACAAATAAAATAAAAGATCACTATTTATCATTTTAACTATATGTTTGTAAAAGGGCTAAGATATGGATTGTAGTCATGTGTACTGGTGAGATTTAATGCAAACAACAGTAAATTGAATTAGGGTTTTTATAGAAGTGACGACATGTTTTGAAGCCACTATTATCAAGAACTTATGCTAGACATGAAAGGAGTAGTAATGCCGGAGTAGAGAGGAAGGTGCTCAGATAGTGGGGATGGTGGTATCAAACCAAGAGGTGTAAATCTAGGTTTAGGGTTTTGCCATCCAACAAAGCAGCAAGATGTTTTGGGCAATGGCAAGGGTTGTTAGACTTCAACCTTGGGTAGGGTTCCTTCCCAATGATAGAATAAAGGCACGCTGCCTGCAAATGACTCAGATCTCCTTGACATTTCTTTTATTTTTCCATAACACCAATGGTTCAGCCGACACAAGACCATGATTTTACCTAGATCTTTTCTTCAACCCCAGTAGTTCAACCAATCAAATCTGCCCAAGTTCCTCTTCTATTCCAAAAATGCTCTTTTAGAAATATAAATTCTAGAGGGATGCAGATTGTCAAAGATAAATCAATTTTCAGGGGGAAGGCAATTGTTCAACCAGCCAAGCCTTTCTTCCTTAACTTGCATTTTCATGATCAATGGTTGGGGTCAAAATCTCAAGCTCCAAGTAATATAACTTCCAAGCTTTGGATAGAACCATCCACTTTTGAGAAAGGTGAGTCTTCATTGCAAAATCATAACTCTACCATTCAAAAAAATCTTGGGCGGGAAAATTTGATTCAAAATAATTCAGTGCAGGAAACCATACCTTCTTAAAGATTAACTTTTGATTTAATGGAGCCAGTTAAGAGGTTTCAATCCAAAAGATATCATCCATCCATGACACACAAAAAAATTAATCATAGGCTTATTAATAAGCAACCCATATTTGATATCTGTGAAGGAGCTCCTTTTGATACTTCGAATCACTTGCAAGATAGTTTGAATCAAAACAAGATGGGTACAAACTCTAAGATGTTTCTGAATGTCAACACATGAACCCCCTTGATTCCAAAAAAGGTTTGGCGAAAGATAGTTTAGAGTAATGTTTGTCAATGTCAGAGTAATGTCGATCAAGTTCCATAGAATCTTAAACATGATCTCAATCAATTGCATGTTAGTTTCCATTGTCACATGTTACAATATTCAATTGATATGCTTCGACAATTAGCTCTCATTGGTAAGTTTTCTTCTTCTTCCTTATTGTTTTTGGATATTAAGAAATGGACATTTGATTCTTGGTTTGGTCTCAAGAATATTTTCTACATTGTTCCGGAATCCAAATGTTTTATTGCCATTTTTACCACCAAAATAGAGAGAGATGTTGTTCATAAGCAAAAAGGTTGGTTTTGTCATGGAGTTGGATTATATACTATGTTTTGGGTTCCAAATTTTAATCCTCGTGATATATCTATTCAATTTTTCCCTCATTGGATCTCTTTTCCCCACTTGTCACTGGAATATCATGACCCAGAGATCATTGAAATTATAGCTAATAAGTTGGTTATTTTCTTAAAACATGACCTTATTCCTTTTGAATGCCCACATTTGGAAGCTAGAGTTTGTCTGCTGATTGATATGCACAAATCTTTTCCCTCTTCTATATCTCTCATATCTAAATGGGGAAATTGGTCACAGTCAATTAAGATCCAGGATGCAAGTGTAGTCAATAAATTTCAAGATAATCTTGGTCATTTCAACAATATGTGCCAAACAAGGCATGTAGATGTCTTAGTAGTATGTTCAGATCATTGCTTTGATTCAAACAACTGTTCTTGAAAATTTTACAATCTGGATGTTTAATGTATGTCAGAATTTCTGCCTAAGGACCATCAATTAATGCTAGGTGAACACAATTATTTGCACAATGGGCTAGGTATGCAAAACCCATCTGCATTCAACCATATGAATATGATTAACTTTCAAGTAATGTTTTGGATCATGGTTTTCTTCTAGTAGGCTTTTAATAGATCTAAGTTATATTTGTTGGATGCTGTGGTTGATGATTTGGATTCTCCTATTGGTGTGACCACAAGGTTATCCATTTTGCCCGAATTTCATCATTTATTGGTTCCAAATTAATTGCAATCGATTACCTTCCAAAATAGGAGTTTCTCCTTATTAACATGGCCTATTCGACACTTATCTATTCAACCTTCTCCTATAATATTGGGCTTTATTTGTGATCAAATTATTACTAAAATTTCCAATTCAATCATTTTTGGTATTGCAAGAGAAGAAGGTATTCATGATGAGGAATATATCTCGCCTATGATTGATAAATTGCTTAGAGAATTTCAATTTTGGAATAAAGTGGTTCCGGGTCAGATCCCTGATAGCAAAAGAAAGTTTGTCCAAGTATCTCAATTTAATGGTGTTGCAGGTGAATTAGTATCTGTAGAAGACTCTATGGGGCTAGAAACTATTATCTATCATCAAGTACAAAAATCTACTAATTTGATTTCTCAAGATCCCTATTATCAACATGAGCAAGTGCAACCCTTGCAGGATGATCTACTACTATTATTGAAGGTCAAGACAATTTCAAGATTCAGCCCTTATCAATTTTACAAACTCCATCTAAAGTGGTTTCCAATATAAAAACTCCTAAGTCTAGAGGTAGGCCAAAGGGTTCTAAGACTAAGACTAAAATTGATGCTGGTATCGAAACAACATTGGATAGTAATTTTATTGTTTCTAAAAGTTTGACAAGGAGAACATGATGTTCTTCTTGTCCACAATGAGAATCAACTCATGGGATGTTAGGGGTATCAATGCCTCTGACAAAATGCATATAATTAAAGAAGTGGTTGATTCTATGCAAGTAGATATTATTTTGCTTCAGGAAACCAAGTTATCTAAAGACAATTTTGACAAAACAGTAGCAAAATGGCAAAAATGGAAATCTTTTCATGCTCATGGAATAGGAGCTTCTGGGGTTCTTGCTACACTTTGGAATCCTCTCACAGTTAATGCACAGCTCATCTAGCAAGATAATAATTGGCAGATGTTGCATATATCTACATTTGACATATCATTTATTTTGATTAATGTCTATGGACCTTCTTCATCTCAGGATAAAGCATGTTTGTGGGAAACTATCACTCATTCTATTCAGATTCAAGAACTACAACAAGTAGTTATAGGAGATGATTTTAATGCTTTAGTATCTCAGGTAGAGAAAATAGGAGGTATCATTCCTCCTCCAAAAAGTCTACAAGATTTTAATTGTTTTGTGGATAATAACAATCTCATGGATATTCACCCAAGGAATGGATCTTTTACATGGACAAATAAAAGGGCTGGATTTGCACATATCGTTGCTTGTCTTGATAGATTTCTTTTATCACTTGACTGGAAATTCAGTTGCTCAGATATTTCTTCAAATATTCTCTCATCACTAGGATCTGATCATTTCCTTATAGGGCATATGCACCGAGTTGTGGTGCCAAAAAGGTGACAAGCCTTTTTTTTTTCATTTTTCAATAGCGCGCACGCGCTATTGTGCGTACGCACTATAGCGCGTACGTTCGAGTTACCCAAACCATAGTGCGTACGCACAATAGCGCGTACGCGCTATTAAAAAGAATTTTTTTTTATAAATGATGGGCTGCACACCCACGGCACATCATATTAACAGTGATTTTTACTGTTTATAAGGGCAGCGCGCACGCGAGTTGGAAAACAATTCATTTTCAACATCCCTTGCCAATATGCCTCCTTGCTGACAAAATCCAAGATCACCAGCACGCCGACGCCGACACCGTATATAATCTAAACTTGACTTTGCATTATTTTATATGTTTTTCATATTGTTTTATAGGGTTTTTACAATTTTTATTTAGATTTGTTTATTCATTTGGATTTCAATTGATTCTTTATCAGGAAATGTCCATAATCAACCGGCAAATCCACAAAACCCTCAAGAACCTGAAGAACCTCAAAACCAAAATCCACAAAACCCTCCTGAAGAACAACAAATTCCACAACCTGAACCAATTCCAAGACCTCCACCAGGCACACAAGAAAATATATTAAATGAAATTGAGATAGGCAAAATTGAATTAGAAGGACTCATTGGTTGGTTGAAACAAGCTGGACAAACCAATCTAATGAGGACTCAATTGGCATCATCCCTCGAATCCATTAAGACCCAGATAGCCTCAGTTACTGGTCAGTTAGATGTTTGGTGGGTTAAGAGGGAAGAACAAAAAAGATTTTATGCAAATAAATTGTCATATGAAGATGTTAAAAGAAAAGAAATACCAAAAGGTTCAATATGTACATTATTTAGAAAACCCGGTGAGCAAAATACTGTTAGAGAGGGTACTAAACGGTTCCCCATCCATTGGTGTATACATGATGCTATGAGAAATCATTTTTGGGATAGATGGTGGATGGTTTTTGATGCCCCTCCTTGCAACAATCACGAGGTCCCAATGTATTTTTTGAAGAAATTGTATTGTGAGTTTGTCCTTGGGGAGATCCCCAATTATTTTGATCTATTAGACTCCCAGGGTAGAGGTGGGGGGTCATCATTCGAGAGGTCGGGAGCACGTCGTGACCCTAATGTAGTTAGGGCACCTGTGGTCAAGCCACAACGTGAGCATGTGACTATTCCTTTAGCTGTGAAGGAACATGTAGAGGCCAGCACTCTAGGGACCATTAATGCTTTGACGCAGACCCTCATCCATTCCATGGGCCCATTAGTTGAGGGGGAGCCTTTTGTGCGTCGTGGTCACATGTGCACTTCATGCGGATCCCTATGCACATTTGGCACTCATGCTGGAGATGCTGCGGATGATGGGCTCGTCACTGATCAGTTCTTGAACGAAACATTTGGCATTGACACAGAGGTAAATTACAATTATAATTTACTAATTTGATCACATTTCATATGTATATTGAATGATTAATTAATTAGCATCTATTGACATTGTTCAAAATTCAGGGTCGGAGTGTTGCCGAGCCTAGCAGCGATGCTCCGACCCCATTTTTTGTCCCCTCCACGAGTCCAGAGGTATGAATTGATTTAATCATTTAAATTAATACATATATTTATTAAGTTATCATATTAAGGATTGACAAAAAAAATTATGCATGTGCATCAGTTCTCCACAGGACCCTCAACCTTTAGTATGGACTCAGAGCATAGACATCGTACGAGCTTCGTACAGGTACAGTTGTTTCATGTTAATTTAATTCATTTGATTATATTTGTTTCATGTTTCATGTTACATATAACGTGTATTGTATGACATGCAGCTCATGACGTCAGACACACCTCCTCATCTCCGACAGTCTGTTGATCATGGAGTGGTCGCAGCTATGGCTAGCTCACAGCCATTGACTGAGGTATGAAAGAATTTTCTCCATTTTAGTTATTGTTTATAATAGTTAGTCTCAAAATTTCTAATGTTATTTATAAGTGATTATATTTATTGAATTTTTGTAGGGTGCGTCACGCCTAATCGTCCACGAGCCTTCGAGGTGGACGTACAGAGTGACTATTTGATGGCGGTAAGAAAATAATTGATTTTGTGTGTACATATATTTGATTTCAACGTATAATAAATACTGATTCATATCTACTTTGTTTGTATCAACTCGAGTTGGAGAAGAGCCTCAATAAGAGGACGAGCGAGCGTGTCAGGAGGACCCTATCATCTCCACCATCTCCCTCGACACAACGACAGAAGACGTCGAGAGATTTGTTTCCTTCCCCTCGTGGGAAGGAAAAGATATAGTTGATCTAGACATATATATATAGGCATCAGTGGACATATTCGATACACATTTGATGTATGACATTTATTTGATGTATGACATTATTCGACTTATGACATTATTGGTTAATATATCATATGTTTGTTCATATGTGACATTATTGGTTATCATAATATATTATGTGTTTATTAATGTACATGACATTATTGGTTATCATTTTATATTATATGTTTGTTCATGTATGACATTAAATAAGATATGTTCGTGTATGACATTAAATTAGATATGTGCATGTATGACATTAAATTAGATATGTTTATGTATGACATTAAATTCAATACCTAATATGTTCAAAACTTTGATAGAATATTGAGTAACAATAAAATTTATCACTGTTTAAGCATAAGTTAATCATTTGCAATATGTCATCGTCATATGATTTATGATCTTGTTCATGCTTAAAGTTTTCCTTCTCTATCATTTGTTTATCAAGTTTAATTCAATACCTAATTAGTTTGAATTTTCGATACAATATTGATTAGCAATAAACTTTATCAGTCAAGATCGATTAGGACCTCCTGACATTAAACTTTATCAGGCAATATTCGTGGACCTCCAGGCAATTGGTCACCTAAATGAGAACCTTGAGATTTATTAGGAACTCCATGAAAGAAATCAGTAGCTTGAGAAGCTCTCCATTTGTTAAGCTTCAATACATAACCACCATTCTTTATCATCAATTAAAAAATGTCAAAGATAGTAGAGAAAAGATGGATTATTTGCAAAAAAAGTCATTTTAAATATCATAAATGTAACATAATCACTGATAGTTTTCTGTGTTTTCATATATTAATGATTGTAACATAATCACCAGTTGATTGGAATGCGTTGTTATTATTCTATAGTAACTAGATTAAGGTAAAAATAAAAGTTTAATAAATAGTTGTTATTATTCTTACATTGTTGGAAACAGGGGCAGCGTGAAGGATCTCTGATATTTTCCAAAATGGTGTTCCCAAATGCACACAATGCCACCAAAGACTCCAAACTTGGATTTACCTTCACCAATTGTTTCCTCCACCTCTACACACCTTAAAAAACTTCAACCAATATGTTTCTAAGGTTTCCAAACCCACAAATCTTCAGTAGATACAAAAAAAGAGGAAGAGGGATTCTTTTTTTAGTTTTGTAATAATGGTAGAGGGAAAATTATAAACATTTTTTTCATTTTTAGATTGGGCTTTCTACGTGAATAAGAACGATAGTTTGTGAATTGTTATCTTTTATCAGAGAGGAGATGCAATATATTTCAAATCTTTGTATTTAAATATATTCATTTGAGATGTGTTGTTCTTTCTACCAGTTTGGTTATCTCTGATAAACTTTATAGAGTAAATTGTGTTTGTGCATATAAGGAAAACTTTGAGTTTCGCGTATCACACAATCTAAAATAAATCATTTTGATCTTTCCCCTTGATTTGCTGATTGTGAATATTTAATTTAGAATCTTTGAGTTCTTAGTTTGTATTTTCTTATTTGTAAATTCTCTCATCTACCTCATGTCTATGGATAGATGATAGCTTGCCTTCTGTGCCTTCCGATTAAAGGCATACCATCAATGTTATTCATTGAATATCCTTTGAGGGAGCTGTAACTTTATATGCAAGATATATCATTATTGGCAATCATAAGAAAAGACTCAATAACAACACATTGCTTAAGTTTCTTCAAAAATATACCAAGCCCAAAGAGCCATTTTGCATTATAAACTTATGGTTGCAACATTTTGGCATCATTTGGAATGAGCTAGTTCGTATTGCCAACACCAAGATCCACCATCTCAAAAAAATTAGTTACGCCTTTGACAAGAGAATGGTTGGGGAAAGACGTGTTTAGAGTGTTATCTTTGTAGTCTAAATATAGGCTCACTAAAATTTCATCAACAATGAATACACTTCCAAGTTCTTCTTCAAAGATAAATATCTCCAACACCAAATAAGTACTAAGCACTTCATCCTCGTATTCCACTTGGAATAATTCCATTAATCCTATTATGGGATGTCATAAAAATGTATAAACCTTCTTCATATTTCTTTTGAATGTCTTCATGATCCTCCAATGCTTCTAGTAGCA
Organism: Cupressus sempervirens; assembly: GCA_028749045.1. Classification (NCBI taxonomy): domain Eukaryota; kingdom Viridiplantae; phylum Streptophyta; class Pinopsida; order Cupressales; family Cupressaceae; genus Cupressus; species Cupressus sempervirens. The sequence continues at coordinate 488,607,454 of CM053787.1, read as the reverse complement.
ACCTTTCTTCTTGATGTGGTGTATAATCAAATGAGAAAGCCTCATATTCTATCTGTCTGTTAGGGTGAGGAATATCTTTTATCTTCTCTCCATCAATCCCTTCTTGCTTGTGTTGATCTATCAAGTTTCTTGGATTAACATCAATGGTTGGAATGATATTAGAAGCTTCATATATAAAAGAATCAAATTCTAGAAAAGGGGCATCCATTGACAAACTTTCATTAATTTTATTATCAACAAGTTCCTTCTCAATAGGAGGAACAGCTAAGAAAGTAACCAAATCAGTTGGCTAAGAGATGTGTTCATTGTCATATTCAACATGCAAATGATAAGCTCCTGCACTGTTAGAAAATCTCCCTTCAAAAACATGAGGTGTTTGAAAGTCTCTTTGATTGAAAATCATTAAATTTTTATAATGAAAAAGAAAGGGGGATGAAGTTTTTTCTTCTTTCTTTTCAACATTATTTTGTAAAGGCATCTTTTTGGGATAAAGATTATGATAATTTTCAGATTGTGTTGCCTTCACATAGCTTGAATTTTTATATTTCATTCTACTAATCAGCATAGCATCATCTATCTTTGCAACTTCTTTTTTAGCATCTTCCAAATTATGCATTTCTTGGAGCTTTAACTAGAATTTAATTTCAATTTCTAAAGATACACAATTGCTTATTTTCAGTTGGTTAATAGGATGGAGGAATTTTTCTAGTACATCTATTGAATCTATATACAAAATCCCTCATAATTTCACTCTTCCTCATTTGAATTTGAAATAAATCTATTAATAACTTGCCAACATCAGCTGTAGGCTTAAATATCTAAATAAATCTTACCTTGAGATCATTCCAACAAGTGACACAACCATCCTACAAATTCTAAAACCATTTAGCAACACTCTCAATAAAGCCACGAGAAAATAATCTGATGAAGACATCCTCTTCTTGCATGCCAAGAATTCCACAAGCAATTGTAACTTCTTTGATGTGGTCATCTAGATCTTGTATTTTTCCTCCATCAAGTGTTGGGATGATTTCTCTTGACCCTTGGGTAAAGATGAATACTAGACAAAGCAAAGGGCCCAATATGAGCTTCCCATGGTTCTCTCGCAAACAAATCCATTGTATATAATGAAACTCTCTATTCAAATATTATACAAGATAAAATACAGAGTCACCAATTTCGCATAAATAAAGGATAGCTAAGGATATCTAATCCTACACTGATCTTTGTTTTTGAATCCCCAAAAAAGCTGCCAAAAATTTGTTAGTGAACATATTTGTCTCCTTCACAAATGCTCACAAGCTTAACTCCATTAACCTCTCATGGATATAAATAAGCCACAACATTTGGATAAGTGTAAGATGGTCACTTCCCTCTGAATTAGCGTGCCTGAGATATGCCCCGTCAAAGATCGCAACCCTATGGCATTTAGTGACTCTTAGGGACATTTTGGATTGGCGTGCCTGAGAACGTTTGAGCATTGAAGGGGATAGGATGAGGTTGGGGATAGGGTTTACCCGGCCACTCGAAGCTAACGAAGCAGACAATTCGATCCCATGATGAAAGGTAAGAGAGATTTGGCAATTGGCAACTTTGTACTGGCCGACACTGCAAGTTTCAGCATCACTCGAGATGGCATTGTAAAACAAAAATGGAGTGTGATGTCCAAAAAGTGAGAGATTTTATTGTAGGTCTCCGCAACATGGTCTTGTAGGAACTGGAATCGCATCCATACCTCACACGAGCTCCAAGATATGCCCCGTCAAAGATCGCAGCCCTATGGCATTTAGTGACCCTTAGGGACATTCCAGATTGGTGTGCCTAAGAAAGTTCCAGCACTGAAGGGGATAGGACGAGGTTGGGGATAGGGTTTACCCGACCACCAGAGCTAACGGAGTAGACAGTTCGATTCCATGACGAAAGGTGAGAGAGATTTGGCAGTTGGCAACTTTGTACTAGCTGACACTGCAAGTTTCAGCATCACCCGAGATGGCGTTGTAAAAAAAAAATAGAGTGTGATCTCCAAAAAGTGAGAGAGGTTATTGTAGGTCTCTGCAACATGGTCCTGTAGGAACTAGAATCACATCCATACCTTGCACAAGCTTCGAGATATGCCCCATCAAAGATCACAGCCCTATGGCATTTACTGACCCTTAGGGACATTCTGGATTGGCATGCTTGAGAACGTTCCAGCACTGAAGGGGATAGGATGAGGTTGGGGATAGGGTTTACCCGGCCACCTAGAGCTAACGGAGTAGATAGTTTGATCCCACGACGAAAGGTGAGAGTGATTTGGCAGTTGGCAACTTTGTACTAGCCGACACTGCAAGTTTCAACATCACCCGAGATGGCATTGTAAAACAAAAATGGAGTGTGATCTCCAAAAAGTGAGAGAGGTTATTGTAGGTCTCCGCAACATGGTCCTGTAGGAACTAGAATCGCATCCATACCTTGCACGAGCTCCGAGATATGCCCTGTCAAAGATCGCAGCCCTATGGCATTTAGTGACCCTTAGGGACATTCCGGATTGGCGTGCCTAAGAAGGTTCGAGCACTGAAGGGGATAGGAAGAGGTTGGGGATAAGGTTTACCCGGCCACCCGGAGCTAACGGAGAAGACAGTTCAAGGAAAGGTGAGAGAGATTTGGCAGTTGGAAACTTTGTACTAGCCAACATTGCAAGTTTCAGCATCACCCAAGATGGCGTCGTAAAATGAAAACGGAGTGTGATCTCCAAAAAGTGAGAGAGGTTATTGTAGGTCTCCAAAAAGAGTGTTTAAAAATGCAAAAACAGCGGGGGGTCCTTTGTATGGTTTGGGAGTTTGACCGTTAAAACGAGAAATTGTCCCAGTAGTAAGTGCTGGTAACAGTTTTGAAATTTGATTGTTGAGTGTTGAGAAACCTCAAGTTTGGGATTTTTCTTGTTGGTTTGAGTCTATAATAACCATTTGCATCTGAAAATTTGAGTGTTGAAACCATTTAAGAAGTATTTGCATAGTTTTCCCTAAAATTTGAGTGCATAAAAAGGGGTATGTGATTGCTCCCAAGGTGGATTTAGTGTTTTCTCCAAACAAGAGTTGCATTTTATGTTTGAAGTCATCTAATATAACCAAAGTGAAGGTGTTTGAACCATTTTGGGGTTCTAGAGACATTGCAAAGTAAGAGTTCTAGAAAGCCCTAGGGTAAAGGGGCTAGAAAGGAGGGTTTTGTAAAAACCATTGTAAAGTTGATCATGAGACCAAAAAAATAGAAGAATCCTTGCATTTGAGTCGTGTATTAAGACTTTTTTGGGTCATGGGAGTTCCAAAAGTCAAGGGATTGTGAGTTGCTTTGTAAATGGCCTCAAACTAGGCCTAGTTGGCAGACTGAAATAGCCAGTTTTGAGTGATATTTTACAAAACAAGTGTAGTTGGTTTTGGAGTATATTTTAGAGTGAGGAAAAGGGTATTTTAATCACCCAATAGTTTAGGAAGTTCTGTGGAAAATTTTGGAGAAAACAGCAAATTAGTGACTGGCAAGGGCTAGTTGGAACAAGCCTAGAAGAGGCAAAATTGAGAAAGTGTAAGAGATGAGTTGCTGAGAGTGTGCAAGGAGTTGGAACATGTTAGATGAGATTTTTTGAGATGATCCAAGGTGTTGAGGCCATGGTATGATGCCAAGGATGAGTTTTGGTACTTGCATAGGGTGTTCCAACCAAGCTACAAATGCATAGGATAGGACCTTGTAAGGTACTTGCAAATTATGGTTCTAATGCCGACAAAATAGAACTCCCACCAAAATTGGAAATTTACCTTATCTTTAATGTCAAGGACTAAGTTCAATATAAAGGGCCTACATTCATAGAAGGACAAACAAAATCAAAGGTTGAAGAAGTCACTATCCCATTATAATCTCAGCCAAAAGCTGAAAAGGTTATGGATTCAAGAATCAAGAAGAAGACTTGTCATGGCACCTATATGGAGCATCTTATCAAATGGAAGGATCAACCAGAATCTGAAGTAACATGGATAGATGAGAGTGATTTTGGAAAGAAAGGTATTCCTACGAAATTCCTTCAGATTTATCCACCATGAGTTCTTTGTCACATGGGGAGAATGGTGCAAGAGCACCTAGTGAGTTTGAAAATGATGATGCAACTACTATAGATGATGCAAATATTGATGAGTTGTAAAGCGAGGGGGAGGAAATCACTATTGAATCCTTCCTAAAAATCAATGGCTTATTAGATGAACCAATTAAAACTTTGTTGAGGAGTTATGGACAAAATATGTTCAATGTCTAATCCCTAGATTAGGAAATATTCTTACTTAATAAGTGTAACCCCAACCATTGTCACCATAGTTGGCAACAAATGGTGAAAGTCCCAATCAACTAGTGAAAAAAATGACTAAGTTGATGGAGTTGAATCCTACATTACACACATCTCCTAGTAGTGGACAAGAGGATGTTGGGATTGGGAGCATAACACCTATTCCCTTTCCCAGTTTTATGGACAATTGATGGGAACTCAAGTAGATGGGAGAAATTCCAATTTTTTTGAAGCGATAAAGTTTTGTGATGTATTTAGAATATCTAAGATAGAATTATTTTTTATGTGAACTAAACCATTCTTACATTACTATTTAAATGTATTTGTATTGTTATAATAGTTTGATTGTTGGCCATGGTGTACTACTAGCATACCTAAAATTTTAATTAATTTTCTTGGTAAATTAAGTCGAGAGATATCTAATTTAAAATATGTAAAGTTTAGAAATATAAATAGTTCATCATAGAAATATTATAGAATTAATTTATTTTAAATAATAGAAATAATAATAACAAATAGATAGAAATAAATAATAATAATTTTATACAAAAAGTTTTAATTTATTTTAAATAATTAAATAATAGAAACATCATAGAATTAATAATTCAGTAAAATCATAACAAATAGACACTAAACAATCCCAAATTCAAACATACGAAGGTCTAACTAGAATAATGACTTTAAATAACCAAATACCAAAGTCAAACAAAGGAAATGGGACTTTTACCTTAAATGAATAAATTACATGAAGAAGGGTGGCTGGCTGTTTGGAAATCTACTTATTTTTCTTCTCTCCCTCCTGTCACCCAAGAGAACATGCAATGAAAGAAAAATATCGTCACAATAAGAAAATATGAAAAATATTGTTCTAGCTTTAAAAAAATTGGAGACATCAAAACATAAAATCTAGATTCTAAACAAATCAAAACATAAAATCTATGATTTAAACTAAATCTCATCACTTACGCATCATAACAATACGGTCCACCTTAGTCATGTGGACAGTCTTGGGGAAGAGGTTGCAACAATGTATTTGGATCTAGTTGATCACTCTTTCTCTCTCTCCCTCTCTCTGTATTCAATCTAATGAGCCAACTGGATCTGCTCAACATTTTAATGTCACAAGTATTGCCTCATGGTCTGACTCGCGAACTTTCCAAAGATTCTTATTATGTGGTTTTCTACCATATTTTATCAAGTGGACATTTGATGCGACAACAAGATTTGAATAATGAAGAATCTTCCTCTCTGTTTGCCAATCCTCAAATAACCACAAGTTAGGGTTCTTCATAGAATATCATCTAAGCCATGTGCCGGTTACAACCACCGCACCGACATGGTACTCTAAACCTTCACCATCTATAACCGAGTGATCCAATTTTTGTTTGGCTTGAACACAACGACACAAATAATAATCTATCCCTTCTTCATTTTCTTCAGGTGCAATAACAGAAAAAACATGGCCTGCAGTGACAAATGTACAAAATGCGGTCATTAATTCAGAAAATACTTGGGTAAAAGTTATAAAGTTACATATTGAAATTACAAAGATATATAAATATATATATTACCAGGTTGCACTAGATCAGACAAGCGGTCAAAGTCAATAGACGATTCCATCTGTACCATTTCCAGTGCTTGTGGGGGATGATAGGTGTCAATTGCGTCCAAAACCCGTATATCCCATTTGTCCACCCATTCAGTCAACTCACAGTCATCCCAATTTTCCTCTGCACATGATGGACAATAGCATGCCATTTTTTGTGTGTGGATACTCCATGAACCTGCATCAGAGCTTCTAAAAGAGTGCAACTCACTAGATCCTGTTAGTGTGCAACAATCTTGATATGGTGCAATGTTAGTATTATCTATCAACCAAAAAAATCTACGAACCGTAGACTCACCTTCCTTACCTAGACCCATTGTAGCATTACACCACTGGACGATGGATTTTTCATTTGTCAATATTGCTCCATCTTTGTACTTTAGTTCTTCACGAGCTAAGGCTCTTTTGATGCATGCACCTGCACCATCGTGCTCTCCCTTTCCATGACCAGCCTCTATGAAATTCCACATGTATTGAATTCTACACAACTTGTGCATCCTGCTCAACCAATAGAACATACGTGCATTCTTGAATTGAGATGCACAATTGTCTGACCAAATAATGTGCTGACGATATGTGATGCCCCTATTAGCCAAATCTCCATAAAATAGTTGAAAAAAACCATGTACGAACTCCGTAGAATGTGATCGATCATCACTGATGTAAAAATGGTACTCCCTCAAAATCTTCCTGTCATCCTCTGTACTTGTAGGTGAATGCATGAATGTTATGTGAACAAATATGGAAATCTGTTGAGAAGTATAATACTTTGCTTGCACCTCATTTTGTGGTTGTAGTGTGTAGTTCTCTGCGAAATCTACAACCGAAACAATGGTATCCAGTGGAAACGTATCCTTGCACAACTTGAATTGCAAATCCAGCCATCGAGCTCTATGGGTATGCCTTGCATACTCGTAAATAATGTTTTCATGAAAAATCTTAATGAACTCATACACTGGAATCTTTTCAATGACTAAATCACATCTTTTACCATGTTTTCCATCTTTTAGAGCATATGTCACTATCTTAAATTTTCCGTAATCTACTATTTCATTTCCAATTGCATTTGTACTATCCATATGTTGACAAGTTGATAAAAGTTGCAAAGAACCACAAAATAAGCACGTACCATCCAAGCATGATGTCTTGTAAAATTGTTGGCCGTCCCCTATTTCACATAAAATGTTGGATATGAATTCCCTTGAAGATCTTGGTGGCTCATTTATGTCACAATCCTGCAAAAGAAACTGAGAATGCAAAATTACACATATATGCCTAAAAACATCAAAATGGTTAGAAAATTCAATATGTATCCTACAACAACAAGTTGTGCGTGTGTGATTTATCTTCACATAAAAAGGTTTACCCATCTCAAAAAATCTTTGACTTACTCGAATTTGAGGATACATACCAATAAATTTTGCAAAAAATTGTGTCTGAGTTGTGTCCAAAAAATGTTTCGCATGTGGTTCGTGATTTTGGCTACCAATCCTCCTTCTTACAACATCTCTTTGATTAGGGGAAACACGTGTGTTATTTTTCCAAAAATCTTCGATCAATGATTTCAAGGCTTCACTAATTTCTTTATCCTTTCGCGGTAGTCTACCGTTAAATGTCCATAACTCATTTTTTGTTGGATCTTCCAATCTCTCACGCCTTAGCATGGCTCTCCTTAGAGTACCTCTACCAATTTTTAATGTTTTGCTTGTCTTTCTCATGATTCGAGCTTTCTTCATTTCGCTACTTACTATTGTCGATGTAAGTACTCGTCTTGCGATATTACTATCTTTGGTGCGTGATTTAGAACCCACTTTGTCATAAGCATTCATTAGATTCTTTACAATGTTTTTTTCATTTGAATCATCCATCGTTCTTAGCCCAAGAATCTTCATGATAGGCCTAAATTTTAAATTCCTCATCATTTCAACAAATAATTGTCATTGACCTGTAATATTTAATTCATCAAAAAATAAGCTCCACATACGATTAACTTTTCTTTGACAAGTACGCTTGCTAATCTTGTCAGGCATTGATTTCAAAATGTTACATCAATATCAATCAAATATTTTGGTCTTCTAAAACAAATTCTAGAAGGTGTTATAATCTCTTCAATTCTTTCAACATTTTGAACATCAACATAAGGTTGAGTGTATTGCGTACCTTGAATCAAAGATGATGTGCCTTGGCAATAAGATGCAAAAGATGGAATATCACCTACTTGATGTGTTGATGTTGTGCCTTCAACATGACATGATGGAGTGTGTATATCGTTGAATCTACAAATCGGTGTCTCTTCAACATGAGAGGACGATATGACTTCAACATTGGAAGATGGTGTAGTGGACGATATGACTCCAACATTAGAAGATGGTGTAGCTTCACAATTCAATTGTCTTCTTGAGCGTAACAGTCTCATTCGTTCTCTTTGTCTTTCCAATTCTTCCTCTTTGTTTCTTGGTACCGGTGGTTCTTGATCCTCTTCGAAAGTCAATTCTTCATTATTGCTTTGCAATTTTCTTTGCTCACGTAGTAATTTCATTTTATCTCTTTTAATTGCCAAATCTCTCTCCCTATCTTCATTTGTTTGATTTTTTGGTTTCTTCCTTGGCATGATGATGATTTCTACATGTCAAATTATTCAAACATTTGAATTACTTAAAATGTGTAAATTACAAATTATTCAAATACATATAAAAATTATAATTATTTGAATGAATACACAATATATATATAAAACGACTTGTCAAATTTTTAACCATTTCGAAATAACATTTCATTGAAACATACAAATTTCAATGAATTCACTATATATTAAACAACATGTCAAATTATAATCAAATTTGTATCTATATATCAACAAACAATATTTAAAATAGATTGCACTAACCTTTTCTATACAAGGAATATTCAAAAAGTCTTCAAATCATGTATCCAATGATTGAATTTGGTGTTTGCTAGCTTCCAAAAGTGTTTGCCACCTTTAAATAGTGTTTGTTAGCTTGAAATAGTGTTTGCCACCTTGAAAGACTGTTTGTTGTGTTGAAACCCATGATTTCTGTCGAGATAACAGAGTGTAGAATAGACCAAAAGCAGAGAATGAATGAAACAGGCTGCAAAGTTTCTTTTTGACCATTTTTAGGTGATTTCACATAGTGCGTACGCACTATAGCACGTATGCACTATGTGAGAACACATCACTCTCCACCCTCCCTACTCTCTCTCTCTCTCTCCCTACTCTCTCTCTCTCTTCCTACTCTCTCTCCCCTCTCCCATCCCCTACACACTCTCTCTCTCCCCTCTCCCATCCTTTACTCTCTCTCGCTCTCCCTCTCCCACCGCCTACTCTCTCTATCTCTCTCACCCTCTCTCCTCTCCCATCCCCTACTCTTTAGATCTCTCACACACACTCCCATCCTCCCTCTTCCACTTCTTACTCTCTCTCTCTCTCTTCCCCATCCCCCTACTCTCTCTCACACTCTCACATCTACTACTCTCTCTCTCCCGTCCCCTAAACTCTCTTTTACAGATACACACTCCCATCCCCCTCTCTCTCTCCTCTCCCATCCCCTACTCTCTACTCTCTCTCTTCCATCCCCTACTCTCTCACACACTCTCTCCCATCCCCTACTCTCACTCTCTCTCTCCCATCCCATTCTCTCTCTCTTCCACCTCCTACTCTCTCTCACACTCTCTCCCATCCCCTACTCTCTCTTACACACACTCCCATCCACCCCTCTCTCCCATCCGCTACTCTCTCTCGCTCTGCCCTCTCCCACCACCTACTATCTCTCTCTCTCTCAAGTTCTCTCTCTCCCTCTCTACTCTCTCTCTCCCATCCCCTACTCTTACTCTCTCTCTCTCCAATCCCCAACTCTCTCTCACACTCTCTCCCATCTCCAACTCTCTCTCACACTCTCTCTCATCCTTTCACTCTGTCTCTCTCATCTCGTACTCTCTCTCTCTCTGCCACCTCCTACTCTCTCTCACACTCTTTCCCATCCTTTCACTTTGTCTCTCCCATCTCGTACTCTCTCTTTGCCACCCCCTACTCTCTCTCACACTCTCACACTCTCTCCCATCCCCTACTCTCTCTCTTTCATAGACATACACACACACACTCCCATCCCCCCTCTCTCTTCTCTCCCATCCCCTACTCTCTAGATTTGTCACACACACTCCTATCCCCCTCTCTCTATCTCCCTCTCCCTACTCTCTCACACTCTCTCCCATCCCCTACTCTCTCTCTCTCACTCTCTCCCATCCCCTACTCTCACTCTCTCTCTCTCTCCCCCATCCCATTCTCTCTCTCTGCCACCTCCTACTCTCTCTCACACTCTCTCCCATCCCCTACTCTCTGTTACACACACTCCCATCCGCCCCTCTCTCCCATCCTCTACTCTCTCTCTCTCTCTTGGGCTACTCTCTCTCTCCCCTCTCCCATCCCCTAAACTCTCTCTTTTGCAGATACAAACTCCCATCCCCCTCTCTCTCTCCCCTCTCCCATCCCTTACTCTCTAGATCGCTCACACGCACTCCCATCCCTCTCTCTCCTCCTCTCCCACTCCCTCTCCCACCACCTACTATCTCTCTCTCAAGTTCTCTCTCTCCCTCTCTACTCTCTCTCTCTCTCCCATCCCCTACTCTTACTCTCTCTCTCTCTCTCTCCAATCCCCAACTCTCTCTCACACTCTCTCCCATCCCCTACTCTCTCTGACACTCTCTCTCATCCTTTCATTCTATCTCTCTGCCACCTCCTACTCTCTCTCACACTCTTTCCCATCCTTTCACTCTGTCTCTCCCATCTCGTACTCTCTCTTTGCCACCCCCTACTCTCTCTCACACTCTCACACTCTCTCCTATCCCCTACTCTCTCTCTTTCACAGAAACAGACACACACACACACACTCCCATCCCCCCTCTCTCTTCTCTCCCATCCCCTACTCTCTATATTTGTCACACGCACTCCCATCCCCCTCTCTCTATCTCCCTCTCCCTACTCTCTCACACTCTCGCCCATCCCCTACTCTCTCACACTCTCTCCCATCCCCTACTCTCTCTCTCTCTCTCTCTCTCTCTCTCCCATCCCATTCTCTCTCTCTGCCACCTCCTACTCTCTCACACACTCTCTCCCATCCCCTACTCTCTCTTACACACACTCCCATCCGCCCCTCTCTCCCATCTGCTACTCTCTCTCTCTCTTGGGCTACTCTCTCTCTCTCCCCTCTCCCATCCCCTAAACTCTCTCTTTTGCAGATACACACTCCCACCCCCCTTTCTCTCTCCCCTCTCCCATCCCTTACTCTCTAGATCTCTCACACACACTCTCATCCCTCTCTCTCCTCCTCTCCCACTCCCTCTCCCAGGTCACCTACTATCTCTCTCTCTCAAGTTCTCTCTCTCCCTCTCTACTCTCTCTCTCGCATCCCCTACTCTTACTCTCTCTCTCCCATTCCCAACTCTCTCTCACTCTCTCTCCCATCCCCTACTCTCTCTCACACTCTCTCCCATCCTTTCACTCTGTCTCTCCCATCCTGTACTCTCTCTCTCTGCCACCCCCTACTCTCTCTCACACTCTCACACTCTCTCCCATCCCCTACTCTCTCTCTTTCACAGACACACACACACTCTTATCACCCCACTCTCTTCTCTCCCATCCCCTACTCTCTACATCTGTCACGCACACTCCCATCCCCCCTATCTCTCTCCCTCTCCCTCTCCTACTGCCTACTAGATCTCTCTCTCTCAAGTTCTCTCTCTCCCTCTCTACTCTCTCTCTCTCTCCCATCCCATCCCTTACTCTCACTCTCTCTCTCTCCCATCCCGTACGAGCTCTCTCTGCCACCACCTACTCTCTCTCACACTCTCACACTCTCTCCCATCCCCTACTCTGTCTCTCTTACACACATTCCCATTCCCCCTCTCTCCCTCTCCCTCTCCCTCTTCCACTCCCTCTCCCACTGCCTACTTTCTCTCCCCCATCCCCTATTCTCTCTCTCCCCTCTCCCATCCCCTACTCTCTCTCTTTCATAGACACACACTCCCATCCCCCCCCTCTCTCTCTCCTCTCCCATCCCCTACTCTCTAGATTTGTCACACACACTCCCATCCCCCCTCTCTCTCCCTCTCCCACTCCCTCTTGCACCACCTACTATCTCTCTCTCTCTCAAGTACTCTCTTTCCCTCTTTACTTTCTCTCTCTCATCCCCTACTCTCACTCTCTCTCTTCCATCCCCTACTCTCTCTCACACTCTCTCCCATCCCCTACTCTCTCTCTCTCTCTCACCCCCATCCTGTACAAGCTCTCTCTACCACCCCCTACTCTCTCTCAAACTCTCACACTCTCTCCCATCCCCTACTCTATCTCTCTTATACACATTCCTATTCCCCCCCCCTCTCTCTCTCTCTCACACTCCCTCTCCCATTGCCTACTCTCTCCCATCCCCAACTCTATCTCTCTTACACACTTCCATTCCCCCTCTCTCTCTCTCCCTCCCACTCCCTCTCCCATCGCCTACTATCTCTCTCTCTCTCACTCTCTCCCTCTCTCTCCCATCCCCTACTCTCACTCTCTCTCTCTACCACCCCTACTCTCTCTCACACTCTCACACTCTCTCCCATCCCCTACTTTCTCTCTTACACACACTTCCATCCCCCCTCTCTCTCCCTCTCCCACTCCCTCTGCCATTGCCTAATCTCTTTCTCTTCCATTCACCCTCTCTCTCCCTCTCCCACTCCCTCTGCCATTGCCTACTCTCTTTCTATCCCATCCCCTACTCTCTCTCTATCTCTCTCCCCTCTCTCATTCCCTACTCTCTCTCTTTCACACACACCCATCCCCCCTCTCTCCTCTCCCATCCTCTACTTTTTCTCTCACTCTCTCTCCCTCTCCCACTGCCTACTCTCACTCTCTCTCTCACTCTCACTCTCTCCCTCTCTACTCTCTCTCTGCTACCCCCTACCCTCTCTCACATTTTCACACTCTCTCTCTTTCTCTCTTACACACATTTCCATCCCCCCTCTCTATCTCCCTCTCCCACTCCCTCTCCCATCGCCTACTCTCTCTTCCATCCCCTACTCTCTCTCAAGCTACTCTATCTTCCCCCTCTCCCATTCCCTACTCTCTCTCTTTCACACACATGCACTCCCATCCTCCTCTCTCTCACTCTTCCTCTCCCACTCCGTCTCCCACCACCTACTCTCTCTCTCCCCCATCCCCTACTCTCAATCTCTCTCTCCCAACTTGTACTCTCTCTCACACTTCCTCTCTCTCCCATCCCCTACTTTCAATCTCTCTCCCCCATCCCGTACTCTCTCTCACACTTCCTCTCTCTTGCATCCTGTATTCTCTTTGCCACCCCTACTCTCTCACATTTCCTCTATCTCCCATCTTATACTCTCTTTTCCACCCCTACTCTTTCTCACTTCCTCTCTCCCCTCTCCCATCCCCTACTTTCTCTCTATCTCTCTCACACACACAAATAACCATTCCCTCGCCCCACCTCCCCTAGCTCTCTCTTGGTTTTGGTTTGCAATTTAGGTCTCAATAGTGCGTGCACACTATAGCGCGTGCACACTACTTCGAATTGAAAAGCATTTTAATAGCGCGTGTGCGCTATAGGGCACACACGCTATTCAAAGCTTTGCACTAAAACCAAGCCTAAGGCTTGGTTTTTCCTTGGAGATCCAACCCAAAGGTTTGGAGTTTATAAATAGGTCTGAGACGTGTTTTCCAACAAACAAACAAAAAATGATTGATTTTTCTTGTGTGCTCCCCTTCAAGATTCCTCGTGGTTGGGTATTGATAAGATCAGGTTACATAACATTATAGGTCTTTGTGTTAGCTATCTAACCATATAATTCATTTTTAATTTGAACTATTTTAAGTCTTTCATCTATAATTTCTTTTGAATGTATGTTCTTCTTTTGTCAAAAACCACCATGTACCAATTGGGCTGTAGATTTTAGCTCATTCATCGAATTTTGTAACAACTTAGTTTTTTAGAAACTAGACTCCATTCTACACACTTTGAAAAAAAGAAGTTTTGATTTTAGATTAGTTTTCAATCATTTCTAGGGGGAGCACACATATATTTCACGTTTTTGGGATGGGTCTAATTAAAAAATTCATTAAAAAAAAATACACTTTATAAAATTACCCGAAAAATTTGGGATAAACTACATAGTGTTAGGTAACTTTTGATCGGAGCGATTAAAGAATTTCAAAAAAAAAGTTAAAATTTTAGGGGGGCCACACTTTGTACTATGTTATGTTTTTTTGGAATAAACAGTACCACTTTTTCTGGCCCCCTTTTTTGAGGACCTAAAACTAAACCATTTTGAAAAAAAATTAGTAGTTTAGAAACTAGATTCAAAGGACTACGACTTTTGTTTTTGTCATATCTTAAAATTTTGAGCGTAACTATCTTCAAATTCTTGTTGAAGTCCAGAATTTGCTGATTTCAGGAAAAAGGTGTCCACTTATACCCCCCTTTTGGCACCACAACTTGGTGCACTTACCCTATATCTTTAACTCTCAATTACAAAGACAAAAGTAGTGAAAATCAATTCCATTCATCCTTCAAATTTGAAAGTATGTGGCTTCGTCATCCAAATTTTTTGAAGAATGTTCAACATTGGTGGAATGAGGCTCCTCATGTGGATGGATTTAAAATGCATTAGTTTTCTATGAAGTTTAAATATGTCAAGTCTCAAATCAGAATTTGGAATCAGCATGTATTTAAAAATGTATTTTCTCAAAAATCTGCAGTCAAACAACAACTATAAGATGTATATAATCATATCATTCAAAATGGTATGAATGAAGATACATATATTTCTCAAAAGAATCTTCAATGAGATTGGGATGAGTTATGTGCAAGAGAGGAAACTTATTGGAGACAAAAGTCTAGAGAGCTATGGCTTCAAGATGGAGATAGAAATACAAAAAAAAATTCATGTTTCAGCTAAACAAAAGAGAGTTAACAATTCAATATTTTAGATCAAAGATGTTATTTCAAGTGATCTTATTACTAATGAAAATCTTATTCAGAATGAAGGGGTGAAGTTTTTAAAGAATCTCCTTGCACCTAATAGCATGCCTTCTCCTTCTAACTTCTTGATTCAATTCCAAATATGATTTCATCTCAAGATAATGACATGTTGATGGCACCTTTCAATATTCAAGAAATTTGCAAGGTCATTTTTTCTTTTCCTCCAGATAAAGCCCCAGGCCCGGATGGTTTCACTGCTATGTTTTATCAAAGTTGTCGGGATATCATTGGATGAGATTTATTGGGAGCTGTTGAAGAATCAAGAAGGTGCAAAACAATGATTAAATATTTTAATACCACAAATATCTCAATTATTCCAAAGATCAAGGATCCTCAAACATTTGTAGATTTTAGGCCAATTTCACTATGTAATCTGTCATACAAGATTATCACTAAAGCCATATATCTTCGAATGCAACATCTTATCCCTTGCATTATTTCTCCTGAACAATGTGGATTTGTTCTAGGAAGGGAAACTATTGAAGGGGCTATAGTGACGCACGAGGTTCTACATTCTATAAATTCAAATCATTCCTCAAATTTTGTAATAAAACTTGATATGATGAAAGCTTATGATAGGGTTTGTTGGAAATTTTTGTTGCAAGTGCTTTCCAAAATGGGTTTTTCAAAGAATTGGTGCAAATAGATTAAGGCATGTATTTTGGGAACTTGGTTTTCAGTATTAATAAATGGTAAACCGTTGGGCTTCTTCTCTTCTACTCAAGGGATTAGGCAAGGAGACCCCCTATCCCCAGTTCTTTTCATCATTATGGTTGAAGCCTTTAGCAGGACTATTTCACATCAACATAAGCTCAGTAATTGGCATGGCGCATTTATTTCAGGTACAAATATTGCTATAACACATTCTCTATTTGTAGATGATACACAAGTTTTATTTGGATTGTCAAATGTTCAGGAAGCTAGGCATATTCTTTATGTTCTCAATCTATATTCAGTAGTGTCAGGTCAAGCCATTAATGCTCAGAAATCATAAATCTATTTTTTTAACACAAACATAGTGATTTCTGATAAAATTAAACAAATATTGGGTTTCTCAGAAGATTTATTACCTTCTATTTATTTGGGCATCCCTTTCTTTATGGGTTCAAATAAATCTTCGTACTGGGACTCTGTCATTCAACGTATTCAGAGTAGAATCACTGCTTGGAAAGTTAGATGGTTATCCTTGGTTGGGAAAGTCTTGTTGATTAAATCAGTATTAGCTGCAATTCTAAATTACTTTTTTGTTGTTCTTAAAGCTCCCCCCAAAATTCTAGTTCAAATTCAAAAAATGATTAAGGGCTTCTTATGGACAGGTAATATGGATGATTCTCGTAAGATCCCACTTATTTCA
This sequence comes from Cupressus sempervirens, assembly GCA_028749045.1. Classification (NCBI taxonomy): domain Eukaryota; kingdom Viridiplantae; phylum Streptophyta; class Pinopsida; order Cupressales; family Cupressaceae; genus Cupressus; species Cupressus sempervirens. Next base: position 488,591,138 of record CM053787.1, on the reverse strand, counting down.
TTACAGGACATGTCACAAATTCTAGCAATAGGAGGGGCAGGTGTGCATGACCTTACTAAAAGAAATGAAGCATTTGGTGGGAAATTGGTTTGGCAAATGTACACTAAACCTCAATCCACTTGGTGCAAAATTATGCAACAAAAGTATCTGGACAATAATGATCCTTCTAGAATTCTCTCTATTTTGGATCCTCCTAAAGGTTCAGTTATATGGGATTTCATGATAGCTTCTCGTAATATTGTGCTTAATTATGTTTCTTGGGAAGTTAATGATGGTACTAAAGTTAACTTTTGGAGAGATTCTTGGAATGGTCAAATTCCACTTTCCAATAATTTGATTTCTTTGAATATTATTGAAGTGTTAGAACTACACTGGGGTACTCAACTTTATCAGTATGTGGCATATGTTTGTGAACTTTCAGGGAAAGTGTTTTGGAAGGATCCAACAGTTTTACCACTTTCATCTCAGGAAATTAGACAATTCAAAGATATTTTGTCTTCCAGGCAAGTCTTCTTTTTTGGATCTCAAGATAGGATTTTATGGGCTCTAGCTAAGGATGGCAATTATTTAGTAAAAGAGGGCTATAAAATTTTGCAGCAAAATGTTTCACATAAAGTTACCTGTAGGGTATTTTCATTTTGTTGGAATCATATTCTACTTCCAAAGGCAGGTTGTTTCACTTGGCTTGCACTAAAACATAGGATTTTGACCAGTGATAGATTGACTAGATTACACATTGCCTCCTCTTTTAACTATGTTTTTTGTGATGAGTGTGAAGAATCAGTGGATCATCTTTTTGTCTCATGCTCATTTGCTTATCAATGCCAGAGTTTTGTCTTGAATAAGCTGCACTATAGTACTCCTCTCCAAAATAATTTGTGGGATATTTTTCAAGCTTGGCCAGTCCTTTATCCCAAATCATTATTTGCAAACCTTTGGAAATGTATCTCGGCATTGGTTGTTTTGGCTATTTGGTGGGAACGTAACAAACACATTTTTAGAAAAGAGAGTCATACCTTAGAAATTGTTTTGGAGGAAATTGAAAGATCTATCTCAGAGGTGAAAAATTCAAGTTTGAAAAAGATAAAATTTAATCTTGTTGTTACTTCTTGGGACTCTCAAATTATTCAAAGATGGAAACATTTATTCATTCCAGATGGTTGGAAAATTGGTAATTCTTCCACTTCTTCATCATCCCATAAGCAAACAGGATGGAGGCCACTAGATGAGGGATATTGGAAATTGAATTTTGATGGCGCATCAAGAGGTAATCCTAGCCCTTCTAGTTTTGGTCCATGTATCAGAAATTCAGATGGAGATGTTGTGGTAATTATAGTATCCCCTTTGCCTATTAATACAAATAACATGGTAGAGGCAGAAGCTCTATTAGCTAGTCTTATTTTAGCAAAAAAGGTAATTTTTGGTTGCTACATATTGAAGGGAACTCCTCTGTCGTTATTAATGCATGTATTCATAGGACTATCTTCTCTTGGAAGTTAAAATATATTCTTATTCAAATTTGGAGGCTTCTAGATGAGTGCTTGGATGTTTGTATTTCATACACCTATAGGGAAGGAAACCATGTTGCGGATTTTCTTTTGAATTTGGGTTGTGATGGGTTGTTGGTTTCATCACTTCACCCTTTATCCATAATTGAGAAACATGCTACCCTCAAAAAATTAATTCAGGAAGATAAGTTTGCTAGATCATGCTCACGTATACCAATTTGAAGGAAGGTGATATTCAATTCTAGATATACTGATGGGTGGTACTTGATTCACCCTTTGTAATTATTTTTTCAAAATATCTAAAACTATGTATACATTAGGGACGATGCTGGGTTTTCTTCACTAATTCTTTCCTATTTGATCTTTTTGAATTAGATTAATAAAATATTACAGTGGCTTGCCACTTTTGCCTATAAAAAAAAATATATGTTTGTCTATTATTTTACATGGTGGACCATGAATAGTTTTGTAGTTTTCTATTTTAAAATTATGTAATTTAAATAAACTATATATATCTACAAATTTTCCTTTCGATAATTTTGCTAGGGCATATTAAACATATTTTTTGTGCAACCTTTTGTCATTGGCAAGTCTATTTGAGTGATTTACAGTGAAGGATTTCCCTTTGGTTTGTTTTATTGTGGAGTTTTGTAGGTAAATAATTGGTTATGTACTAATTTGCATTGACAGCAATGTGAAACCAAAAGATTGAAAAGGACAAAAATAAAAAACAACTTGAAAAGAAAAAATTTGTATCATTTACTTTCTTACAATAATAATATGAGAAAAATAATTTACTTTTATTATAATGTCTACAAATATACCTCTATTTTGATTAATAGCTTAGTTATGATTAAAAACAACAAACACAAACTCATTCTCACTATAACTGAAAAAGGAAATATAAGGCAGAAATCGTGATAGCAATGATCAACCATATCATAACCTCATAAACATTGAAAATTATTGTACTCAATTCATTTAAACCTTATAAATGAAGTACAATTTGAGTGAGTAGGTTTGAGCATATTAATTTCATCTGGAGTGCACATGCATTTCATGTTGGAGGAGCCAATGTTGATCTTGGCGTTTGTGTATGAGAAAAACAAGACATCTCAACTGCAGACTACAGTCTCCATAGCTGAGCCTTCACGATGATCATAGACAACGTTCAAATTCTTTTCATGTACCTCACAATCTTCGACAACTCCCGATTATTTCTCCCATGTGCAGCTTTGTATGTTGAATTCGAAAAACCCAACTATTGCTGTCCAGTCTATTCCCTAGCTAAGATACGGATGGACATAGATTGATATCAACCACCAAGAAGAAGTTTCACCATATCACATTCTACTTTTAGGTTTATTTAGTTTATCTGCAATCGCATTAATCACTTTTCTAAAATCACACCTTAGGTTTGAATTATTTAGGTCGTTTAATTGAAATCACCCTTTAGGCTTTCAGTTGCTTATAACTTTATATCGTTCATCAAAACTTAAATACTCTATTTCTCAATAAAGTCTACATATTAATGTGATTTTAGGTGCATTATTGAAGCCTTCACGACAGATGGGAACACTAATAATGTTTAAGAGTTTCCAAGCTTAAAAGAAACCAGTTTGTTTTGAAGTCAGCTATCAGAGGAAAATGGGGAGGTTTATGTTGGTGTAGCGACTATATTTCCGATGATATCCCTCTCCACCATCAGTACATTCTTTTGGTGTGATGGCAAAATCTACATGGTATCAGAGTGCAGGTCACCAGTTCGAGTCCCTCAAGCCCTTTGACCCTTCATCCTCGAAGGCTTGGATTATCAACATGGTATGTAGTGGGTGCAAATCCCACATCATAAATGGCATAGCGACTATATCCCCAATCAACATGATATGTAGTGGGTGCAAATCCCACATGATAAATGGTGAGGGGTGTTGGCGTAGCAACTATATCCCCAATAAAATCCCTCTCCACCATCAGTATGTGCTTTTGATGTAATTTAAAACTGAACAGAAAATCTAAGATCACTAATAATGCTAAAGTTATCTGATAGCAATACTCAAACTGGAAGGTGGCAGTGGGTATGTTGAAGTAAATGCGAAGAGGGAAGAAAAACCCTTGTAGACTCTATAATTGTTTCCTCCCTGTGACAAATAAATTTCCTCAACATGTGATTTTGTGTCCTTTTCATCACCAGTATATCAAATCGTCTACCTTACAAAGTGCAAGCTCTAAATATCATCGTAATGGAGATTATATTATCGTTTTCTCTTTTCAGATGACTATTCATGGTTTACGATGAAAGTTTGTCAGTCTGAAAGTTATCCAAGAAAAGACAATTCTTAGAAGACTTGAGGATTTTAAAATGTTTAACGCTTGCATGATGATAACTGCGTCTCTGACAGTCCACACTGCATATTCAGTCATGTATGAATTGAGACAACATTTATTATCTTCATCTTGAGTTGCAATTTTAGATCCCTCGTTTAGGGTCTCTATGCCTAAAGATGTAGGGTTGCACAGTGGAGGTCCCTTAATTTTGTAGTCTTCTAGGACTGCAGCAACCTAAATATATGGTTAGGAGAAAGCCTTGAGAAGATGTAATTACTTAGAGCAAGCGGTCTCGCCTCTTAAAATAGAAGGCAAAGATTTTATAATTATGATTTTGAAAAAATTGAAAAAAAATCAGTTTAACTGTTTTTGGCTTGTGATATTTCTATCGGTGTAGTTTTTTGAGTCAAATTTATTGATTCATATTTTATGGGTAGGGCTTCACATGAATCCATCTCTCATGAGAATAAATAGAACACTTAGCACTCACTAGATCTAGGTGATGTTCACAGAGGTGAATCACCAAGATTACTTGGTATATCACCCATCTCAATACTACTCGATCTCAAAGACACTTAACTAAAGAGTCTCCTCGATGGTTTAACTCACTCTTCTTGCAATCTAATTTGCAAAATCTTTCACCAAGTGTTGTGCCTTATGAACCATTCATTTGAAAGCCCCTTAAGCTCATCAATTGATAAGTAAGAGATAATTTCTGCAATGTGTCAAATTGTGATATTTCTATCAGGGCTCAACTATGTAGTTTTTTAAGTCAAACTCATTGACTCATATTTCATGAGTAATGGTTCACATGAACCCATATCTCATGAGAATAAATAGAACACTTAGCACTCATTGGATCTGGGCAATCCTCATAGAGGTAAAGCACTCATTGACTGTCAATAAACTACTTGTATTTTGCCTTGTTCACTATGCTTTCCTTGATATATTTTTTCTTATAAATTAAACTATTATCTAAAACAATAATTAAATAACATTAAGTTTGTTAGTGTCAAATATTCTACATTTAACAATATTTCATTCGAAAATTTTATATGTGAAATTTATAAAAAGTAACAAATATTTTATATTTATATTAAACTATGCTTTCAAGAAAATATATCACATATTAAATAGAAAACTGAATTTTTTGAAATTTTACATTGTTCCTAGAAACCTCTCTAGCAACTTTTAGTCCCTAATCCTCAAACCAAAATAAAGTGAATTAATCCTTACAAAATCTTAAGATGGGGAAGTAATTTTTTTTTCCCTCCTACCTAATATCATTGACAACCTACCATTAACAACCTCTTGTAGTAGTTGTAATTAAATGTGGAACAAAAGTATAAGGAGTTCTTAGTTACCATTCATTACACACCTCAACTATAAAAGTTGAGCTTAAGACAAAGTTGACAACTAAATAACCTTGTTCAAACCATTGAAAACATGAAATATGCAAAATGTGAAACTCGGAAAGATTTTACAACTCAAATTTAAAACTTTTGATGCTACTAGCATATTGTTAGAGTTTCAAAACTTGAACTTTGAAGGGTGTTAATTATTTAAATAGTCTCTTTGACACCATTGGAAACATCTCAAAATTGTAGCCTTTAGACTTGAAAAGGTATGGTGGCCTAAATAAGCTTAAATAAGTTTTTGATGTCTTTTGGGAGCTATGGTGGTGGTAGATTAATTGTTAAATTTCAAATCTTTCTTTGAATATGAGGACACATGGTCAATAGAGCACCCCAATTTTAGCCTCCTTGCATAGGATGCAGGGGATGCATCAAGATAAAAGATCATAAATACATGAAGGGTAAAGAGCACAATTAAAGTTTTATCACCATTTCTCCTCCTATCAAGAAACAATGGCTAGTCTCATATATTTCACAATTCATAATACTTTCATATAAATATCTACCATGTGCCTTTCTATAAATTATTTAGGCTTTTAAATAATAGCATTTCTAATCTTTTATCAGAACATTTGACTATTCTACTATTAGCCCAACTCCTTTTTGTGTGAGACTTAGCTATTAAACATATTTGATTAAATCCTTAGTTCTGTATACATACTATAATTTGATTTTAATTATAATTGAAAAATTATAACTTGATAATTATTATTTGAATATACTCATCTTTATAAAAAAAAAATTCAATTTTTTTTTTTGACAAACAAATAATTGAGATAGAAGCTTGTAGTGTATGAACATGAATTGAAGGACAAAAGCCCCTATTTATTAATCTCAAACTATCATACTATAAGATCAATTAAGATGTCTATTTACAAAATTATCTCAATTACCACAACTTATATATGTATCATATGACCTGTAGAAAAAAAGATCTCAAATATGATAGGCCATTTTCCTCATAATAGCATTTGAGATGAAATGCACTGTTATATAACCATATTAGAAACAATAATTTTGAACATGACAAATATCTAATAGAGAGAACAAATAGACCAAAACAAAAGAATAAATAAATACTATGAATGAAATAATACAATTACTTCTAGACATTACTACTTAAACATTTGAATCTTTGTGAAATATTTTTATTGGGTAGCTAAGGCATATTTTTTAATTAAAGAACTTGAACTAGATTCAAAGGCATCCTAAACTTTTTTAACAAAATTCTACTTAATAGATAAAGAAAATAAAATCTAATAATTTTGAGAAATTTAAAAAAAAAGAAAAAAAAAGAAGTAATATTGTACAATAACTAAACACTTAGTTAATATTCTTAAGAGCCTGCTCTACCTCTTACTCAAGTTGAGTCATACCGAAGAGAATAGTTTCTAGTTCTTGAATATCTTCAATATTTTAATCTTTCCCTTCAAAGTTGGATTTACTTCCTTTTAGAGGAATTAGTGTAGTCCTACATCTTCTAAAACATTTTAGTGTCAACAAACAAACTTTCCTTCTAATTTATTTTCAAGTTAACTAACCATTTGATTGAGATTGTCAATAGAACTCTTAACCTATTCTTTGCTTTAAGTGACAAGAGAGATGATATTTTCATTGATCTTTTGGAACTTTTAATTCCAAGTTTTTAATAATCTCAACATAATACTTTTTTAATTTTATCTTCTAAATTTAGAATCATGATATCAAAATCATTCTTAAGATTATTCATAATAATAATTGTCTTGTAGATAAAATTAACAATTTACTTCCTTTAATCAACACTCTACTACTCAAAATAGTAGCTATCATATTTGGTACAAATTGCACAAAGCCTAAGATTGATTTCTTTGATCTCATAAAAAAATCCATTTCTACATTCTAAAACTATTATGAATAGAATTTTGTGATATAGAAACAAAATCATTAGGTCTTTCCCTATCAAGGAAAATAGAATCCATGTTTAAGTCCTTTGGAAAGCCATATCCTTAAGAGACTCTAATTTATCAATAATCCCATGAATGAATGAAAAAATATAGATTTAGTTATAGAGATAGGGGAAATATTTTTGACCTTCATTGAGTATTGAATCCTCTTATTTTTCTTTTGCCTAGCCAAATTCAACTAATGCTCCTTAGTACCATCCTTATCGAACCCAACAGTCACAATCTTCAAAATTAGACTCAAAAGTAGAATCATGTGCCATTATAAAAGTAGAGGGTTGAGATTTAATATGTTAATAAATAAATAAAAGAAAACCATCATGAAGGACTGACCTTTTATTTTTCTTCATTCTATCCTTAATGCTAACATGGATGGACACAAGCAAATAAAAAGAAAGGAAAATATTCACTTTAGTATCTTTAATGTATATTTTTTTTTTGTATGACTTCTATATTATTTCCAATGAATGACTTTAAATATCAACACTATAAAGAACTCAATTTTATTTTTTAACTTCATCAAAAAACAAAAAGAATTGACTATCTACTAGAAACAAACACAACATATAACTTTACCTTTTTCTTAATATAGTATATAAGAAAAAGTGGGCTCATAAACATTTTGAAGTGAGAAATATAGTAAAAGGTATGATGATTTTGATGATCTTGATTTTGAAGATAAGCCAACTATAAATTTTGATTTATATTGCTATAAATAATTTCTCCTACAATTTTAGGTTGAGTACTATAGTTTTGGAAGATGTGATTTTTTCATTCCTTTGAAATGTTCAACATCATATAAGGAGCCATAAGCTTCCAAAGAGTTTTAAACCCTCAAGGGTTACATTACACTTCTCCATTGTGCTAAAATATCGTCTATAGATTTATGAAGAACCCACGTTATCTTCAATCTTTAGAAAAAATTTGACCAAATTTTAAGAGAGAAACTACAATTCAATAGAAGATGAAAAACTAATTTGGCTTCCTCTTCACATAAGTAGCACATGTTTGGTAGAACAAAACCATTTTTGCCAAGATTCTCAGTAGTTAGGATTTTATTTTGTAAAACTAACCAATTAAAACTATTGATTTTAGGAATTAGGCTTTTAGTTCAGGCATTAGCCCAAAACAGTTTTTCATGATCTTAAAAAAATTTAGACAAAACTAAGGAGACCTAAAGCCTATAAGTAGGATTAAGGTTCCAAATGAATTTATCATGAGTTCCTGGCCTAATGAACCAAGAGTTGAGGTTAAGATCAATAGGGTCAAATTTTGTTCGATTTTCTTTAAATTTATCAATTCATTATACATCTAGTTTCGTTTAATTTCAGTTCTAATCAAACCTTGTCATCTATCCATTTGCTAAGATTGAATAGGTATTTTTGATAAGGGTTTATCTAGCAGTCATTAATTGTGATATCCCCCTAATAATGAAAGTCAATATTATATCATAATAATTGAATTATAAATATATAATCATAATCTATTATTGATAATACTTATATTTGATTTAGATATTCAATTAAATATATGCTCTATAGTTTAAACATAAATGATAGTGTAATATATAATATAACTAATATTATATTGATAGTCATTATAAAATTACAAAAGTGTAAATCAATTATAAGTATCCTGGACACTAATCATATAGTAAATAACCAAAACAGAGAATAATTAATATAATCGAATAGACATTTGGATGTGCCACTTAAGCATGTCAACGATAGACATAAATATGGAAAAAGGCAGGCAATCCACGAGAAGAGAGGGGAGTCCACACTTTGGAAGGACTCGAACCAAGGAAGAAACTATGAATCGGAGGTTCGGACCCCGCCAGGAATCCACGTAGACTACTCCACGTCCGCCTGCGTCTCCGTGCAAGGTGGTAGGATTGAGAACCGAGGACCAAGAAGACTCGTGGTGTAAGCGGATTTGTAATAAAATCATTCCTACATATGTTAAAATACCCATATAAAAGGGAAAGGACATAAATATAAAGGCACGAAATACCATCGGGCTAAGATAAGTATGTATAATGGGAATGTAGAAATATTTAGTTTAGGTAGTAATATTTATTAGTTATGAGAGTTGTATTTATTTATTTTATAATAGAATTATTACCAGTATATAGTAGCAGTAGTATTATTAATTTATTTTATATAATTTAAATATGAGAATTCTTAAGGTCATTAGAAATGTTTAGTGATTGTTATATTATAACAAGAGAGTGGATCATATAAATAAATATAATTAGATTAGATTATTGAGAACAAGAATTATAAGAAATAATGGTTGATTACAATAAGATCAATTGAATTATGACTAGGATTCACAATAGAACTGAATAGAAATAATAATAATTGTAAATTATTTTAAGAAGGGTATTGATTTACATTAATCATTTGATATGAAACTATTGAAGAGATATGTAGTAGATGTGTTAAGATAATCTCGTAGGTCTTTGAAGGATAATGGTTACTTAATCAAGGATCGTTCTGAGGAACCTAGAGGGTCTTCCCAGAGGATTATGAAGCCCGACTTGAAAGGTAGTTTTAGGGAAGAAGGCAAAATAATCGAAGGTCATTCCTCATGAACATAAGGGATCCTCCTAGAGGGTTAGGAAGCTAGATTAAGGATCCTCAAAGATCTGTAGAACTATTGGAATCCCTAGTTATCAATCACTAGAATCAAATTTAATAGTCTATACGTATCATAATTTCTATAGGTAAATTTTTCCTAAGAAGTGGGGACATTACATTTATCACTCTAGAACTTGATCTTAGTACCATCTCCAAGATTTTATTTTCTACCAATGTTACCTATTTTCTTTCATTTTTTGATAATGTTCAAAATTTGGAAATAATTTATAATAATCCCAAAAGATAGGAAGGTTTCTAGTTTAGCCATTTCAGAGAAGTACTTTTTATTTATTATTGTGTTCACTACCTTTCATCTTCATAAATTCTACATATTTATTTCTGAAGGAAGGATTCGTTAGTAATTCTAATTATTCATATCTGCATATCACCTTTATGTCTTGATTTACAAACATTTTCATGTGAGACTAGAGCGAAATAATATTTTTCATCCACTTGTGACCGAAGAGAAATTCTCAAGATTTTTTCAATAACACCAACATACTTCAATGAGATCAAGAATAAACTAAGAGCATAAACTAGCATATTCTGGAGGATAGATTTAAGGAGTTGAATTTTTCTTTCTTGATCAAGAAAATATCCTTTCTATCCTACTAGTTTAAAATAAAATCTATCAACTAATTCATTCAAGAAGGATTTTGTTCCAAGAGGAAGCCCAAGATAAGAGGACGGAAAAAAATCAATCTTACACTCAAGAATTTTTGAGATCCTCAATTGTCTATTGACATGAGTGTTGAGAATGAAGATGGAAATCTTAGACTAATTGAGTAGTTTTGTTGTAATAAATGTGTTAGAAATAATAGTCCACCAAGATAACTGAGTTGGGGGGTGAATCAACCATACAACAATTAAAATGTTTATCTTCTTTAAAAAAACTTAACCATTCAACCAAAGTAAAAAGAACCATAATAAAATGCATATAGAAAATTATACCATATATGTTGACTAGGGAAACCCTTGATTAGAGGGAAAACCCTAGTGGGAATGATGCCACACAAGATGATGTACTAATATAAATATTCCTTGTTAGAGGATGGACCCTATTAGGAGTCTATTACAACATTTAGTATAATGAGTCCTTGTTAGGAGACTTCGAATCCCTTTTAGGAGATTCCAACCCTATTAGGAGTTGTAGTACAATGTATGCAAGAAGAGCCCATTACCCAAACATGAAATTTTAGCTATAAGAAGTGCTCACTACTCAAACAAGTAATTTACTGTTATCTTCCTCTTTCCTTTGTTCTGTCAACCAAACCAATCACTGTCAAACCTTATAAATCAGGTCACAAACCTCAGATCCAAATACCAAACCTCGAATCACTCAGCAAAACCTTGGCAATGAATTTCCTTCACTTCCACACTACTTTGTTCAACTTTGCATTCCACACTCTCTGTTGCTTATCATCAATCATAAAAACATATCATTCCATTTCCATGATAAAGGAAAATTTCCTTCCTTCATACCAAGTCCTCAAAGCAATTCCCTGAGTCGGCTATTAGACCTTTTCAATTAATTATTATAGGACCACATTAAGAACACCTTACGCTTAACGATAACACAAATCTTCCACCTTGCAACTTGAATAACTCTATGTACACACAATATTATTATGAGTGAGCTTAGCCATGTCATCACCAACATGTCTTCTTCATAGCCATGTCATCACCAACATGTCTTCTTCATATCTTCAACCTCAATTCTTAGAATAACAACTCTGCTAAGAGATCTAACAATTTTACCAGGATGTACTTCTATAAACTCTATCTCAGAATAGACATCACCACAAATTACATAACTTCTTCTATACTCATCCTTTCTTTTTTTGACTTTAACTGCATATACTAGATACTTAGAAGTATCTCCGATAACCTCAGATAGTGTAAACACTCAACAAGTTGTTTGTACCAACTTGATCTTTCCATTGTTCTTCTATTCGATACCACAGAAAACCTCTATGTTGACATCAATGAAAAAATTAGTCATGAATGTAACATATCATCATAGTAACATATCTACAATACTCCTCCATAGGAATATCATCAACATTCATGCTTTCAATCAATCTTCTAACAATCTCCCCCTTTGTCATTGATGACAACATAGATGAAAAACATCTAGTTGCAAGAATACCAACAAAATATTGTTAATCTTTTCAAATCCTCTTCATCAATAATTCTCCAAATTGATATACCTCAATGTGCTTTATGTAAAACTATCATTCCATGTTGTACATGTATGTTGAACATATTGTACTCAACATAATGTTTTTCGTGCAATATTCTCCCCTATTGACACCAATGTCAAAGGTTTCAACAACTAACATCTCTTCATCAAACTCTACAACAATCGATACTTACTAGCTTGAGTGTCAAAAGACATTGTTCAAAACAACATCCAACAAGAGTCTTAGATGACTCTGTCCATCACAGATACTCCCCCACATAGGAAGCATCAACATTTAGTCTACACAAATAATAGTGTTCTGTTAAACTGGACTGATGCACTCTTGCATCCTCTACTCTGATGTAGGAAGGGGTATAACACCAAGCATACCCTACAAATACTCAAAAGTCTCTTTAGGAATAGGCTTAGTGAATATATCTACAATCTGCTCTTTAGTGCTCACATATTCCAATCTGACTTCCTTATTTGCAACTTTCTCTCTCAACATGTGATACTTGATAGAAATGTGCTTAGTCTTTGAATGCAACATTGGCTTCTTAGACATATTTTCAATGCTTGTGTTGTCACAATGTATGACAACATGTTCACTGATTTCTATCCTTATAATCTTCAGCATCTGCTTCATCCAGATAACTTTATTGCAATTGTTTGCTGCTGCAACATATTCTACTTCAGCTATACTTTGACATGTACAATCCTACTTCTTGCTTAAGCAAGAAACCAATCTTCCTCCAAGAATGAAAGCTCTGCCACTGGTGCTCTTTCTATCATCCATACTAATTTCCCAATGTGCATCAATATAAGCACTTATAGTAAAATCACTATATATGTCATACCACAATCCGAACTCTGATGTTCCTTTTAGATATCTAAATATCCTTTTTACTACTGCATAATGTGCTTCTTAGGAATCAACCTAGAATCTTGCAACAATTCCAACTAAATTTTCTATGCTTGGCCTTGTGTGAGTCAGATATTACAATCCTCCAATCATAGATCTATACTTTTCTACTCAACAATAGGTGTCTCATCCTTTGTAGATAACTTGTGTCTATTTACCATAGGTGTTCCAATGGGTTTACATGCTTCCAATCCAAACCTTTTCAATAAATCCTTCAAGTACTTAGTCCAAGAAATAAAGATCCCTTCTTCATTATGTACGATCTACAATCCTAAGAAATATTTCATCTCTCCTATCATACTCATCTCGAATTCCTTCTCCATCTCTTTAGCAAACTTTTTTCTTTCCTCATCATTTCCTCCAAATATGATATCATCATTAAATATTACCCAAATCATCAAAACATCATCAATTTCTTTCCAATACAAATTACTATCTACCATATCTTTGTTGTATCCAAGTTTTTTCAAATTTTTTTCTAACCTTGCATACCAAGTTTTTGGTGCTTTCTTCAATCTATACAATGCTTTCCTTAGTTTGCACACTATGTCATTGTCATCTATCAAAGGACATCCTTTAGGCTATTCAATGTATACCTTCTCTTCAAGTTCTCCATTCAGAAATATTGTCTTGACATCCATCTGATATATTTTGAATTTCTTCTATGTTGCATAGGCTAAGAATAATCTTACTGCCTCTATTCTAGCCATTGGAGCATAGGTCTCATCATAATCTATTCCTTCTTTCTGTGAGTAACCTTTATATACCAGTAACCTTTATATACCAATCTTTCTTTGTTCCTTACAACTTCTCCTTGCTCATTCATCTTGTTCTTGAATACCCATTTAGTTCCTATCACATTCTTGTCTACTAGTCTAGGGACCAGTTCCCATGTCTCATTCTTTACTATTTGACCCAATTCCTCTTTCATGTCTTCTTTCCAGTAATCATCTTTACATGCTTCATCTACATTCTTAGGCTCAACTTGAGATATCAAGCATAGTTCTTCATTGAATCTACTCCTTGTCATCACTCCTTTATCTTTACTTTTGATGATCTACTTGAATGGGTGATTCTTTATCATATTCTTTCCTAAAGTAGGAGTTGCTATCTCAACTCTTGGCTCTACTAAAGATTTCAAGCTTTGTTCCTGGCTTGGCTTTACTTCATTCTACAAATAATTTTTAGTCTCAATAAATACTTCATCATTCCTTGACTTAGTAACAACATCATTATCTGAATTGTAATAAACTATTCTTTCTTGTATTCTAAATTTTTCATCAATTCTCACATTTGCACTTTCCATAATAGTCTTAGTTCTCTAATTCTAACATCTATAAGCCTTTCTTTTCAATGAATAACCAAGAAACATACCTTCATCACTTCTAGCATAAAACTTACCAATATCACCATCTCTTTTGATATAACACTTACTCCCAAATATTCAGAAATACTTAACTATAGGTGACTAACCATACCACACTTCATAAGGGGTATTTTTTGTGTCTTTCCTGACTTGCACTCTATTCATAGTATAGACTCTTGTATTCATAGCTTCTCTCCAAAATATCTTGGATACATCAATCTATGCTAACATAGCTCTTGTAGCTTCTATAACTGACTTGTTCCTTCTCTCTACAACACCATTTTTTTCAAGGGTTCTTGGAGCTAATAACTGTCTCTTAATTCCATTTTCTTCACAAAAAATGTTAAACTCATTTGAAGTAAATTCTCCTCCTCTATCTAATCTTAAACATTTAATATTTATACTAGAATCATTTTCAACCCTATTCTTGAATATCTTAAACTTATCAAATGCCTCATATTTCTCTTTAAGAAATGCAACCCACATCATTCTAAAAAAATCATCAACGAGAATCATAAAATACCTTTCACCATAGAATCTTTTAGTCTTTGTAGGATTATTGAGATCCATTTTTACAATCTCCAACTTTGTTGTAGTGTTAAACTTCTTGCTAGGAAAAGAAGTTCTATTATGTTTAGCCAAAACACACTCCTTGCAAATTGTGTTAGTAGGCTTTATAATCTTTGGCGAATCTCTAACTACAAATGTTCTACTAGTCTTTACAATACTATCAAAGTTTATGTAACAAAATCTCTTATGCCATAACCAACTATCATCTACCTTTCCAACCAAACATGTCATTTTAGTAATATTCAACTGATATACATTACCTCTAGATCTGGTTCCTATTCCAATTACACTTCCATCTTTGTCTTTAATCATGCATGTCTTTTTTGTGAACTGCAATTGATAACCTTTGTCTACAAATTGTCCAACACACAAAAGATTGTGCTTTAAACCATCAAGAAATTATACATCCTCAATGTTATTTTTACCATCAAGAGTTATAGATCCAATACCTTTAACTTGGCATGTTGCACTATTTCCAACTTTGACAATTCCTCCATCTTGACTTTTGAAGTCAACAAACTTATTCATGTAGCTAGTCATATGATGTGAACAACTGCTACTAATTATCCAATTAGATTTCTTCTCAACCTATGACACCAAAGCTACCTTCTTTGGACTTTCTTCTTTAATTGCCACAAATCCAATTTCATCATCACTAGCACTTAATGCTTTCTCATTAGAATCATTATCTTCGTTTGCATCAAACACTCTCTATCCTTTCTAGGCTTATGATTTCCTTTATACTTTTTCTCTCTTTTAGGACATTTAGATGCATAATAACCATATCATCACAAGTCTGACATTAAAAAATTTTCTTACCTCATCTTTCTCTTCTTACTAGAAGTGCCACTCCTTCCTCAATCTTTCTATCCTCCTCAGATCTGCTACTACTAGAAAAATCTCCTCTAGCACATGTGCTCCTTGATAAATTAGGTCAAATATTCAAGGCAACTATTTAAGTTCATTCTCAACTGCTTCAAGTCTTCCAAGCAATGTCTCCTTTCTGAAATCTTTGGTACAAGATATCAACAATTGTATCATCTGAACTATTGACTTAAATGGTGGTGTTAGAGTCTTTAGTATCTTCCATATAATCTCATCATCTTCTTTGGTTCCTCCTTGAGCTTTGATACCTATAGTAGTTTCTGATATTCTGCCTATATATGTTCTTACATATTCATCTTCCATCATTTTAGCATCTTGAAATGCACAAATCCAACTTTGTAGCCTCAACTTCTTAGAATTTGCATCACCTTCAAAACTATTTTCCAAAGTTTTCCAAATCAAATGTGAAGTAGCAAGTGGTTTTACTTGATTCTACTCAATTTTAGGAAGTGCAATCAATAGAGCTTCTCTAGCTCTCATATATCACATAAAAAGATCTCTTTCTGCCTCTGTACAAGTTTCCAAGTCCTCTTCAACAATGATTGTCTTTTCTAATTTTGTGAAGATCCAATATCTCGGATCCATACACAACATATGTGTCTTCATATTTTCTTTCCAGGTGTCATAATTTTTTTCGTCAAACTTCAAACTATGTTTATTGAAAATATTTTCCATGGATCTCCCAAAGTTGTTAAACTTTATCTTCAAGGACCTGATGCTCTAATACCAATTGTTAGAAACAATAGTCCACCAAGATAACTAAGAGGGGGGTGGAGGTGAATTAGTTATCCAAAAATTAAAGCATTTATCTTCTTTGAACAAACTTAACCATTCAACCAAAGTAAACAATAACCATAATAAAATGCACATAGACAATTACACCAGATATGTTGACTAGGGAAACCCTTGATCAAAGGGAAAACCCTGGTGGGAATGATGCCCACAAGATGATGTACTAATATAAATATTCCTTGTTAGATGATTGACCCTATTAGGAGTTTATTACAACATTTAGTATAATGAGTCCCTGTTAGGAGATTCCAACCCTGTTAGGAGTTGTAGTACAATGTATCCAAGAAGAGCCCACTACCCAAACATGCAATTTCAACTACAAGAAGAGCTTACAGCTCAAACAAGTAATTTACTATTATCTTCCTCTTTCATTTGTTTTGTTAATCAAATAGATCACTGTCAGACCTTGTAAACTAGGACACAAATCTTTTATCTGAATACCAAACCTCAAATCACTTAGCAAAACCTCGACAATGAAGTTTCCTTCACTCCCCCTCTGCTCTGTTCAACTTTGCATTCCACACTCTTTGTTTCTTATCATCAATCATAAAAACATATCATTCCATTTCCATGATAAAGGAAAATGTCCTTTCTTTATACCAAGTCCTTAAAAAAATTCCTTGAGTCAGCTATTAGACCTTCTCAATTAATTATTATATGACCAAATTAAGAACACATTACACTTAGTGATAACATAAATCTTCCACATTGCAACTTGAATAACTCTTCGTACACACAATATTATGATGAGTGAGCTTAGCCATGTCATCATCAACATGTATTCTTCATGTGCTCAACCTTGATTCTCAAAATAACAACTCTACTAAGAGATATAAAAATTTACTAGAACATGCTTCTATAAACTCTATCTCAGAACATATATCACCAAAACTTACATAGCTTCTTCTATACTTATCCTTTCTTCTTCTGACGTTAACAACATATACTAGATACTCAAAAATATCTCCCATAACCTTAGATAGTGTAAACACTCAACTAGTTGTCCATACCAACTCGATCTTTCCATTGTTCAACTGCTATGTTGACATCAATGACAAACTTCGTCATGAATGTAACATATCTATAATACTCCTCCATAGGAATATCATTAGGATTCATGCTTCCAACCAATCTTCTAATAAAATGTGTAAATAAAAAATGGCTCTTTAAAGATGTGATCTTTTGTTATAGTCGAGACACCCATCAAAATTGTATCATCCATAAATTGCTCATGAGAGGAAGTAAATTTCTGATGCATTAACTTCTGGGAATGATAAATTTTTACTTGAACCCAAATTTTCTCTCAAAATTTTATAGTGTTTCATAAGGGAGAGTTTGATGGCCCAAAATTTCATCTCTGCTCCATTGTGTCCAAAAGAATTTATTTTTCAAGTCTTAGAAAATCCATTTACACCCCCAAAACTCAGTTGTCATAATCTTTGTCTATTTTCTAGATTTTTTTTGTAACAACTTGGAATGGACATTTCCAAGTTCAAAGATTAGTTGCTAGGTAAAGTTGTCATAGCTTAAGGAAAGTCCATCTTTATTTTCAACTTTTTAGGAGTTAATTTTGAAGGTTATCTAAAATGGAAAAATTGAAGATTTGTTAAGATCTACCAAAAAAGGTAATTATCTATTTTTTCCAAAATTAGAGATTTTTTAGATATTTAAGGAGGTTAGTTAATGGAAGATATTCAAGTTTCAAAATATGATTATTGCATTTATATTTTTCTATATGTTTTCCTTCTGTAGAATGCATTACTTTAAATAGGTACTTGGGTACTAGATTAGGTTCCCAAAATTAGGTTGAAAGATCTTAATTCTACCATCCTGAAAAGATCTACCTACAAATATTTTCAAAGACTTTTCCATGATCACAAATAGAACATGATATAGGGTTTCCTTATCTAAGACCTTTGAAATCTTTAAAAAAATGGAATAGGACCCATTGATAAAAATAGTTGTAGTGGACATAGTATTAAGTTGAACAATCAAATTTATAACTCTTCTACCAAAACCAAAAATTTTCATGACTTTACATAAGAAAGACCAGTCAACTCTTTTGTAAGCTTTAAATAAATCTACTTTCATAAGGAAACCCTCTTTCTTTGAAATATATAGAGAATGAATATTTTGATACACAATAATTACTGAATGTAGGATTTTTCTTTATGTAACGAACCCATTCTACTGATTAGTGATGATACTTTGGGGTATAGTCAACAATCTAGTTGTAAGGACCTTAGATGTTATTTTATAGAAAGGATTGCAAAGACTAATTGGTCTAAATCCATCCAAAATTTTAGCCCTTGACTTCTTAGGGATTAGAGCTATGAAAGTAGAATAAATTTCATTTAGCAAATTTTAGTAAAAAAAATTAGTTCACCACATGGGACAAATCCATAGAAACAATTTGGCATTTTTTTTGAAAGAACAACATAGGAAAACCATCAGAGCCATATAACTTTTCTCCTTCAAACAAGAAAGAAACATTCTTGATCTCTTTCATAGAAGATATAACACAAAGATAATTAATCTATTGATAATAAATGCAAAAAGGTATATATGATATCAACTACTCTTGATTGGGTAGAGTAGGATTTGTATCCTCTGCAAGTAGATTTGAAAAGTATCTAACCATTTAAATCTTTATTTCTTGATCGTTATCAATTCTCCTAATATTAATCTTTAGATGATTAATTATAAATTACATGGCTTATGCTTTAGAGAAGTCATATAGAAATGCTTAGTTTTCTTACAGTGTCCTCATTCCAACCATAAAGCTCTAGATCTTTGCCTCCAAAAAGTTTCCTCTTTGGCTAGATTATGTCATGGTCTTTAGCAACAATCTCATCCTCATAATTCATTAGAGAATTAGAGTAATATTTATCTTGAATCTTACCTTGGACAATTTTAAGGTTGTCTTGGGCTTCACTTTGAGCTTGAAAAATGTCACCAAACACCTCTTTGTACCAATTGTTGACCTTCCTTTTAAAATTGCTGATCTTCTTGGAAAATTTAAACAAAGTTGTACCATCAACATAAATGTTCCACTAATTCTTGATAAAATTCTCTAGGCTAGGGTGACAAAAAAATGTGCATTCCAATTTGAAAGGATGAATAACTTTATCTGACAAAGGTTCAATAGAGAAGGTTAAGTGATCAAAACCAATATGAGGTAAAGAAGTCAATGAGACAGAGTAGTTTTTTTTTATCTAGTCATAAGTAATCAGGGCTCTATTAAGCATCACTTAGATAATATTTTTACCAACTCTCATATTAAACCATGTGAAATGAGATCCTTGAAGGTCCACATCAAAAAGATCCTAAATGATAATGAAGTTCATTAGGTTGAGTCCATTCTCGACTTGAGAAGAATTACCTCTAGAATTTCATTATCTTGATAGTGAGTATTAAAATCCCCCATAATGATCAAAATTTTGTTAGGAAGTAAAGATATAGCATCCAAAATCTTTCTCCAAAAATAATTTCTACCATTTCTATTATTGGGAGTATATATGTTAGCGGTCACCCATTCAAAATTGTCTTGAATGTGCAAGAACTTGACAATAATTAAATCTAGAAAGAGGGGAATACCTTTAATATAGTTTAGATTCTAGAAAATAGCAGTTCCTCTAGAAGCTCCTTTAGAATCACTAGCATTCACTCCTCTCCAAACCACAATTTTTGAAAATTTAGTTTCTCTCAAATTTTTCTTTAGACATTTTTATCTCTTGCATCATAATAATATATGGATTATGATCTTTGACAATATTTATCAACACATCCTTTTTATGAGGACTATTTAGTCCTCTAATATTCCATGGTATAATCTCCATCTTTTACTTGTTGAGCACACTACCTTTGTGGTAAGGTATCTTGAATTTATTATGTTTTATTTTCTATCTCCCTTTCCTTTTTAGCTGAGATTCTCCTTGGTCCTTTCCTTTGTGCTACCACATATTCCTACATATGTCTTGTCATAATTCATCTCTGAGGAGGAGATGTATCCACCAAGACTTCTCCCTTTTTCCTACTAGTTTGGTTCCCCTATTCTTATAATTTTTTATAGGATCAAATCATTTTATCATTTTTCTTTCTAATTTTGGTCTTCTTCAATCCATATTACTATCTATTATTCACACATGTCAAGATGGACAAACAAGTGATCTTCTATCTCTCTATGTTGGCATAGCTCCTAAATTGTCACCTTCCTTGACCGCATGATGAGATCTTGGTTGTCATTCAACTTTTCTTTCTCTAGGCCATTTTCAATACTTTTAACCTCTATTATTTCCCCCTCTTCCACCCGATTAGGCTCCTTATCTTTCAAGTGAGAAGCTATGCCATTCCCAATTTTGTTTTCTTTTGAATCCTTGCTTAAGTCAACTTTATTTTTTGTAGAAAATTCTTTTTGAATATTTTTTTTAAAATTTTCTCCCACTATTGAGTCTTTGAAGATTCCTTCTCTTTAGGATCTAAAGCTTCCTTGAATTTGGAACTTAATGCTTCTTCCTTATTTAGGTTTTCACTACCTTCAACTATAGATTTTTCCTTCCAAACTTTTTAAGGTTCTTTGATTTGTTTGTTTCTCTTCTTCTTCTTTTTTCCTTTTTCTATTTTTGGGGACATTGCATTGCCCAGTGCCCTGATTTGTTACAAATGAAGCAAGAAAAAGGTAGAGATTTCTGAGGCCATTTTCCTAGTTTGGAGAGAAGAACTATATTAATAGGAAGGTCAGTTTCTTGATAAACATTAACATAGATTTTCACATAGACAAGCATGGATTTGCCTATTGTCATGGTGGTCAGCTAAGCTCCATACAAAATGAAATAAAAGATAAAGGGAATTTTTTTAAAAATCTAAAATTTTTGAAAACACACTATTTTTTGTTTAGATTCTTTTGCGAATTTATACCAAATTAATAAGATAGATCATGAATATGATATATTGAAATTTTATATTTTCTATTATATTTTTCACATTTTCAAATATACATGTTGTAAAGAGACTAACCCCATCCTTGATCATATCATCCTAAGACAATAAAGAAAATTGATGAGAGATAATGGACAGTTTTTGAAGTATTAGATAACAGCCAAAAGAATGGGGGCTCACCCCGGTGTACAAAAAGACTGAGAGATCAACCGAAACTAATGAATAATTGTCATGAAAACATCTAAGACGATGACCTTACCTTGGTTCCGTTTTTCAAAATTCCCTTTCACACTTTTTAAGAGTTACTTTAGTTACTTTAGCCAGTTCCTCTTGTCATTACCAACGTTGATCTTGACATATGAAACGGAGACATTTGTAACTCCAGACTGCGGTCGCTAGACTCCAAAGAGATGATCATGCACAAGTACGTTCGAAGTCTTGTATACCTATGATGAAGAGCAGGGAACACATGCTGTGAGTCAGCGTCCTGCTTGTTTGATGCGTCAACATTTTCATGTACCTCATAAACTTTGACAACTCCCGCTTATTTCTCCCACGTTGACAGAACTAAATCAATTCTAGTGTCGTTTCTTCTTCAAGACCCGTGATTTGCTTGGTGAAGGGCAGGTTTGTACGTCTAAAACATAGAATGTAAGGTCGACGTGCAAGTGCATGTGCATTTCTTTCCCATCTCTGAGCAACCTCACCCAACATACGGACATGAAGTTTTATCCGGACTTCCAATAGACTCACCTATACTTGTTATAAATGCGGAGGCCTTGGAGGAATAATTTAGTTGAGTTGAGTTTGTGATGATTGGAGAAAATGAGTGAGGGCGAGGGAAAGAAGAGATGGAATCCCACGGTTGAGCAGGTGAGGATATTAGAGAGAATGTACAAAGAGGGAAACCACCGTCCAACCACAATGGAGATACACCACATCACTCACCTCCTCAGCCGCCATGGATCTGTGCAAGGAATCAATGTCTTCTACTGGTTTAAAAATCGCAAATCAAGGGACAAACGAAACGTACCCGCCATGAGTTCTTCTGGTATCTTCTCCTTCCATATAACACTCCCATTATGTATTTTCTCTTTTATTTTGGGACAGATTGGGTTGAGCTTAAACAGTACATTCTAAGTTTTAATTCGTTTAATTAGGTTATATGAATGATTAGGGTTCATACCCCCAACAAAATGACACTATAAGCTTTGATTTGTTCAGTTCGTTTATCTGAAGTTTCACTTTGAGTTGCTTAGGTCGCTCATCTAAGCTTACATTGTAAGCTTTCACGCTCTTAATTGTTAAACTTGTTTAGAACACTTTACGAAGATCATACTCTTGCTTTTTGAGTTGTTCCTCTCAACTCACAATCACTTCTTCTATAAGATATAAGATGTATCTATTTTCCAAACAATCTGAACAAGTCAAAATATAGAACTTCCCAGATTTTAAAACCCTCATTGTTTTGATGACAGCTCTCAGAGTGAAATGGGGAGGCTTGAAGTTGAACTCTGGCGATGGTAGTTGTGATCACAGTCACTTCATCTCTACTGATATGCAGGAGGTGAATGCGCTATATTTCTTCTTCTGCTTGATCTGATTGATACCTACAGCTATACAAATATAATGCTAATGTTTTATTGGTGGTGCCTACATTGGCAGGTGACTGTGGGTATGAATGCAGTTTGTCATGAAGCGAATGACAAGACAGAAGAAAAACCATTGCAGACTCTACAATTGTTTCCTCCCAGCGAAAGATGAATCACATCATCATCTAAATGTATGGCCTTCTCATCGTCTACAATAGAATGTGCATGCTCCAAATATCATCTTAATGGGGATTGTCTCTTTTTCTGAAGCTCAAGAACAAGAACAATTATTTATGCCTTCTAACTTAGATTGCGCATAAGATTGTGACTACTATCAAGGTCGCGTCCGTAGATCCAGATCGCTTCTATAGCCATAAAATCATCTTACAACTTGTTGCACAAATCTATATTTTGTAGTTAGCTATATTGTGTTCTTGTTACTAGATGTCAAGGATTACTAGGAATTAAAAATTACCTTTATCAGGTTTGTAAGAGAAGGAGGGAGAAGTTCTTCTTGGTCAACCCGTAGGACAGTATTTCCATAGTAATGCTAAATAAATTGAAAACCATTAATGTATCCCAAATGATAATTTTAAATTAAATAATGTTCCTTTTAGTCTACCATTTCAAATGGTCTTCTTCTAATGATTGATCTTTGAATGATAAAAAGGGATAAACACTTCTATAATAATGTTAGGATGTGAATTCATATTTAAATTAGTTTATTTAAATGTCTCTATATAATAATAATCACATTAAACATGAATTTAGAGTTAGCAAAATTTATGTTTTTCAATTTTCAGTAATGGTTTTGAAGTTGTTAGATTGACAATTTAAGAGAGTTTTAGATTTGACAAAGAAAAATAGTATTCATGTATATGAGAGGTATAAATAGTGTCAAATATATATATATGAATATGTGTGAGAATATATGAGACACGATAAAATAATGAGATTGTGTGTAATAAAGGCAATTAAAGGATTGAGATTCATAGACTCAACCCTTTTTTGTCATGAGAGCACCATTGAGTGATATGAAGTTGTATAAAGATATTATCTAAAAGTAAGTATAATACTGAAAGGAAATTACAACAGGGTATATTCAATCTAAGGTGTGTGTGTGTGAATCTCAAAATGATGTATAAATCACTACAAATACATATGAAAATAAGTATTCAAACATAAAAATTATATTTCCTAAAGAGATTATATTGAAGTTTATGGAGCCTAAAATATATTTTTGGGTATTCACCATACTTAATATACATACTACATGGTTGCTTTCAAAACAGAGAATAGAATTACAATCAATACCTTCTATATACCACAAATAAAATGGTGAAAAAAATATAGACCTACTTGCTAATCTAGGTGTAAAAATTGAAAAGGATATAAATACAAAGAGGGTAGTTCACTTCTTCATTTGAAGATTTTGCATTGATAAGGAAGATGTCCTAGTAGGCTTAAATGGCAACTCAAGTGTTGAATGGGGAAGTGAACATTCACTAAAATGGTTGTGATAATATGAAATTTATATTAGGAAAGATATAAATGCATCTAGAATAAAAATAGAAAATAGGCTACTTTAGATCTAAATGAAAAATAAAGAGAATCCTAAAAATACCTATAATTAATGTTCTAAGATCTTGAAGCTATAATCTAAGGTCCTACAAAATTTTAGCTAGATCTAGGGTATATATCTTGGCTGAGCTTTTTTGTACCTAGCTACATAGTAGTTCAAACATTATGTACCCTTGAATTTTTCCTAAAACTTATAAGGATTCTTTGATTAAATTCTTGGTTTATCAAAAAAATGTGACTAATTTTTATTAGTAGGAGATATTTTCCACAAGAAGTTAAATTGTGATATTGCTAGATCATGATTTAACTATGTACATTTTGAGTCAAACTCATTGATCCATATATTGTGAGTATTGATTCACAGAAGAATCCATCTCCCATTAGAATAAATGGAACACTTAGCTGTCATTGAATCTATGTGATGCTCATAGAGTGAAGCACCAGGACTTCCTAGGATGATTATTTTTACACACAAAAAATAATAAAAAGGTTGGATAAGAGGGATTATCCTTAGTCTAACCCCTTTTACGAATCAACCTTGAATTTGAAAGGAAAATGCATAAAGAAAAGTATAAAAAGAAGTAAATGTTTGGTCTTGCATAAACCCTCATTGGCACATGTTGGAATCACTCATACTCATGAAGGTTCTTAAATATTCTTACATCAAGGAGCTCATATTTATTTTTAGAATAGCATGGATGGTCTCACAATTAAACAAATATATGAATGTCACTCCTAAACCTTTAATGAAGATGTCCTTGATAACCATTTATAATAAAGGATAGATAAATGAGGAAGGATCCTATTTCTTGGTTAAAAAAATCTCTACTTGGCCACAATGAAAGATAAGATTCCTTCAAAATAAAAATCTTTGTGATTGACTTGAATGAATTGGATAAAATAGATCTTAGATGGTTCGCTTCAAATGTTGAATCTAGTTTCACTATTTCTCAATTTATCTTTTCATTACTTGAATGCTTTTTGATCAAAAATATTTGAGGATTGTTATTGATATCAAAATAGGAGAGATATGGTATTTATATATTGTATCCATCATTTGGAATTCAAGAATAGGAAAAGACATGGGGTTATATGCAAAATTATGATAAAAATTGGATGAGTCATTCTATACCTAGAAACTAATAAAAGATTTGAACTAGGTCTTGGCATGGTTAAAAAGAAGCTAGATGGGAGGAATTAACTTTTTAGGATAAATCATGATGAACATTGCATGTCAAGATCACCAAAATGGGACTAATGAAGCATCTAATTATGGGTACTAATTTTTTAGGATGGTACATAAGCCCCTACTTTTGCAAGAATGTGAGAAAAAGATCATGTTCATGGTAAAGTAAATAAATGCTATAAGAATGATCTTATTAAGGTCCAGGAGATAAAGACATATTAATCCCCTAATTTACTCAAGTCTTCATCAAAACCGAAAGCTAATATAAAAGATGCATCACTCAAAAGATGTAAAATAGATAAAGAGAGTGAAGGAAGCATGACCACTATCTTAGTATGGTATTTCCTTACTATGGATCAAAAAAAGAGAAATTTTTGCTTCAAAATGAGGCATTGATAGTATACCAAGTTGTTTTATGCTAGTCAACCCATCAAAATTAATTAATTAGCATGTAAGGAAAACATTATCTTCATTAAGAGATTCTAAAAATTTGACCAGTCCTAAGGAAATATTCATCTCTAAAGGGATGAAGGAAAAGAGGATTAGTGATTAAAAAAGTCATTTTATTTATTAAAGAATTATTAAATAATGTACAAGGTTGTGATAATGAAAATATGGACATAAGAAAAGTATTATCTTCTCAGTCATCTTCATAAGAGAGATTGTATTAAATCATTTGTGTATGTGTCTATTTTAGTGTGTGAAAATGTGAAACAAGGAATTAAGTGCATGTTCACATATTAAAGTGATAAAAAATACTTTAAATAGGAGTAATAGCTTTAAGAAAACATGCACACATTCACAAAAGATGTTTCTTTTTTGAAGTATATAGATAGTAGCCAATAGAGATGGAGGGTTAACCCTAGAGTACAAAAAGGTTGAAAGATCAGCCAAAGGTCACCTCCTTATCATCTAACCAACACTAGTTTTATACGTTAAAAACCTGACATAATCCATTGTAGCCCTAACAACATCAGTCATGTTGTTGTCAAGCATATAAATAGGATAAGTATTCCAGCTATAGAACACCATACTACTACTATCAGTCCAACCATTAAACTTATACAAATAACAAGAAGGCCTATAGGGCATCAAGTTCATATTACATAATAACATTAAAGAAAAAAGAGAAATAGCCAACAGGGATAACTTCCATCCTTCTTATTTGGTTCCTCTACATCCTTCACCTTGGGTCCATCCTTGTCTCCAGTCACCCACTCCTTCTTGACAAGTTTGTCCAGGAGGACCTTCATCCAATCCTCTGCTAGGAAGTCGTATATGGTGTGGGAAGTCTCAATTTTCTTTCCTAGGTCCTTCACATCCTTGTTCACCTAAAGAAAGTATAGGGTGGTAGCCCCACAATGCATCACTTTAGTGGAGAAATCAGCCAAGGTTTCAAATCTTTGGCAAATGCCAGTATGGTTAGCTACCAAATCCTTCATTAATTGTTCAATCCTATAAATCCAAGTCTTATAATAACTTTGGTCATGGATATTCTTACCTTTTCTTCCCCCCACCCTTTAGGGGTGTCCTTCCTATGGGAATTAATTTCCTCACCACTGCTTCTCACCTAGGGAGGGTTATCCTCTAGGGTGCTAGAAATATGGGAGGGCCTAGGAGGGTTGGAGCCAGACTTCTTGCCAATTTCTTGGTGGGGTTTCTTCTTCTTAGGGGGTTTAATGTAACTTTTAGTAGACTCTAAGCTAAGGACCTATTTGGGATGGGTTTTAAACTTCTCCATTTGGAGGCATTTGTTGGATATATGAGCACTTTATTTACTCTTCCAAGTATCCATGCTAGAGTTTATGAGACTAATTTTGACCTTGAGATTGGGGGTTTTCTTGATTTTTTTATGGCTAGGGCTAAAGGCAAGAGAGACTTGGGGGTAGTAGTAGCTATAGGGTTAATCGAGAGTGGTAGATCTTGGGAAAGGTGATGGGTATAAAACATATTCATTAAACTCTAGTGGATGAGGTAAAAGGGATTTCCCCCCTCCTTTCTCCTAGCCTTGAAAATACTATCTTCCAAAGAATTCACCAAAAGGAATGGAAAAGAGATTTGGTCCAAATTTCTGAAATGGTTGAGGATGGGGAAATTGTAAAAATATAGTACTTGAAACCAATCCTCTAGAGTTATATATCTCATAATAGCATAGAAAATGATGTCCCAGGGATTAGGGAGGCATTCCCTTCAAAACCCACCTCGCATGCGAATTGTTTCTTCATTAAACTTGAAGAATTTATGAAGGATGGTTTCATCATTCATGTGAGCTTACTTGTGCTAGTTCTTTCCACCCATATGAAACCTATTGACCCTAGCAATAAGATCCTTAGTGATTTTAAAGCTCATCCCATTGACGACCACCCTTCTATTATTCCATGAATTGAAGTACTACATAGAGATGTTTTCCTCATGTTTTATCATCCATTCCATAAAGGGTAATAGGCCACTCTCCCATAGATAAATAGTCACCACTTCACTCTTGCAAATGTAATCCTCTACTCCCATAGGTTCAATATAATCACTGGTGCCCATACCACCACCCAACTCAACCACCAACTCCTCTGAATTTTCTTACATCATCGAGTTGTAGGTAAGACAGTTTTTCAGAAGTTAAATAAAATATACTCAAGATGTAGATGTAGAAGCGATAGAAAGCCATCATAAGCCCATAAGGTTTTTCAAAGCCCAAAAAATCTCTATCCTTGGAATGTGTGAATTGTCCCTTTCTTTCCATAATCATAGGATGCTAGCTATGAATGTAATGGGGTATGAGCAAGGTGTCATTGTTGTCTTTTACAATCAAATTTTTGGATCTAATCAAATCCATTACCTTTGTCATTTTATGGAAATATTTATAAAATTTATGGAAAGGAGATCATAAAAGCATATACACATATAATCTTTCCAAACGTAACCTTTATGAGCCCTTTTTCTCACCCGATTACGCAAAAACTTGAAAACATGCCACTTTGTGTGATGATTTATAGGATAGTGTTAGAAGTACTTTCACATTCCATCAATAGTTTAGTTGATGATGGAATTAGGCTAATGTGTTCCAATTCATTTAACCTTGTGACACTATGTCTAGAATTAGCCAAATCATCTTCCATGCCATTACCTTTATGGTAAATATGATCCACATGAAATTCCTGATATTTTTCCATCATCTTACAAAT
Organism: Cupressus sempervirens; assembly: GCA_028749045.1. Taxonomy (NCBI): domain Eukaryota; kingdom Viridiplantae; phylum Streptophyta; class Pinopsida; order Cupressales; family Cupressaceae; genus Cupressus; species Cupressus sempervirens. Next base: position 488,562,115 of record CM053787.1, on the reverse strand, counting down.
TTCTTCAATTATCACCTTGATTGCCCAAAAACTTCGGTTATCCCCTTTAATGGCTTTGATAATTAGCATCAAATTCCCCTCAAACATCATCCTATTAATTCCACATTTCCTCATGATTCATGATCCCCACATAAGACCCAAGGATTTAGCTTCATTATTTGAGCCACCCTCATTGTTCATAGAATAAACCATTACCATTTTCCTTGTAGAATTATAGAAAATACCCCTAGCAACAGAAGTTTCCATGATGGTCGAGCTATCAAAATTAAGCTTAAACCATGTATCAGGGGGCAGGTTCCACACCATATTTTTCCTAGATAAGACTTTATAGTTATCAAATTGTGCCATCATATGTCACACTCCCTAGTCAAAATCTTACTTCCTATCAAGCCTACCTAGGGGGGGTTTCTATTGCCATATTCTAGCACATTCCTTTAGGAGTCTAATAACCTACTGGGCAATCCCCAGATTGGTAGCAGCTTTATCCTTGAATATTCTGTTATTTTGCTCCTTCCAGATTTCCCATGAAACTATTATAGACCTTTATTAGCACACCACTGGATTCCCCATAATGCAAGAACCTCCCTCTAGACCTCTGAGGGAAAAGGGTAGTGAATAAGAAGGTGTGATATAGATTATGCATCCCAAAGAAAAAGGACACAACAATTTGCAAGCTGACAATAAAAGATGTTACCACCATAAGATACCGACAATAAATGAAAAACCAATGGAAACAAAAGAGATATCAAAAGGGATCTAATAATTTAGGGGACAATATGATCATATAACAACTCATGTATATTGGAATTATATGAAAAATAATTTTCATCATTCCCTGAAGGTAGCAGAAATATGAACACATTAGAAGAATGTTAGGTAAGAGTTACAAAGAATTATTACTTTGGGATAACATTAAAAAAATTCAAATGAATAGGTAACTACCATTTATATTATCCCCAATTACACAAGAAAAACACTCATTTAAAAATAGAGACATTTGCATGACATAACATATAACAAAATATATAACAAGTGAGATAAAAATAGAGAAATGCCACAATAGGTTGATTCTAATTTTATGTGTCAATTGATAAATGTAAGGATCATCTAGATAGATTTAAACAAAACATATAACAAGAAACATGTCACATGGGGAGCACATTAGGATAAGAAAATACAAAGAATCGACTATATAAGAGAATCTAGTTAAGCAAGATATATTTTAGTGGCTAATATTCACAAATTGGCTAATTTTAGAATTTTTTGGCTAGTAATTTGGCTAATAACTCAAGATTTGATACAACCTAAATCACCATAGTTTTATAAAGTGTAGTTTTAGAATATTTAAAATTACTCAATAATTTATTTTTATTGAAAATTTTTAATTCAAATATTCACCACAATATTCATTACATGATTAGATTTGAGTCACCTGAATATAATATATTATTGCATAAATTAAATTGAACTGACCAATAATTAACATAATTATTAGTTACTTTCAGGTATATATCACTAATATTTAGTTCTCACTATTGATCTAAAGTATATGTAATGATCCTCATAATATTCTACGAGGTAAAAAAATGCTCAATTTTGATTTGTAATATTCCATGGTGATTAATTAACTTCCTATTATTATTGAGATTCATCAATATTTCAAACAAAAAATATATGATTAAAAAACAATCGCCAATATTAATCATATTTAAAATAAAAATTTGAGAAATTCGTGAATAGAAATAGTTTTGTTTTTTCAAAATAATGAAAGATTTGCCAATATTTTATATCCTTTTTTGGAGGCGACTTTCTTAAAGTTTATCCTATAGTTTAAGCATATCACCTATCCCTCATATATGCCTATAGTTTTTAAGTAGCATGCACACAAGAGGAGGAACATCAAGAATGATAGATGAGACAATGACCAACTCCAAACAAGGACTATGGTGTAAAGTTGGTTTACTTTATTTTTCTCTAGCAATAAGAGATAATAATTATACAAACATAGCTAGTAAATGATAATTAACGTACCTGTATCATCAAAATCTTGATAGCATAAATATCATAACTTGTATTAGAAATATAATCTGTGTGTTCTTTGTAAGAAAGATGAGGAATCAATGGATCATTTAATGCTCCATTTCTCCTTTACTACTAAGGTTTGGGATAAAATTTGGGACTTAATGAATATGGACTGGGTCCCTCATGCTACTATCCAGTTGTTCTTTTTGTCTTGGAAAGCTCCTTCTATGAACACTTTGATTATTAAATTGTGGGATTTTATACTTATTTATCTTTGCTAGGGGGTTTGGAAAGAACATAATGATAGGATCTTCAAAGGAGTGGAATCCAACTCTATTCAGGTTTTCCATAAAATCAAGGTCCTTCTGCATGAAAATATGAAAATTTGCGGTAAGGGACAACAACCTTCTAATGATTGGGATGTGGGGTGATGAATAATTGGAATATAAGGAGCTTGATTCTGGATACAAAGGATCCTAACCCAAGGGAAAGTGCTAGATGGGATTGTCCTCTGACTAATTGGTTTAAGTTGAACTTCGATGGGGCCTCATAAGGGAACTTGGGCACTACTGGCTATGGAGTGGTGATTAGGAGTTCTAATGGTGATTTTGTTGGGGATATGGCTATACCTTCAGAGTGTCAAACCAATCATGTTGCAGAAGCCTCAACTTCTCTTTATGGTCTTATGTATGCCAAGGACTTGAATCTAGTAAATATTTGGATTGAAGGTGATTCCCTCAACATTATAAATTTCTTAAAGAAGATATACACACCATCATGGAACATTAGTAACATTATATCTAAGGATGGGGATATTATTAATTCTTTTCAAAAATGCATTATCTCTCATAATTATAGGGAAGAAAATGGCTTAGCCGATTGGGTTTCCAATGTGGCATGTTATAATGATCAAAAAATTATATGGGATTCATATGCCACTTTACCTGCTAATGGCTATGACTTTGTCAAGCATGAAAAATGGAAATCCCAAAAAACATCTTTTAATAATGACGTTGTTAGGGAATTATGATTTTTACTTCTTTGTAGTGAAGTGGGCAATTATTTTTGGAAATGTGGGCAGCTCGCACAAATTATGGGTTACTTCTTTCTATCAGTGTTTAGGTTGTGGTGATTGCAGGGTGATTGGAGTTCTTCAGTGTGAGGAAACTAGAGCCTCATCTTGCAAAGAGTTTGGGGTTTCTTAGTCAGAGAAATTTAGGGTGTTTGTTGCAGAGATTATGGGGGGAAAATGAAAACGGGTCGAACTGCCTAGTTGTGCAGAATGGAAGAATAAACCAAAGGTTTGGGATATCATTAGGCATGGCAATATTACCAGCTACATGGAGAGACTTAAAGGAAATAATCTTTCTATCACGCTCCAGTTTGTAAAATCTTGGAAGGATGGCTTGATTTTAGTCGAGAATCAGAGGATGGAGGTTACGGTTGAGACCACTGTGGAGGCTACTGGGTTGGATTTGGATGGGATGAATTTCTATAGGGAAAGGAAGATATCAGACAAGGCAATTGATGATTTTGTTGAGATTGAACAGGAAAGAAACCGTCTAGTTAAGATAGGTACTTCTTACGTTAACTCAGCTTCTATGTCTCGTCTGTGGCGGTTTATTTTCTTTGTCATTATGGAATATTTAACTTTGGATGGTAGATATACCAAATTGTATGGTTATCACTTTGTGCTTGCAAACCATTTTTGACATAATATTAGGGTGAATTTTCCTTCCTACCTGTTGCAATCTCTTGCCATTTCTACTCAAGCCATTCAGCATGACCCAACTGGAGAACATGTATGCCATGAAGGGCTTATGGTTTTGATCATGAATGTGCTCAAATCTAAAAAAATCTAGAAACCAAGGAATTTTAAAGTGGAAGATCAAGATATTGAAGGGAGTATTCAAAAAAAAGGCTATGACTCTAATACACAAGATGAGGTTGAAGAAGGTCTAGGCAGCCCTAAAATTAATTCTGGTGGCAACAATAAGAAAAAGAAGAAGAATACTGAGAAGGAGGATTCTGACCAAGAGAGGACAAGTGATTTTTTTGAAGAAATTGTTCGCGAGCACATCAAAAATAGGGGAGGCAGTAAAGGTAAAGGTAAGGGTTGTCTAGATGAGAGAGTGTCTATGCATTCCGATGATGAGCCTTTGGCTCAACGCCTAGAGAGGAAAAGGAAGCCTGTGTGGTATCAGGTCAATAAAAATGCTAAGAAAGTTAAAGATGATTTTGATGCTGATATTGATGAGCAAAGAACTAAATCTAAAGGGGGTGATAGTGGGTTAGGGTTGTCTAAAGGTATGTTTAGCAACCCGGGTTCTATTTAGAAGGACATTAGCATCTTAAAGCATAAAATATTTCTGCTAAAAAAGGAAATGGAACAATTTTCCAAAATGGTAAGAAGGGAAAGAACTCTAGAACAACATATTGACAGGCTCTCGGAGGTCATCAAAAATTCTGAAGAACTTAAAAATTTGATGCATAAGATTCTTGTGTTGGAAGCTAAATAGAGGGTTATGGACAAGGATATTAGTAGTGTCCAGGGGAAGGTGTCAAAACTTGAATCCAAACTAGGCAACATGGACAAACAACTTAAGCAGATGGTGGAAAATGTTTCTACCTTCCTAAAGAAGAATGAGGCAGGTAAAGACCAAGATTCTCCCTTGGGGGATGATTCTCAAGGACCAAGTATGCGTACCTGGGCCCATTCGAAGAAGATTGATGAAACTAGTAGGAAAGATGAGGTCAAAGCTACTCCTGAAACCATGCATTCTTTGGTGGATCAGGATGTGAATCTGATCAATACTCCTTAGTTGGTCGGTTGCTATTCCTTTGCTGGACTTTTGCTATTTTTTCTAGCACTATCCTCTGTGACCTCTTTTTGTTGTCTAAGGTTTGTTTCATGCTTGGTCTTGGTTTCTTTTCTCTCTCATTCTTTTCTCTTGCTTATTTCTAGAACTCTGTTGTTGTATAGGTTTTGAGTCCTTTAAAACCTACTTTTGCTTAATCAAAAATTGTATTAGAAATACTCAAATCATCATCAACCATATATTGTTTATTCAAATTAAATGTAACATGATCTTAATGAAGGGTCCTCCCATTATCAACACAAACTCACACAACATAATATAAAACAAAAAAAAATTAAAAGAAAGAAATAATTGCAATAATATGAAACTTTATTTCTATTATCTCCAATTAAATGGATCAGAATATTCAGAAATATATCATGCATAGCCATACGAGGATTTTTATTACAATATTTTAAAATCTATAGCCACCATGTACATCCTTAAAGAACTACCCTAGACAATTCTATGGGCCTTCATTATATAAGGGAAATTTTAACCTCCCATGAACTTGTACTATAAATACAATCCTAGAACTATATTAGAATTTTCTCAAATAAAATTTGAGGGCTCAAATCAGCTTTTGAAGGAATTCTAGTTTTACATCCTATGTAGTGCACCTTCTAGAGAACATAACTCTTCACATGTCACTTTGATTGACTATTATTACCCGATTTTATAAATCATGCAAAGTTCTATACAAGATTGAGTGGCAAAGGAACACTCCCATCAAGGTTTGCCACCTTTTTTGAGCCTCTAAAAAGTTGAAAAATGAGTTCAAAATATTTGTGCTATTTCTTCGAAACCATTTTTAAAAATGTATTCAAAACCAAACTTGATATTGTAGTATATATTTTATAGAAGGATCATATAACCAACGTGAACCTCTAAGGAAGAAATTAGAAAATTCTAACATAAAGCAAAAAATATACTAAAAATAGTAGTTATGCACTAAGATAGCCCTTATTGACAAACTAGACAAAAATTTTCTGGGTGATGCAAGTTTGACTTTACAATTGATATCCTCCAACATAAAACACTCTTAGTATTTTGAGAAAAGACCTTGTCACATCTTAGGTGTTTCAAGGAAAACAAAGGTGGTTATCCTCTTCATTTGATATCCATGATGAATCTTCCATAGGATTCCCCTTAGATTTGACAAAATGCTTTTCTTATATATTTTGTTTTACATACCTCTACTAATATAACTATTGAAGATGTCTATAATCTCAACTATATTTGTAGTTAATACAATATTCTATACTTTTTGTTATCTCATCTTCAACACTTTTTGCATGAGACTTTTCCAATCTTGAAATACTAGAAACATTTGTGAAACATTGAGTTCTCTAGAAAACTCTATTTCATAAAAATTTCTTGAATCATTCATATTCATTATTTTGCATGGTTCAAACTTCTTCATCTTTAATCTATTATATGATCTCATTAGAAATTTATCATTTCTCAAATGAACCATGACTTTATCTACAACATGAAAATCCTCATGCCTACTTTTCTCATTAGGTTTAGGCTTTTACTATGAATTTGTTTTATTAATATGTTTCCTTATGTCTTTATGTAAATTATTCAAGTATTCTATAAATTCTTCACCTTTGGTGCCACTTGTCTCTCCTTTGTCCAACTCATAGGTAATTCTAATAAATATGTAGGGGCTGATTCCATATACTATATAGAATGGATACCAATACTCTTATTGAAAAAATTATTTAATGCAAATTCTACCTATGGTAAAATCAAATCCCATCCCTTTGGTTTATCTCTACCCAAACATCTCAATAGATTCCCAAACTTGTATATGTTCATTAGTTTATGGTTGTTTTGTTGAGTTAAATTTCAAATCCATCCTCAACTTATTATTAAGTATTCTCCAAAAGTCACCATAAAATTGGTGTCTTCAGTTGAAAATATGCTCTTTGTAGAGGTCATGTAATCTCATCACTTCTTTAAAAAAAAAAAAAAAATTGACATAAACAACATAATTACTCTTCTTGCAAGGATCAAAATATTAAATCTTTCAAAATTTATCTACCACCACAAAATATAACCATTCTCCCTTTGAGTTCTTGGTAATCCAAGGAAAAATTCCATACTTTTGACCTCACATGGATTCTCTACTACATGTAGGTAATACATAATATAGTTTTATATTCTGCTTTGTTCATTTTGCCATCTAACATTTTCTACAACTTGGTACAATATTATCAACATCTTGTTACAATTATGGCTAGTAATAATTCTTACTAATAAAACAAATTATGTTATCTTAACCAAAATCTCCTACCAACCCTCCATTATGACTTTCTTTGATGATATTCTCCCTCATGGAATATCTTAAAATGTACAACCAACTAGGACATTTGATAAAAGACTATATTATAAAGGTAAAATATCTTTCTTTGTCTAGTGTAACAACTCCTATACAATCTCTCCAAAATTTTCCAAGATAAGGATCTTGTGGATTTGATCTTTTAAGCTCCTTAAACTTGACAAACTCAATCTACATCTTTATCAGTAAAAATTATTTCCCACTAAGGGTATTTCCAACTCTATATACTTTCCACTCATGTGATTTAAGAAAAGGGTAAAATTTTAAAAAAATCAACTCATTTAAAATGCATTTAATTCAAATTTTCTTGACTATTTAAATATTAATGTAAATCTTGATGATCAACAAATAAAACAAAACTCTATAGGAAAAATGTAATGTCTCCATTACCTCAATACCTGAACTATAAACATATAAATATCGATCATAAAGATAATACTTCTTTTGGCATCATTCAACTTATTACTAAAATAAGTAATGGGTTTACCTTACTAACTCAATACAACTTTAAGTTTATTACAACTAGCATTACACTGTACTTGAAATACCTTTTTAACATATGGAATTATAGAACTAGGTTATTCTATAGATTTTATTTTCAAGAAATCAAAACTCTTAGCTTCTCTTGCAATCTATTTTAAAAAGTTTCTATCCCCTCTCATTGTTTTAGTCAAAGGCTCATAATTACTACTACAACATCTAATAAATTCTCCATTAATTCTACCCAAACTATGAAAAAATATTACCTCTGTAGCACTCTTATTGATAGATGATTCAAGGATACTCTTCACCTTCTCTAGGTCTATTTAAGGTCATCTTTTGAAACTAAAAATCCAAAATACACTAACTCCCTCTTTGAAAAACTATATTTCTTCATACTAAACAACTTACCTTCCCTTAACCTATCAAAGATCCTATTAATATGTATTATATGATCTTCCAATGCCATACTAAAATTAAAATATAATCCATAAAAAAATGATAAAATTACCTTAAAAATATTTCAATACTTCATTAATAAGTTGTATGAATGTGCGTGGTGGATTGGTTAGCCTAAAAGACATGAATAACCACTCATTTAAGACCTCCTTTGTCTTGAAGTCTATCTTTCATTAATATTTTTCTTTGATTTGGATTTTTTGATACCAAATCTTTAGATATATCTTTGTGAAGTATAGATCTCCACTCAAATAATCCATAATATCACCCATCCTAGGAAAATAAAATCTATACTCGATAGTAATCTTGTTGATGGATTGATAATATATGTAAATCCTTTGTTTGCCATTTTTCTTTGATGTTGGTATCTTTGGTACAACACACGGGCTCATTTTATTTTGAATAAATCATTTCTATGATAGTTCTTGCACTTATGCTTTAAATTCTTCACTCTCTACTGGAGTCATGCTATGAGCTTCCTTATTTGGAAAACTAGAACCTAGAATAGCGTTCATCTTGTGATTGATATTTCTCGCTAGTGTCAATCAATCAAGTATATTATCACATAGAATATCTTCAAACTCATATAATAAATATTTAATTTCTATGAGCATATCTTCTACTTCCTCTTTACTATCTTTTGAAATTAAATAAAAACACATATGGTCATGCATCATTCTTTCTAGGTTCTTCCTTCCAACAAATAAACATTTTGGTATTACTACATACCATGTCCTTGATTTTCTTTAGTGAATTTACCTTGTGTCAGATTCCTTCCTTTATAAAAGAATAGTTATTTACATATCCACCATGTATTGCAAATTGTCAAGATATCCTTAACAATAAATGAAAAACATTCATACACATAATATCATACAAGCCCTTATCATGTTCCCAATCTTGAATTGTACCATAAATTTCTCATTGATCATAGACTTATGATCTTTTTTCAACCAAGAAATATAGTAGGGATGTAGATGCTTCTTTCTCCCTAACTTCAAATTATTAATCATTTCCTCCAAAATAAGATTATTAGTACAAGTGCATTCTGATCATTGAGAAAGGATCTTTTGGTAACAAGGACCTCTCTTATTTTTAAAATATTACATAATGATTTGCAACCTTTGTATACATGTGTAAATCATATATTTCTATATTGCTTCCTATTTTTTCTCTTTTGATGTGGGGAAAAATTAGAATCTCTATGACTTTTCTCTCCACAATGGAAACATGTCCCTCAAAAACCTCCCATTCCTTGCCCTTTCTATCTTCATCTTCCTCTCTAATTCCTATTATTTTGATCATTATAATTATAAAAATGATATCCCCTCTAATTTTAACTTCTACTTGATTCATCATTCTTTTCTTGATCTTCATTTTCGCCTCCACTAGATCTTCCACTACAACCTCTTCCAATTTTCTTTCTTTCAAACTTCTTGATGAGTTTCTCTTAACTTTAAAGAAAGCTAGTATTCCTCTTTTATAATAGTCATTCTAACTAGAATAAAATCCTCCCAAATATTTGGCCTTAACTAATTAAGGTATTTAATGCACCTTTTTTCCTTTTCATCTTCTATATGGACTATTATGATGAGGAATCAATATAATTCTTCCATACATTCCTGAAGAGATTTTCCCACTTGCTTCAATTCTTGCATTTTCTTGATGAAATAAAGCTCATAGTCAATGGAAATTAATTTTCTCTTTAATTATTCTATCATTTAGCCTCACTATTTGATCTTATCCTTTCCTCTTCTATTCAACTCCAAGTAAACCTCTTTCTACCAAATTTTTGCATGACCTTTCAACTTGACCTTTGCAAATTTGATCTCATGATCTTCTATGTATTCATAATCAAAATATGATTACATATCCTTTCAATCTATTTGATCATCTCAACTGGGTGAATATTTCCTTAAAAAGTGGAGACTTAACTCTTTTCCCTCTTTCTAATGCTTGAAATAGTCCTAAATATCTTATCCCCCTCAAGATCTATCATGGCTTAGGTTGTCCTTCTTGTTTAACTTTTCCTTGTTCTAAAAAGTGGTCAACACTTTTATCTCTTTATCTAATATTGGCTCCTCCACATAGTTCATCTTGTTGTTCTTGCACCTACTTTTGGAGATCTCTAAATGACTCTTCTTTCACACCCATATCATTTCCACAATAGTTCCTTTATAAAATCATTTTCTAGACTCATCTCTTAAACCCACAACCATAAACTTAGAAAAAACTACCTCACAATTGGTGCTTACATACTCAAGAAATCTTACTCTTATGTTATTTAATAAAGAGTAATACCCTTATCATCACAAACGCACACAAAAAAAGTTAAAATATAATGATAAATTGGAAGAAAAAAATAATTATAGGAACAAGAAACTTGATCTGATTTGTTATCTCCAATTAAATAGAATTAAATTATATTAAAAAATATAACATGTACAAGAACTTGAATGTTTCTATTATAGTATTCTACAATCCATAGCCACCATCTACAGCCTTGGATTTGTCTTGGATAACTCTATAGGCCTTTATTATATAGGAAAAAAATTAACCTCCCAAGTAGGTTCTAGAAATTTTAATCCCAAAATTTTAGATCAACCATACTAAATATATTATTGTTTATCTTTTCTTATATTATAATGGGCACCAAAAAGATTTGAAACTCAAATGATTTTTTGAAGGAATTTTATTTCTCCATTGTTAGCAGTACAACTTTCAAAGAACATAAATCTTCACTTACTTCCCTAATTGGTTATCATGACCCCATATTAGAAATGATTCAAATGTATCTATAGGTTCATGTTGAACAATGCTACTTACGCCAATGTTTGACCCCCTTTTTAGAGCCTCTAAAGCTGTTAAAAATAAGTTAAAAGTTTTTGAATCCTTGTACCAAATTTGAATGTTTTCAATATCTTCAATTCTAGACTTGATATTAAAACGAAGCTTTACTAGAATATTGATATAGCCAAAGTTAACCTCTAGGGAATAAATTAGAATTTTTTTAGCTAAAAAAACAACTTACCAAAAATAGAATCTTTGTGCTAAGATTATTGTCATTGACAAACCACACAATATTTTTTGGGGGTGGTGCAAGATTGAATTTACACCTATAATGCTCTTGCATCAAATCTATGATAATAGAATCATCATGTTTTTTCAATTTCATTAGTTTAAAATTAGATTCCCTTCTTGGGATACACATAGTTTGGTCAAAGGGAATTGAAGCATAAGAAGGTCTCTTAGGGAATCTATGTCTAACTATGTAAGGGAAATAAGATTCATGAGGGAGATAAGATTTATATAATGGAGAAGATTGCCTTCAGATAGTTTCTTGGATGATTGAACGCCTCTTGAAATTTTGACAATGATATGAAATATTTATCATGTTTGGAAATAAAGAAAGATAGGTTGTTTATATACCTATCAAAATATTTTGGATATAAAAAATTAATGAAATCCAATGATATTTTAGATTTCCTTCTTTAATAATGAAAGTAGGCTCTAATTGAAATAATCTGTGGGTTGGGAAGGAGGATAAAATTTTAGAGTTATAGGTAATATTTGGATGGATCAAGCATAATAGGCATGAAAGCTTGAGAATGCTAAAATGGACTTAATTAGGCTTTTAATAAAATGATTATAGTTTAGGATAGTACAAAGAGTAACAACCCTAACACCAAGAAATGGTGGCACAAAGAAATCGAGATGCAATAATTATAATATTGAATAATTTGGTGATAAAATATTATAATTATTGCAAACTTAATATTTTGGATAGAAAAAAGTTTGGATCTACATAATTTTTTCAAGGAGTTTCAAAATATCAACTTTATATAATTGAGTTCAACAAGATCTAAGGTACTCATGAACATATTATAATTAAAATGTTTATAATTTTGTCATGTAGGAATTAGGTTCATACTATTGAACAAACATAGGGTAAACCAAATGTTTCTAACTAATAATTTCATCAGAGAGAAGCAATAATGTTAGGATAAACCTCAACCTTGTGACCTTCGTCAACTCATAGTGTTTCTATTGAATTGTCAGAGGGAAATGCCAATGGTAAATGAATGATATAAAGTGTACCCATATATCAAATGTTTAGTATATAAGCCAAGGATTAGATAATTGATATCATTAACAAGTTTTTCTTTGACCATGAAATCCAATTTCTCATAGCTCAATCTTACTATCATAAGGAGATTGCAAACATAGTTGCAAGTGGAGGACCATTATATGTGCCAATAGTTGAGCACAAATTAAAGATCATGATCTTAGATTTAAAAAATATTCCAAGCTTGAAGTTTTGATGGAGGTGATGACAACATATTGAAAAGAGTCTAGATGCAACATAGTTATGAATTGGTATCTATATGAATTAGCTATCATCCACTTACCAATATAATGGTTACACATAGGGAGGGACTATACTTTCTTAAGGTCTAGTATTGTCTAGGGAATCACAAAGATGATGATTTTTTGTTTGGTTTCCTTGCAGAAGCTATTGAGTGGGATATAAAATATGGTCCAAGTAGTTATAAATGCAACAAACATGTACACATTTATAAGGAAGTTGGTTGAGGTATCCTATAAACATATTTTGGTGGACTCCATGTTGTTTTAATGCCATGAACGCTACACTTAAAAGGGACATAGGGAAGATTGAATTTATCAGAGGAGTTTTTAATAATGTGAGAGATGTGTAGATGTTTATTTGCAACCACCACACTTCACACACACTCTTCATGAGCTTCACAAGGAATGAGTTCTTGAAACCACTTGAGATTAGATATGTATCCGAATTCATTCTCTTGGAGTAAATTATTGAGTCGCAAGGGCATTGCAATCTATGGTTGCAATAAGTGATTGGAATTTTTAGTATGAAGCCAAGATAGAGTATGAAAAGAATGTGAAGGAGATAGTGAAGTGATGTGTCTATAAGAGTGATGTGTAATTAATAGTTTGTATTATTGCTCAAATTTTCCAGGTCATCAAATATAAGGATGGGGGTGTACCTACCATTGTAGAGGTATATAACTTCATTAATTCTATACTTGAATATATGAATGCTATTGTGCAAGAAAAATATGACATTTTAGCATTCTACTATAATGACATTTAATCATTCATTCACTATAGATAAGAGATGTTGAACACTCCATTGCATATGGTTGGTTATGCATTGAATCAAAAGGGGTACATCCCTAAGTTTGTTAGAGTTGCACATATTACAAATGATGAAGTGAATGCAAGGTTATTTAGGAGCGTTAATAAGATGTATGATGTTGAAATCATTGGCAAGATTCACACTAAGTCGATCAAGTTTTCCACTCTTAGGGGTTATTTGGATATAGAAAGGTGGATATGAGAAATATGGCACATGAGAAGATGATTTTGTAGTAAATTTTTTAATGGATAAAAATAAAGACTACCATACTAGCCATTCATTTTCTACCTAAGGTTTTATGTTCGTATGTTATAGAGAGGAAATGAACTACTTGTAGCTTCATCTACTTTCTTAAGTGGAATCAAATTACCTTTTGGAGAGTACAGAAGCTAGTACCTATATATAGTTCCTTGTGTATCACAGACTGCAAGACACATATGTACAAGGAGAGTCTAATAGTACGATGTGATGTAGAACTAGAAGAGTTATTATAGATTGATAAGGATGACATTGTAATGCCTTTAGATATAGGGATGATTTGTGTTCATTTAGTGTATCTTGATCATGAGGGATTCAGTAGTCTCAACAATTAGAAGTTTTTCTTTAAGGATGATTAGAAAACTCCCTTCATTATAATTTGACATTTTGTATTTCATTGATATTATTCGATTCGTTTTTGTTATCATCTTTATAATATTTATGATATAATAAAAATCTTCATTCACTATTTTAACAATTTCATTTGAAATTGAAATTTTATTAATATTCTATTGGAATTAATAAATAGATTATGCGATATCCAAATATTCATCGGTACTTGGCATTTGCAAATAGAGATGATCATGCACAACGTTCAATGTCTGTAATGTCTATGACGAGAGCAGGGAACACATGTTCCCAGTCGGCGTCTGCCTTGTTTGATCCGTCAACATTTTCATGTACGTCACGAACTTTATAACTCCCGATTATGTCTCCCATATTAAGTGTTGACGGAGCCAAATCAAACCTTTAAAGTGTCAGCCTTCTTGTTCCTTCCCCATCACCCGTGATTTGTGAACGGGCAGCCTTGTAAGTCAAAAAGTTATAATCTAAACTCCACGTACAATTACATTTGCATTTCTTTCCTGTCTCTGAAAAATCCCAGTGCGTTGTCCACTCTGTTCCCCAACTAAGACACGGACGAACACAGAATGAATGATATGAACAAACTGCCAACAAGTTTTACCCGGACGTCCAATAGATTTGTATCTGTGGGAGAGTTATATATAATGATAATTTTTAAACATTATAGACTAAATTATAGATAAGAAGAAAATAGTTTTGGAAGAATAAGTTAACTTTGACTAAAATTAAACTTTAAATGTGATGTTTAAGCCATCCTATAAATAAAAGAATAAATTCTGATTAGACTAGATTAGGTTGTAGTGATTAAAGAAATGAGAGACTGTGAGAGAAAGAGGAGATGGAATGCAAAGATTGAGCAGGTGAGTATATTAGAGAGAGTGTAAACCATAATGGAGATACACCATATCACTCACCTCCTCACCGGCCATGATCGTGTTCAAGGAATCCACATTCTCTATTGGTTTAAAAATTGCAAACCAAGGGACAAACATTACATGCATGCCTCTGCTATCTTTTCCTTTCAGCACTGCCAATATTTGTTTTTATTTTTTCTTATAGATTAGGTTGGGCTTTTGAATTGGGTTTTTGTTAAGATATGGTAGCTTCGGTCAGAATTAAATTTGGAAAATGTTTACACGTGTGTGAATGGATGTTTATCAATAATGATACATATATTCACACGCCTACATATACTCCATTATTATTTTAGATGTCAACCTTAAATTGATCCTTATGCATCCATATCAAACTTAGATGAAATTTGATTACATCTCTTGAAATCTAATTGGTAATCAACCTTGTACTCAATTGATGTAGTATTTATTATATACTAATATTGACTAAGTAATATTAATGTTAACTAATTATCCCATCCGCCTAGGATCGAGTATATTAGTTAGTTAGTATTTGAAATTGTGTCTCTTCATAATGAATAGTCACAACTAGCCATTCTCTTGGCCATTGGATGTGTGTGTGTGTGTGTGTGTGTGTGTGTGTGTGCGCGCGCGCGCGCGTGCTAGTTGGAACAAGAGAAATAATCATCAAAATTGATAAATGGTATACTTCTCTACAATTGTATGCATAGTAAAATGACTAAACATTTCATCCTTGGTTCATAGTTTCCAAAATTCAATATTCAATCAAGTTCGTATAAGCACCTACAACAAGAATATTTCTAATTAATATCTATATACAATAGAAATTAAGATATCCCAAGTCTAATAATAAGTTTGATTTTTGATAATGGTATCAGAGCCAAGTTAGGAAAATCATAGGTAAACTTAGAGAAATTATGCTACACACTTTGATAAAGTATTGTCACACTTCCATCACTCAAAATAAAAAAATCCAATTAGATTTTAGGATTTCCTTGAGGGTGCCAACAATTTCATAGCATGGAAATTAAAAATTATGATGATATCAGATGAGGAGAAAGTTGATTCATATGTAAAAGATAAGAAGACAAAACTTGAGGATGAGCAAAAAAAACCCAAAGGGTTGATAATAATAAGAAATCTATGTCCAATTGATAATGGATTCTATGAGAGACTGCATAATACCTATACTAGCAAACCAAACAACTTCATATCTCATCTTAAAATCTCTAGAGAATACCTTTGAGATAAATAATACGGGCATGGCCCTTGCACTCAAAACATAGTCGAATCACAAAAGTATGAATAAAGGAGAATATGTGAATGCCTTCTTCATGAGAATAAATAAACAAGGGATCAACTATCAAACATTGGGTATGAGATAGAAAAGAAACAACTATCCCTTGTAGCTCTAAGCAGATTACCAAACTCATGGGAATCCTTCAAACAAGGCATACATGCAAGGTCAAAAATCCCAAAGTTAGACCACCTAATGTTCAACTATCTACAAGAAGAAGCTAGGAACTTACCTAAAGGAATCAAACAAAAATCCATAAATGAAGACCTTGATGTTCTGAATACTAACCATCAAAAGAAATGAAAGAAGAATGACTTTAAAAGGAAGAAAAACTTTCATGGGAAGGGAAATCTAAGGAGAGATGCTTCACAAGTCCAATATTTTAGATGTGATGAATATGGATATTATGCTACCAAATGCCCTAACAAAGTTAAGGAACAAGCATTCTATGCTAAAGTTATATAAATAAATATGGAAGAGGATCCTAAGAAGTTCTTATTTTATTCAACACTATCAAATAATCTATCAAATAAAGTTAATACTTAGGTGATTGATAGTGGGTCATCTAGACATATCCTTAGATTTTGAGAATACCTTGATACTATAGTTGAAGAAATTAAGGAAGAGGTAGCAGTCAGAGATGACTCCACACATCACTTAAAAGGAGTGGAAACTTGTATAATCAAAATAGATTTAAGAATCACTATTCAACTACAAGATGTACTATTTGTACCAAAAATTAAAGGAAACCTAGTATCTATATCTACCCAAGAAGATAATTGATATAGAGTCACTTTCGTGAATGGAAAATCTATATTATGTAAAAAAAATTATGATTTCTCCACAAAGTCCTATATTTGCTTCCTAAAATGTAAAGATTTATAAGAGATTCTTAAGAAATTCAAAGAATTCAAGGCCCTAACAGTGAACTCATCTAGAGAGAAAGTTAAAACCCTGAGAACAAACAATGGGAAAGAATTCACTCACAAATCTTTAAAGAATTTTGTATTAATGCCAGGATTAAGAAGGAATTCATTGTACACTATAATCCCCAACAAAATGGGGTGGTTGAGAGGAAAGTTTGAACCATTGTGGAAGATGTAAAGTCAATGATGTATGGCCAAAATCTTGATACTTCATTTTGGACAGAAGCTTAAAGAACAAATGTCTACATAAAAATTAGTTGTTCTCACTCACATCTTGATAATATAAAACCAAAAGAATAGTTTATAGGGATAAAACCTAATATAAGCCATCTTAGGATTTTTGCACATCCTATATACATACATGTACCTAAAGAGATTTTCTTTTTTTTGCATCTTTATCTAAAAAATAGGATTTTTGTAGGTTACAATGAAACTTCTAAAGGCTACAACATATACCTATCTTATCAAGGTTGAGTAGAGACGAATAGAGATGTAACCTTCAAGGAAGACATTGCCTTCAAAAGGTCAAAGAGCTCAATTAAGTTTGAAATTTGGGATTCACCTAAGAACATGGAGCAAGAACCTACTTCTAAGCCTTTGAGAGAGCAACCAGGACAAACCTCTAATGAAATCCAAATTAATCTTGAAATCTAGAGGGACAAAAATCAAACTATTACCAAAAGGAAACAATGACTTTGGGTTGGAAAGGTTCTTGAGTAAGCTAAAATAAAATTTGCACTAAAAGGCACTTTTAGACAGATTTTAAGAGGCCTAACATATTACCAAAGTATGTGGCTTTAATGAATGAGATTATAAAATCAAAACATGCCAGTGTAGTTGAAGATCTTAAGAAAAAAGTATGAAAAGATAGCATGATAGAAGAGTATCAATCCATTCTAAAAAATGACGTGTGGGATATAGTACCTAGACCTAAAGGGAAATCCTTTGTCTCCTCTAAATAGATCTTCAAAATTAAACATGCTACAGATGGTATTATAGAGAAACACTAGGCATGATTTTTAGCCAGAAGATTCTCTCATAAGGAAGGAATTAATTATCACAATAAATTTTCACTCTTAGCAAGATATACTTCTGTTAGAGTAGTCATACTTGTTGTCATAACCAAAGGTTGGAAGATAACTAGATGGATATTAAAATTGCATTTTTGAAAGAGACCATTGAAGAGGAGGTCTATTTGGAACATCCTAGGGGTTTTATGATCTATAATGAATCATGTCATGTATGTAAAATAAATAAATTATTATATAGACTTAAATAGTCTCCTCAAGCTTGGTATGTGAGAATTAGTAGTTATCTTATGAAATTAGGACTCCCTAAGAATTATATGGATCCAAATATCTACTTTAAAATCATCAAAGCTATCATTAGTATTAATTCTTTATGTTGATGATCATCTCATTGTTAAAGGTAAGGACTTAGCATTAGAAATTGATATGAAGGACTTGGATATTTTACACTACTTCATAGGTTTGGAATTTTAGTAGGAATCTAATGGTATTCCTCTAAATAAAGGAAACACATTACTAATATTTTGAAGAGATTTGGAATTCTAAATTGTAGGCTCATGTCCACACCCATGGAAAAAAAATTGCATAAGTTATATGAGGCAATAATAAAATCTAAATTTGCAGATTGTACCCTCTACACATAGATGATCAAATATTTGATGTACCTTATTAACACACGACCTGCCATTTTCTATGTAGTTAATGTATTAAGTCAGTTTATGAGTGGACCATGTGAAATACCACTTTTTTCTACTAAACATATGTTGTGATACCTACAAGGTATGATTGGATATGGAATCAAATATATAATAAATTTAATCTAGACCTACATGGATAATTAGATTCAGATTGGGTTGGTAGTCTGACTAATCAAAAGTGTACCTCTCAATGTTGTTTCAGTTTGGGATTAACCATGATATCTTGGATTAGTAGGAAATTGTCTTGAGTAGTACAAATTTCTACAAAAAAAATATTGCAGCCTCTATGTAGAATAGACAAGAAGTATAGCTCCAAAAGTTTATTGTAGGACTATTTGGTGAACCCGTGAAACCTACAAGTAGGTAAGTGCACCAAGTTGTGGTGCCAAAAGGGGGGTATAAGTGGACACCTTTTTCCTAAAATCTGCAAATTTTGAACTTCAACAAGAATTTGAAGATAGTTACGCTCAAAATTTTAAGATATGACAAAAACAAAAGTTATAGTCCTTTGAATCTAGTTTCTAAACTACTAATTTTTTTTCAAAATGGTTTAGTTTTAGGTTCTCAAAAAAGGGAGCCACAAAAAGTGGTACTGTTTATTCCAAAAAAACATAACACAGTACAAATTGTGGCCCCCCTAAAATTTTAGGTTTTATTTTAAAATTTTTTAATCGCTCTAGTGAAAAGTTACTTAACACTATGTAGTTTATCCCAGATTTTTTGGGTAATTTTATAACGTGTATTTTTTTTAATGAATTTTTTAACTAGACACATCCCCAAAAGATGAAATATCTATGTGCTCCACCTAGAAAGAATGGAAAACTAATCTAAAATCAAATTTTTTTTTCAAAGTGTGTAGAATGGAGTCTAGTTTCTAAAAAACTAAGTTTTTGCAAAATTTGATGAAGGAGCTAAAATCTATAGCCCAATTAGTACATGGTGGTTTTTGACAAAAAATGAACATGCATTCAAAAGAAATTATAGATGAAAGGCTTGAAATAGTTCAAATTAAAAATAAATTATATGGTTAGATAGCTAACATAGAGACCTATGATGCTATGTAACTTGATCTTATCGATATCCAACCACAAGGAATCTTGAAGGGGAGCACACAAAAAAAATCAATCATTTTTGGTATGTTTGCTAGAAAACATGTCTCGGGCCTATTTATAAACTCCAAACCTTTGGGTTGGATCTCCAAGGCAAAACCAAGCCTTAGGCTTGGTTTTAATACAAAGCTTTCAATAGCGTGTGTGCCTAATAGCTCACACTCACTATTAGAAGAATTTAAATTCTCAATAGCATGTGCGCGCTATAGTGCGCATGCACTATTGAGACCTAAATTGCAACCCAAGAGCAGGAGAGAGCTAGGTTGGGGGGGGGGGGGGGGGGAGGGAATGGCTATGTGTGTGTGTGTGAGAGAGAAAGAGATAGAGAGAAAGTAGGGGATGGGAGAGAGGAAGTGAGAAAGAGTAGGGGTGGTAGAGAGAGTATAGGATGGGAGAGTAGGGGTGGCAAAGAGAGTACAAGATGCAAGAGAGAGTAGGGGTGGTAAAGAGAGAGTATGAGATGGGGGAGAGAGATTGAAAGTAGGGGATGGGAGAGAGAGGAAGTGTGAGAGAGAGTACAGGTTGGAAGAGAGAGATTAAGAGTAGGGGATGGGGGAGAGAGAGAGTAGGCGGTGGGAGACAGAGTGGGAGAGGAAGAGTGAGAGAGAGGAGGATGGAGTGCATGTGTGTGAAAGAGAGAGAATAGGGAATGGGAGAGGGGGAAGATAGAGTAGCTCGAGAGAGAGTAGGAGATGGAAGAGAGAGTAGGTGATGGGAGAGGGAGAGAGGAGGGGGTGGAAATGTGTGTGTGTGTGTGTGTGTGTGTGTGAGAGAGAGAGAGAGAGAGAGAGAGAGAGAGAGAGAGAGAGTAGGGGATAGGAGAGAGTGTGAAAATGTGAGAGTAGGAGGTAGTAGAAAGAGAGAGAGTAGAGAGGGAGAGAGTGAGAGTGAGAGAGAGCGTGAGAGTGAGACTGAGAGAGAGAGAGAGAGAGAGAGAGTAGCTAGTGGGAGAGGGAGAGAGAGTGAGAGAAAAAGTAGGGGATGGGAGAGAGTGTGAGAGTGTGAGAGAGAGTAGGGATTGCAGAGAGAGAGAGAGTGAGAGTAGGGGATGGGGGAGAGAGAGAGAGAGAGAGAGAGAGAGTAGGCAGTGGGAGAGGGAGAGAGAGGGGGAATGGAAGTGTGTAAGAGAGATAGAGTAGGGGATGGGAGAGAGTAGATAGTGGGAGAGGGAGCGAGAGAGAGGGGGGGGGGGAATAGAAATGTGTATAAGAGAGATAGAGTAGGGGATGGGAGAGAGTGTGAGAGTTTGAGAGAGAGTAGGGGGTGGCAGAGAGAGCTCGTATGGGATGGGGGCACAAGAGAGAGAGAGAGAGAGAGAGAAAGAGAGAGAGTAGGGGATGGGAGAGAGAAAGTGGAGAGGGAGAGAGAGTACTTGACAGAGAAATAGTAGGCGGTGCAAGAGGGAGTGGGGGAGGGAGAGAGAGGGGGGATGGGAGTGTGTGTGACAAATCTAGAGAGTAGGGGATGGGAGAGGAAAGAGAGAGGGGGGGATGGGAGTGTGTGTGTCTATGAAAGAGAGAGAGAGTAGGGGATGTGAGAGGGGAGAAAGAGTAGGGGATCGGGGAGAGAGAGTAGGCGGTGAGAGAGGGAGAAAGAAGGGGGAATGGGAATGTGTGTAAGAGAGATAGAGTAGGGGATGGAAGAGAGTGTTAGAGTGTGAGAGAGAGTATGTGGTGGCAGAGAGAGCTCGTACAGGATGGTAGAGAGAAAGTGAGATTAGGGGATGGGAGAGTGTGTGTGTGTGTGTGTGTGTGTGTGTGTGTGTGTGAGAGAGAGAGAGAGAGAGAGAGAGAGAGAGAGAGAGAGAGAGAGAGAACTTGAGAGAGAGAGAGAGGTAGTAGGTGGTAGGAGAGGGAGTGGGAGAGGGAGAGGGAGAGAGATAGGGGGGATGGGAGTGTGTGTGACAGATCTAGAGAATAGGGGATGGAAGAGAAGAGAGTGGGGGGATAAGAGAGAGAGTGTGTGTATGCGAAAGAGAGAGAGTAGGGGATGGAGGATAGAGAGTAGGTAGTGAGAGAGGGAGAGAGTGAGAGTAAAGGATGGGAGAGTGTGTGAGAGAGAGTAGGGAATGGGAGAGAGTGTGAAGGAGAGTAGGGAGAGGGAGATAGAGAGAGGGGGATGGGAGTGTGTGTGAAAAATCTAGAGAGTAGGGGATGGGAGAGAAGAGAGAGAGGGGGGGGATGGGAGTGTGTGTGTGTGTGTGTGTGTCTGTGAAAGAGAGAGAGTGTGACCATATGTGAGAGAGTAGGGGGTAGTAGAGAGAGAGAGTAAAGAATGGCAAAGATAGAGTGAAAGGATGGGAGAGTGAGAGTGAGAGAGAGTAGGGGGTGATAGAGAGAGAGAGAGTATGGGATGGGAGAGACAAAGTGAAAGGATGGGAGAGAGAGTGTGAGAGAGAGTAGGGGATGGGAGAGAGTGTGAGAGAGAGTTGGGAATGGGAGAGAGAGAGAGAGTAAGAGTAGGGGGTGGGAGAGAGAGAGTAGAGAGGGAGAGAGAGAACTTGAGAGAGATGGATAGTAGGCAGTGGGAGAGGGATGGGAGTGCATGTGGGAGATCTAGAGACTAAGGGATGGGAGAGGGGAGAGAGGGGGATGTGAGTGTGTATCTAAAAAAGAGAGAGTTTAGGGGATGGGAGAGGGGAGAGAAAGAGCAGCCCGAGAGAGAGAGAGAGAGAGAGAGAGAGAGAGAGAGAGAGAGAGAGAGAGAGAGAGAGAGAGTAGTAGATGGGAGAGAGAGACTAGGTGGTGGGAGAGGGAGAGAAGGGTGGATGAGAGTGTGTGTAAGAGAGAGTAGGGGATGGGAGAGAGTGTGAGAGAGAGTAGGGAGAGGGAGATCAAGAGAGGGGGATGGGAGTGTGTGTGAAAAATCTAGAGAGTAGGGGATGGGAGAGAAGAGAGAGGGGGGATGGGAGTGTGTGTGTGTGTCTATGAAAGAGAGAGAGTAGGGGATGGGAGAGAGTGTGAGAGTGTGAGAGAGAGTAGGGGGTGGCAGAGAGAGAGTATGGGATGGGAGAGATAGAGTAAATGGATGGGAAAGAGTGTGAGAGAGAGTAGGAGGTGGCAGAGAGAAAGAGACAGAGAGTATGGGATGAGAGAGATAGAGTGAAAGGATGAGAAAGAGTGTGAGAGAGAGTAGGGGATGGGAGAGAGTGTGAGAGAGAGTTGGAGATTGGAGAGATAGAGTAAGAGTGGGGGATGAGGGAGAGAGAGAACTTGAGAGGGAGATAGTAGGTGGTGGGAGAGGGAGTGGGAGAGAGGGAGAGAGAGGGGGGATGGGAGTGTGTATCTATAAAAGAGAGAGTTTAGGGGATGGGAGAGGGGGGAGAGAGAGAGAGTAGTAGATGTGAGAGAGTGAGAGAGAGAGTAGGGGATGGGATGTTGGAATGTCTTAATGGGGAGAATGCTTCTGAAAGGAGGGGGGGGGGGGGGAGGTGAATCAGAAGTACTAGCCTTTCAACTAATTTTAAACCCTTAACAACATATTAACATGCATGCATATAAACATTAAACAATCATGAGAAAAAGCATGCATCACCACATAACACTTGAGATTTTGGTAACCCAGAAACCCTCCAGGAATAAGAAGGTAAAATTGGGGTGGGGATGATACCCACAAAATTACTACAGCAATTGATTTCAACCACTTCTAATGGTTTTCCCTATTAAAGGCCTGCCCTGTTAAAGACTACTACACACTATTAAATGTGACCCTGTTAAAGGATTTCTACACCATTTTAGGAGTGTGCCTTGTTAAAGGACTTAAGAGCATTCAACTTAGAATGCCACCTTGTTAAAGGATTTACATAAGGTTGTTAAACCTACCCAAGTCTATGGGATTTCCAAGTTCCTAATACAATTGTGAGAGAGTATTAGAATAATACACCTGATCTAATGCAATCTCTGATGCTGATCTCAGGTACTTGATCTGCTCTTACTATTAACTAATCTCTACTAGATCTGATCTATTGATTGTGTTCCTTGTTCTATTCTAATCAACTAGATGTGTAAATGCTATCCTTTCCTCTAAATCTTTGACACCAATGTTCTACAGTGACCTTAATAGGCTTTGCTTTTCCTTCTTCTCACAATTCCTTTCTCCTCTATATGTTCAATGGCATCAAGACTCCCTTATAAAGATTAGTGGTCCATCATGCATCCTTGATTAAAATGTTCCTGCTCAAACCCTTGAAATTCACCCATTGGCTGCATGCAATCTTCAATTTTCTGATTGGTTGCATGAGGATTGCATAGGTGATTGTGAGGATTTGATCTTATCCTTTTATCCTATCAATGAGTCATGCATAACCATTTTTCTTCTTGGCTTGCAATTGCACAAACTTTTATGTTGATCTTGCATTTCTTGGCACATGAATTAATACTGATACTCGGCACCATCTATTCTAGATTTCTCGACATCTACTGTAGTTTCTGCATTACTCGGCTTTTACTGATTCCTATATTACCCAGCTCGTATAGGATTACTATGTCACTCGGCTCCTATTGAATTCCTGCTTTGCTCGGCTCCTGTTGGATCTTGAGTCACTCAACATCTACTATAATGTGTTGTGCTCGGCAACAACTATAGTTTTCTCAGCACTACCTATGACTCGACACATCAAGAAATTCTAGCTCGGCTTCCATTGTATACTCGACGTGTATAATGAAGATGATTAAGTAATTTGACACTCATTTGTCAATCTTACTTATAGATCAACAATCTCCCCCTTTGACATGAGTGTCAAAAAAACTTACTAATCATTCATGAACCAATCCTTGTGTGTCCTTTCTTCACTTACAAATTTTCAAAAAAATATAGTGAACAACAATATACCTTATGACTCCCCCTGAGTTGATTATGCCTTATTATGTCATGCTTTCAAAATTTGGCAATTGTGCTACCCCTTAGTATATTATCTATATTATCTCCTCCTTTCTACATTATCTCCCCCTTTTTGATACTTATGTCAAAGGGTTCTAAATAGTAATGCCATGCTTGGCCAAAAATGTCTTGTTTACCTCAAGGAGTATTTTGAGAGCTGTATCCCAATTATTCAATGCAATATCTAATGACTTGTGTTGGATTGCAAGCTCTGCTCCTAGATCAACAAGTCCTCCATGAGTAGAAATATTGGGATCTTTCTTCAGGACTATTTCTGCATACATTTGGTCCTTATGTAATATCTCCAATTGAGGAGTGATAGAGGCTTGTATTTGCATTAGCTTTTCTATAATAGTGGCCTCTTCTACTGATAATGCAACTAATTCCCTTTGAATGTGAAGCATTTGAGTAAAATGCTTCTCACTCTATGTAGGATTTGAGGGTAGTTGCATATTGGAAAGCTTAAGGTTGCTCTCAAGGTTCAAATTTTTTTGATTTATTTCTTGTGTGAACCTAGAAAAATCACACAATTTGCTATAAAGGGAAAATATATTCCATAATACAATCTTTACATTATCTAGTTTCTTGGCAAGGTATACCTATCCCAAAATAATGTTATTGGCTATCTTTTGGTTGACCTTGCCTACAAACTTCTTTTCTAACCATTCCATGAGTTTCAAATTTGTGTCATGGTCTTCATTATTCACTTGGTCAACTTCAATCTGGAGGTTGTAGGCTAAAGGCATCCATGAATATATCTTTGATCTCATTCATTGCCTGCTTGTAATTGTAGTCTTTCCTCAATGCCTCTTGTCTCCTTCTCTTATCCAATGCACTCTGTATTTCATTCATCTTTTCTTCAGTTAGAGTGCTTGAATCATAATAGGGTATTTGGATTTCTTCGTCAAGCTCAGGAATACCATAATGAATGGTCCTGGCTACCCTAGTAGAACTTGAGCTTGGTGTATTGACTTGTAAGGTCAACCTGTCAGTACTTGGCTGCTGGATAGGTTTGGTAGTAGTACATGTTTTTGGCAATTCAACCAAGGTTTGTATTGTAGATTCCTCCTTATCTTGTGTTTCTTCTTTATCCTCTTCTTCTTGCTTATCTTCTTCTTCTTGTGTCACTGCTATTGGGGGTGTACTTGCTCTCTGTACTATTATACCTATGACTTCTCCTGATGTTGCACTTGGCTCCTGATTAGCTTGCAAGGCTATTCTTGGTGGTGATGGAGGTAGTACAAATGGAAGTTGAATAGTTTGAGTGATTTGAGGTGGTTCTTGTAGTGACACTTTGGCTTCTTTGATTTTATCTACTAACTTTTGAAGATCATCTACACTGACCAATACAGGACTTGTACACAATTGTGCTTGAAGAGTTGTTTGGTCAAGGATCTTAGTTAGATCCTCTGCAGTTAATGGGTTGATGTTTTGACTTGAGGTGTCAACAACATCCTTAATATTTATGATTTCTACAAGTGTGGTAGTAGAGTAAGGAGGGCTAGGAGGTGGAAGTTGTGTGTCTTGCACACTTTGCTGCTCATCAGTACTTTTGCTTTCCTCCTCTTCAACCTTTTTCTCTATTTTTTTCTTCTCTTCTCTCCTCTTCCTTCTTTCCTCTAGTTTAGTAGCAGCTTCTTCTTTGTATTCCTCTTCAAATACATCTTCAATTTTCTTATACAAATTCTTCCACGATCTGGTGGTTTTCTGCAAGGTATTTTTTAGTGGCTAATATTCATAAATTGGCTAATTTTAGAAAAAAATTGCTAGTACTTTGGCTAATAATTTAAGATTTATTCCAACCTAAATCGCCACATTTTTATTAAATTTAGCTCTAAAATATTTAAAATCACTCAATAATTTATTTATTAAAAAATTTGAACTCAAAGATTTGCCACAATATTCGATACGTGATTATATTTGATTCACCTAAATATTATATATTATCAAAGAAATTAAAATTAATTCACCAATAATTATCATAATTATTAGTTACTTTATAGATATATCACCAATATTTAGTTTTCACTATTGATTTAAAATATAATGTAATTATCCTCATAATTTTCATGAGATTAAACATGTTCAATTTTGATTTGTAATATTCCATGATGATTAGCGAACTTCCTATTATTATTGAGATTTGCCAATATTTTCTACTCAAAAATTATGATTCCAAAATAATTGCCAATGTAAATAATATTTAAAATTAAAAAATTGAGAGATTCGCTGATAAAAATAATTTGGTTTTTCAAAATAATGAAAGATTCACCAATATTTTATATCTTTTTCTAGAGGGGGCTTTCTTAAAGTTTACCCTGGTTTTCTGTACAACTTCTTCAATTTTGTTTTGGAGAATCGAGAATGCCCTATACTTAGGTGTAAACCTAGTGTTATGCCTTTTGATTGCTTTACTTATTTGTTCCTTTGTCAAATTAGGCAATATACTTGCTAGGGTTGATTCCTGCATCTCCTTCTCCATTATTAGACAGAAATGCCATCTGTCTTCTACAATTTTAGACAATTCCTTTAGCAATTGTCCATCAAGTTCAAGTGGTGTATACTTGAACTATGCCATTAATGCATAGACTGA
The DNA here is from genome assembly GCA_028749045.1 of Cupressus sempervirens. NCBI lineage: Eukaryota > Viridiplantae > Streptophyta > Pinopsida > Cupressales > Cupressaceae > Cupressus > Cupressus sempervirens. The sequence goes on along the minus strand of CM053787.1, from coordinate 488,534,742 downwards.
TTCCTCTATGTTGTTTTGTTCCTCTTTACTAAACTTATTGAAATCAATCTTTTTCATATCACTTAATTCTCCATTCTTAATCTTTTCACATAATATATCAACTGAAGACTTAGGAGGATGACTTACTTTTTCAGACTGATCTTCTTCATTAGTATCAGGTTGAGCCACGTATCTTTTTCTTTTCCTTGGCTCTTCCTATGCCTTCTTGGTTGGTTTCTTCTTTGTGGCTTCCTCTTTGCCTTTTTGTGTGGAGGCCCTTGTTGTAGCTCTGGTTGTTGGCTTCTTGGATGTTGGTGTGGTAGCTTTCTTTGGTTTAGGCTGAGGAATAGGAGGTGTCTTTGCCTTCCTTTTGATGACTTTGCCTTTGATGGGTGCTTCCTTGGCTTCTTCTTCCTCGACACTCTTATCTTTGTCTTCTTGTTCTAGCTCATCTTCATCTTTCTCTTCATCACCTTCCTCTTCATCATCACTAATCTCCTCTGCTTCTCCTACTACACTTGTTTCTCCAACACCAAACTTCTTTATTTTCTTTACTAACTTTTCATTCTTCTTTACTGTTGTGGCTATCTTGAGTTTGGTAACCACTCTTGATTTGACAATGTCATATGTCCCAAATGCCTTTGCAGTTTTGTCCATTTCCTCTGTAAGTAATGCTGTGATGGCTACAGAAGCTTGGTCAACATCAAGTTCATATCCCAATGGTCTAAGCCATCATGCTCTTGGAAGGACTACTTGGATGTAAGTAAAATCAATGTCAACCAGAAAGCATATGTCATTTACATGCTTTTCTACCAGTGAAACTGGTATCCTCATTCTTTTCTTCATTGCATTCTTGAAATCATCAAAATAGATAGACATTTGATCATCAAAGTTATCTCCTATTTGTGCAATGAAATCATTTATTTGATCAACAATTGTTTTGTTCTAACTCCAGTTGACTTTGTCAAATAAAGGGAATTCCTTCATCACATAAAAGAACATGCAAACAAGCACTAACCCAAATTTACATTATGCTCCCTTGGACTTTCTAATAGCTACAAGATTTTCATTAATCTATTGCAACATGAGCTCTGCAAGGTCATAGGTGTGGTCTTTCTTTACAAGCTTATATGCCACATCCACTGCTATGTAGGGTACACTATTCGATCTTCTAGACTGGTAAAATTTGTGTGATATGATCCTCATAAAAAAGTCTAGAAGTGGATCAGTTATAGTGTCTATGGTCATGCCTCTATTATTCCACTTTGCTCCTGTGTTCTTCTCAATTGTTTCCTTTTTGTCACTTCTCAATGTCTTTGGATGATCTAGGGTTAGAAAACCTATGACCCTAAGAACCATTTTCTTAGAAATCTTGATTGGTCCTTTCTCTAACCAAAATGCTCCATCATGGATTTTGCTAAGTATTATGTGTATCCACTCAGTTTTGAATATGATTGGAAAAAATAGGGCTTTGGTTAAACCCTTCTTCTCCATGATAGAAAAATCATCTTTCAATATACCATTATCATAGAGTTTGTCAAAGGCATTAAAGATTTCCAAGTCTCATATGGCTCCTATTTTATAGTTATAACACTTTTGCACATCCTGAACCATAACAACTTTTTCAGGGATGGCGGATAGGGCACCCGTGGGATCATTTTTATATGCAACTTTAGGTATGGGCCTAAACTTAGGTTGTTTAACCTCATTACTAACAAGTTAAATTTCATGGCTTTCCTTCCTTTGGGTCAACTTTGAACTAGATGCCATTTTGACTAAACTAGGGTTTGACATTTAAAACAATCTTCACAAACTGTACAATTTGGCACCTGAAGGAAATACCTAGTTAGATGCTTAGATTGCTCGAGTAGATGTTGAATCACTGCAAATCACTGGTTGAAAGCTTGAAAATCACTTAGTCGTGCTCCAAGTAATCACTCTTCATTTGAATGGCTCAAAATGAAATAATTTTCACCTTTAAACGTCTCAAAAACTTTGCATTTAATGCATTTTGGGACATTCACCTGTTACTCGGCTTCCAAAGGTTTTTTCAACTCAGCATCCACTTGGTAGCTTATTCACACTTAGCATCTATTGACTTTGTTAATAACTTGTCCACCACTATAGTTTTACTCAGCTTCCACTTGACTTCTTAACTCAACATCCAAAGTAGTTTCACTCGGCAACCAAAGACAGCTCGGTGTCATCATTCAAGTTTTGTCTTAGCATCTTATCTCATGCAAATTTATACTTTGCAGTGCTTCATCATGGTTTAGGGCTGATGTATGATACATCCTTATATGTATCAGCCCCATAGGCTCATCTTGCAATTAGTTGGATGAGATATGATCACTTGATCTCATGGGTGAAGTGACCCTTCCATTGGTTGTACTTGGTCCATCCTTTCTTTGCCATGTCTTCCTCAAGTCTGTTCTGATGTGTTCCACATCAACCTTTTCTTTGCCCTTATTTACTTACGTCTTGGGTGCCTTTTCCTTTGTTGGACAATTCCTGCTGACATATCCAATTTTCAACCGACTGAAGCAAGTAGTTTGGTTCAACCATATTTTATAGTTCCCCTTGAAGTGTGTTCTTATGCAGTTTTGATGAATATGTCCATACTCTTGACAATAGTGACAGCTTTGCCTTGTATTGTAATCCCAATTGTAATGGTGTACATAGTTGTCCCTCCTTACATGCTAATTTGGTGTCCACATAGGCTTTGATTTGAATTGAAAGGCTTTGTGTCCATACTTCTTGCAATTATGGCAGTGTCCATCAAATCTTTGTGTCCTTGTGACTTTAGACCTGCAGTCTTGTATCATATGTCCTTGCATGTTACACTTGTGATAGTAACTCTTGCTTTTGGGTGTGTTTGGCTTATTGATCCTTCTACTCCTACAAACATTAGCAGTATGCCCCTTTTTATTACAGTAATGACAAGTGGGTTTAGAATCCTTACCTTTTTCACTTCTTTTCTCATCACTCTTTGATGATTCCCCAACTTCAGTGCTGATGTATCCTAGTCCTGATGTATCATAGGCTGATCTTGGGGATTTTAGCAACTGTTCAAAGTACTTGATAGCTTCACTTGACTTCTTGAGATTCTTTGCTATTTCTTTTTCTCTGTTCGATTCATTCTATAGTTGTTCATTCTGCATCCTCGTAGTATAGATCTCAATATCTTTCATATTGAGTTCATGATGAAGATTCATCAGTTGGGCAAGTGTATCCATCTGCATGTTTGAGATCCTTGTTAATTCAGTACATTTTTCTTCAAGTCTTTTTACAAGATTTCTTTTGTCATCTTCCATCATGAATCTATCCTCAATTGCTCTTTTCTTTTGTTCAATGATTTCACATAGCATCATGGCCTGTGATTCATGCTCTATCTTAAGAGTTCTTATCTCCTCTACTTGAATTCTATTTTTCTCCACCAGTTCTTCTATTGCTACATCAAATTCTTTGGAATCTCCTTTAGCAAATACTTGTGTGGTGTCAATTTCCTTGTAGTGAATATCATTTTTGGCTATAGCTATTTCATTCCTTCTTTCTAAGGATTTTCTTAATTCCTCTCTAGTTTCCTCTACCTTGTGTAGAGTGAGATACACATCTATCACTTGGTTCTTAATGATCTTTCCAAGTTTGAAAACTTCCATCTTCAGATCTTTTCCTCCAAGTTGTTAGGCTTCTTCTTGAGAGAACTTGGCTCTGATACCAATTGTTGGAATGTCTTAATGGGAAGAATGTTTCAGAGGGGGGGGGGGGGGGGTGGGGCGGGGGGTGAATCAGAAGTACTAGCCTTTCAACTCCTTTTAAACCATTAATAAAATATAATTGAAATTAACATGCATGTATATAAACATTAAACAATCATGAGAAATAAAAATGCATCACCACATAACACTTGAGATTTTGGTAACCCAAAAACCCTCCAGGAATAAGAAGGTAAAATTGGGGTGGGGATGATACCCACAAAATTATTGCAGCAATTGATTTCAACCACTTCTGATGGTTTTCCCTGTTAAAGGCTACAAAACACTGTTAAATGTGAACCTATTAAAGGATTTATACACCCTGTTAGGAGTGTGCCTTGTTAAAGGACTTAAGAACATTCAACTTAGAATGCCACCTTGTTAAAAGATTTACATAAGGTTGTTAAACCTACCCAAGTCCATGGGATTTCCAAGTTCCTAATACAATTGTGAGAGAGTATTAGAATAATACACCTAATCTAATGCAATCTCTGATGCTGATCTTGCGTACTTGATCTGCTCTTACTATTAACTGATCTCTGCTAGATTTGATCTACTAATTGTGTTCATTATTTTGTTCTGATCAACTAGATGTGTAAATGCTATCCTTTCCTCTAAATCTTTGACACCAATGTTCTACAGCGACCTTAATAGACTTTTCTTTTCCTTCTTCTCATGATTCCTTTCTCCTCTATATGTTCAATGGTTTCAAGACTCCCTTATAAAGATTAGTGGTCCGTCATGCATCCTTGATTAAAATGTTCCCACTCAAACCCTTGAAATTCACCCATCAGCTGCATGCAATCTCCAATTTTCTAATTGGTTGCATGAGGATCGCATAGGTGATTGTGAGGATTTGATCTTATCCTTTTATCCTGTCAATGAGTCATGCATAACCATTTCTCATCTTGGCTTGTGATTGTACAAACTTTTATGTTGATCCTACATTGCTTGGCACATGAAGTAATAATTATGCTCGACACCATCTATTGTGGATTGCTCAGCATCTACTATAGTTTCTACATTACTCGGCTCTTATTGAATTCTTGCTTTGCTCGGCTCCTGTTGGATCCTAAGTCACTTGAAATCTACTGTAATGTGTTGTGCTCAGCAACAACTATAGTTTGCTTGGCACTATCCATGACTCGACACATAAAGAAATTCTAGCTCAACTTCCATTGTATACTCGGCATGTATAGTGAAGATGATTAAGTGTGTTGACACTCATTTGTCAATCTTACTTATAGATCATCATGGGAGAGAGTAGGGGGATATGGGCAAGAGAGAGAGAGAGTAGGAAGTGGGAGAGGGAGGATGGGAGTGTGTGTGAGATATCTAAAGAGTAGGGGATGTGAGAGGAGAGAGGGTGAGAGAGGTAGACAGAGTAGGTAGTGGGAGAGGAAGAGTGAGAGAGAGAGAGTAGGGGATGGGAGAGGGGGAAGAGAGAGTGTAGGGGATGGGAGAGAGAGTAGGGAGAGAGAGAGTAGGGGATAGGAGAGGCAAGAGAGAGAGAGAGTAGGGAGGATGGGGAGTGATGTGGTTTCACATAGTGCGTATGCGCTATAGTATGTATGCACTATATGAAATCACCTAAAAAGAGTCAAAAAGCAACTTTGGGGCCCATTTCATCCATTCTCTACTTTTGGTCTATTGTACATTTTGTTATTTCGACAAAAATTATAGGTTTCAACATAGCAAACACTATTTCAACACTTTTTCAAGCTAGCAAACACCAAATTCAATCATTGGAAATGCAATTTGAAGACTTTTTGAATATTCCTTGTATAGAAAAGGTTAGTGCAATCCATTTTAAATATTGTTTGTTGATATATAGATACAAATTTGACTATAATTTGACATGTTGTTTAATATATAGTGAATTCATTGAAAATTGTATGTTTGAACGAAATGTTATTTTGAAATGGTTAGAAATTTGACAAGTCATTTGATATATATTGTGTATTCATTCAAATAATTATAATTTTTATATGTATTTGAATAATTTTTAATTTACATATTTTAAGTAATTCAGATGTTTGAATAATTTGACATGTAGAAATCATCATCATGCCAAGGAAGAAACCAAAATATCAAACAAATGAAGATAGGGAGAGAGATTTGGAAATTAAAAGAGATAAAATGAAATTACTACGTGAACAAAGAAAATTGCAAAGCAATAATGAAGAATTGACTTTCGAAGAGGATCAAGAACCACCAGTACAAAGGAACAAAGAGGAAGAATTAGAAAGACAAAGATAACGAATGAGATTGTTACGCTCAAGAAGACAATTGAATTGTGAAGCTACACCATCTTCCAATGCTGGAGTCATATCGTCTGCTACACCATCTTAGATATATAAGAAGAGGATGAATGTGAGATAAAATAGAGAGAGTTAGGGAGATGCAGACAGACATCTAGATGGTGATATAGATTCATAGAGATCATCATATTAATACTTAGTTTTCTCTAATTCAAAAAATATTGAAGATATCATGCTAGAACTCTCTTATTGATTTTGTATCAACTTCATACTTAATTTGTCTTCTTTAGATCATCCTTTTTAGGTTTAAGTGTATGTGCATACATTAATCATTATTATCAATTGTAAAACTTGATCTTCTTCTTATGTAACAATATTTCCATGCTTAGATGAATACACTATTTATTTTATTATATATTTATTAAATTGGTCTATACAATGAAGGCCAGCCATCTACAATCCAAGGTTTTAATTCAGCTAACAAATGGAGAGCTTCTCAAGCTACTAATTTCTTTCATGGAGTTCCTAATAAATCTCAAGGTTCTCATTTAGGTGACCACTTGCTAGGAGGTCCATGAATATTGCCTGATAAAGTTTATTACCAGGAGGTCCTAATCAATCTTGACTGATAAAGTTTATTGCCAATCAATATTGTATCAAAAATTCAAACTAATTAGGTATTGAATTAAACTTGATAAAAAAAAGATAGAGAAGGAAAACTTTAAACATGAACAAGATCATAAATCATATGACAATGACATATTGAAAATGATTAACTTATGCTTAAATAGTGATAAATTTTATTGTTAATCAATATTCTATCAAAGTTTCAAACAGATTAGGTATTGAATTTAATGTCATACATAAACATATCTAATTTAATGTCATACATGCACATATCTAATTTAATGCCATACATGAACATATCTAATTTAATGTCATACATGAACAAACATATAATATAAAATGATTAAAAATAATGTCATGTACATTAACAAACACATAATATATTATGATAACCAATAATGTCGTATATTAGCAAACATATCATATATTAACCAATAATGTCATAAGTCGAATAATATCATACATCAAATGTGTATCGAATATGTCCACTGATGCCTATATATATCCATGTCTAGATAAACTATATGTTTTCCTTCCCATGAGGGGAAGGAAACAAATCTCTCGACATCTTCTATCATCATGTGGAGGGAGATGGTGGAGATGACAAGGTCCTCCTGACATGCTTGCTCGTGCTCTTGTTGAGGCTCTTCTCTAACTTGAGTTGATACAAAAAAAGTATATATGAATCAATATTTATTATACGTTGAAATAAAATATATGTACACACAAAATAAATTATTTTCTTACCATCATCAAATAGTCACTTTGTAAGTCCACCTTGAAGGCTCATGGACAATCAAGCATGATGAGACCCTACAAAAATTCAATAAATATAATCACTTATAAATAATATTAGAAATTTTGAGAATAACTATTATAAACAACAACTAAAATAAAAAAAATTCTTTCATACCTCAGTCAATGGTTGTAAGCTAGCCATAGGTACGAGCACTCCATGATCAACAAACTGTCAGAGATGAGGAGGGGTTTTTGACGTCATGAGCTGCATGTCATACAATACACATTACATGTAACATGAAACATGAAACAAATATAATCAAATGAATTAAATTAACATGAAACAACTATACCTGTATGAAGCTCGTATGATGTCTATGCTCTAAGTCCATAGTAAAGGTTGAGGGTCATGTAGAGAACTGATGCACATGCATAATTTTTTTTGTCAATCCTTAATATGATTACTTAATAAATATATGTATTGATTAAAATGATTAAATCGATACATACCTCTGGAATCATGGAGGGGACAAAAAATGGGCTCAGAGGATCATTGCTAGGCCTGACAACACACTGACCTTGAATTTTGAACAATGTCAATAGATGCTAATTAATTAATCATTCACTACACATATGAAATGTGATCAAATTAGTAAATTATAATTTTAATTTACCTATGTGTCAATGCCAAATGTGTCATTCAGGAACTGATTAGTGATGAGCCCATCATCCACACCATCTCCAGCATGAGTGCCAAATGTACATAGGGATCCTCATGAAGTGCACATGTGACCATAATGCATAGAAGGCTCCCCCTCAACTAATAGGCTCATGGAATGGATGAGGGTCTACGTCAAAGCATTAATGGTCCCTAGAGCGCTAGCCTCTATATGTTCCTTTACAAGTGAAGGAATAGTCATATGCTCATGCTGTGGCTTGACCACAGGTGCCCTAACTACATTAGGGTCATGACGTGCTCCCAACCTCTCAAATGATGACCCCCAACCTCTACCCTGGGAGTCTAATATATCAAAATAATTGGGGATCTCCCCAAGGACAAACTCACAATATAATTTCTTCAAAAAATACATGGGTACGTCGTGATTGTTGCAAGGAGGGGCATCAAAAACCATCCACCATCTATCCCAAAAATTATTTCTAATAGCATCATGTATGCACGAATGGATGGGGAACTGTTTAGTACCCTCTCTAACAATATTTTGCTCACCAGGTTTTCTAAATAATGCACATATTCTACTTTTTGGTATTTTTTTTTAAACATTTTCATATGACAATTTATTTGCATAAAATCTTTTTTGTCCACCCCTCTTAACCCACCAAATATCTAGCTAACCACTAACTGAGGCTATCTAGGTCTTAATGGATTCAAGGGATGATGCCAATTAAGCCCTTGTTGGATTGGTTTGTCTAGATTCTTTCAACCGAGCAATGGGTCCTTCTAATTCATTTTTGCCTCTCTCTATTTCATTTATTATATTTTCTTGTGTGCCTAGCAGAGGTCTTGCAATTGGTTCATATTGTGGAATTTGTTGTTCTTCTTGGGGAGGGTTTTAGTTTTGAGGGTTTTGAGGTTCTTGTGGATTTTCCAGTTTATTATGGACATTTCCTGATAAAAAATCAATTGAAATCCAAATAAATAAACAAATTTAAATAAAAATTGTAAAAACCCTACAAAACAATATAAAAAACCTACAAAAAAATATGAAAAACATATATCAAACAATGCAAAATGAAGTTAAGATCACATATGGTTTCAACGTCACCATTATTGTGATCTTGGATTTTGCTAGTGAGGAGACATATTGGCAACGGGGATGGCGAAAACCTTTGTTTCTTGAACCCACGTATGCACTACTGGTGTAGGAATGAGAAAAAACAAAGATAAAAATGATGGGCTGTAGGTATGCAGCCCATCTATAAAAATTCACTTTTTTAAAAGCATATATGCACTATTGAAAATAGGAAAAAAAAAAGAGTTGTTACCTTTTTGGCACCACAACTCAGTGCATATACCCAATATCTATTATAACAATCAAAGTTGTAGCAATCTTTTTGTGAATCATCTATTCCATGACTGGTGTAAGCATATAGAGGTTCCTTATCACTATGTGGGGGATATGGTTCAAAGGAATGCAATCCAGTTGGAGTACATTTGTACAGGTGATCAAACTACAAAAATTTTCACCAAACCTCTCTCTAGAGTTGTAGTGGAACACTTCAAAAAAAAACTTGGTATGGTTGAAGTATACTTTATTGAGACTCAGTCTCAAATTTTTTTTATTTTAACTAATATAATTGTCAAAGATGTTTAATGTGTAAACTTTTTTGTGATATATATTTGACTCTAAGAATTTATGGGCCCCCTATGTATATAACTAAAATGTAACAATATTTTTTATTATGTATGTCATGTATTCAAGATTGTATAGTGACCACTTTATGATGTTTACTATCATAGTGAATATCATGGAAACTTGGTATTCATGGACATTTCTTGATATTTAATATCTCTCAAACTTATTGATTGATATCATGCTGACTTGATATCTATTATAGGTCAATATGGCCTTAATGAGATAATCATGGTAGAATTTATGTGAGGTAATGTCCATGGACATGCTATGACATGTTATATTGGACATCATGTGATGTGATGTTAGCAAACATACCATAACTAGGATGTGCATATATCATGTTGACTTGATATTCTACATACTCCTTGATACCATGTACGAGGTTATATCTAAACCTATTCATACTTAGTTTTCTTCCATGTCAACAAGGGAGTACTAAGATATGGTAGCTTTACTTAGAACAAAATCTAGAAAATGTTTGTAGATGTGTGTGAATGGATGTATATTAGATGAATTAATATACATACATTTATACACCCACATACACTCTATTATTATTTGAGAAGTCAACCTTAAATAGAAGCTTATGCATCCATGCCAAACAAAGATGAATTTTGATTATATTTCTCTTGAAATATAATTGGTAATTGATCTTATATTGGATCAATCTAGTATTCACTACATACTAATATTGACTAAATAATATTAATTTTAACTAATTATCCAATCTACCTAGGATTGGGTATATTAGATAGTTATATTTGAAATTGTCTCTTCATAATGAATATTCATAACCAACCATTGTCTTGGACATTGGATCTTACACACACACACACACACACACACACACACACACACACACACACAATTAGAATTAACAATGGGAAAGTAAGTTTTGAGAGGGTGGGGTGGGGAGAATCAACACTTAAAATTTCAACCTCAAAAACAATTCACCTAACATTCATCTCATTAATTAGCATGTTAACAAAAATAAGTAGCCATACATTACATCATAGCATAGAGAAAATTCAACACATAACACCAATAATTTTCTTACCCAGAAACCCTCCAATAAGAAGGTAAAAATGGGGTGGGTATGACACCCACAAATCTTTACTATTGCAGTTGTAAAGTGTGGTCAATTATGTCTACAAAGTGTTGACCATAAACTATGATCTACTCTATGAGGGGTTTGCCTTGTTAAAGGCTTACAAAGACTATTAGGTCTCACCTTGTTAAAGGATTTAAATTCACAATAATAAAAACCACTCAATTAAGAGATTCAACACCATGATCCTTCAATTAGAACCTTGTTTCTATTTAAACCTTGATCCTCCTGATCAAATATGTCTCCTCTATCCTTTCACTACTTCACTATGTTGTCCTTAAATTGATTTTGCAATGTATATCTCTGTCATAGTCATCTAAGCCACAAGGATCCATTCTTAGTTGCATTTCATCAACGATATCTTCATCATATACTTGGATGAGCTTATAGATTTCATTAAAATTATTTTGAGGCAATCTTGCCTAATCCCATATATTAAATCAAAAGGTGCACAATGAATATCTTTTTTCATTGTTGTCTTGTTTGCCGATAACACTAGAGGCAACTTAGAATCATAAGATTTTTTATTATCTTCTAGAATCCTCTTGATGATCTTGAGAAAAATTTTGTTATAGGACTCTACCTAACCATTTCCTTGCAGATGGTAAGGTGATGAAGTGGAATTAATGATACCATATTTCTTACAAAAAATTATGTACTTGTCTATTCTAAAGCACATGGCATTATTAGGGACAAATTTCTATTTGCATTCAAATCTGATAATGATATTATTCAATATGAAATTGATTACAGCTTTGTTTGTTGCATTTCTTGTAGGAATTGCTTCTACCCAATTTGTGAAATAATCAGTTCCAACAAGGATCCAAGAGTGTCCTCCACTAGACTTGTTAGAGATTTCACCAAAGAAATCAATGCCCAACTGTTGGAAAGGTGCTTGCACCTCTATTGGCTTTAATGGAAAATTTCTAGAAAACTTCAACTTCCCATTGAATATATGACATGCATCACACTTCTTCACTAATTCCTGTGCATCTTTGAACAAACTAGGTCACCAAAAACTAGACCTAAGGATGTTGTGGGTTGTTATTTTTTCCATCTAATGATCCCGAAAAACTCCTTCATGCATGCCATTGAAAATCTTATTTGATTCTTCTTCATCAACACATTTTAGAAGGATGTCTTCCATGTCTCTCCACCATAATGACCTCTGATAACAATATATCTGATAGCTTGTAACTTTAGAGCTCTTTTCTGACTCTTAGTCAATTTTGATGGAGCCTTCATATACTATAAGTAAAAGATTATATCATTGTACCAATCTGAAATGTCCATGTCACATAGAACACTCCTACAGTCATCATCAAGTTGGTTAATTTGATTTGATTCTAGGTTAGCTTCTGCCATTATTTTAGCAAGATCATGACCTCTAACCAACTTGGTGATTGGATATCAATGCTAAATTCTTGGATCCTATCGAACCATTTACATCTTCTTCCTGATACTTCTTGTTGTGAGAAGATGTCTTTCGCTCGAGCACTTGGAAAAAATTCAATTATAGTGGCTCCCATTAAATAGCATCTAAATGCCTTTACAACTTTAACCAATGCATATACATGTTTTTCATGTATAACATACTTAATTTTAGTAGCCTGCAAAGACTTGCTAAAAAATGCAATAGGTTGTTCAAATCCATCTTCATTTTTCTACAGCATGACAACAACCATTATATGAAAAGAAACAAAGGAGAAAATGTGCATTATCATGGAATAATCAGGAGATCTCGAGATAGGGTCATCCTTAATGGCTTATTTTATCTCACTAAATGCCATGCTTGGCTTTGCATCCCATTTGATCTCAGAGCCCTTCTTCAACATCTTGGGAATAGGCCTAAATCTCTGCAAAGCTGGTGACAAATATTCTAAGAAAATTGATTTTCCCAAAGAATGATTGAATACCTTTTACATTCTTTGGTTTCTAAATTCTATCAATTGCTTCAACTCTTTCAGGCTGAATTCTAATTCTTCCAACAAAGTGGCCTAATAGCTTACCTTATGTAATAGAAAATGTACACTTTCTAGGATTTAAATATATTCCAAATTTCAATGCTCTGATAAATACCTTTTCTAATTACATGCAATGATCCTTTTCATCTTTTGATTAAGTAGTTAAATCATCCTAGTATGCTACTAGAAATTTGTCAATAATATCCTTGAAGATTACATCCATAGCTCTTTGAAAAGTAGCACCAACATTTGTTAAACCAAATGGAATTCTACTATATAAACATAAGTCACTCTTTTACAACCACTTGGTTATAGCCTAAGAACTGGTCCATCATGGAAATGAGTTCTAATCTAGTTACTCTTTGTAGCATTGTCTCCATGTTTGACAAACCATAGTTATCTTTTAATAAAAATATATTTAGATTTTTAAAATCCACACATAATCTTATATCTCCATTATTTTTTCTGACAAGGATCAACCAAGAGGAATGTCTTATAGGTTTCATAATTCCAACATCTATTAGCTTTATTAACTCTTCTTGCATCTTGGGTGCAAGAGGAGGATTAATTGGCCTCTGCTTCTGTCTAAATGGCTTGGCTCCTTTTGGTGGCACTTCATGCTGAAAGAGGTCTTCTCTATATGATTTCATGTTATCATATGACCAAGTAAAGATATGTTTGTATTTTCTCAACAAAAAAATCAATTGTTGTTTAATCTTAGAGGCTAATTCGTTACGAATATACACTTTCTTTGGTGCTTTAGTAGTCCCTAAATTTATTTCTTCTAGATCCTTGGCATTGGATTCCTTGCTTTCTACTTTGGATCTATCCTGACTATCAAAGAGAGTCTCCAAAACAACTAATCCCTTTGGAATCTTGTTAGTTTTCAATTGTACAAATTCCTACAAAAAAAAAGTATCTTTATCATCAATATTTTCAACATATGTTGCACTAGCAATTTATTTCCCCTAGAACTAGTCTTCACAATTTAGAAATTTGATTATATCCTTGTCTTCTTCAAAGACCTACCAATTATGAACATTATCAAGAATAGATGGCTTATTTTGTACTTCTAGATTTGATACACTAGCAAATGAGATGTCATCAGGCTTAATGGCTACATTAGCTAATAGGCCAGCCATTTTTTTGTTACTTCCGTCCTTTTAGATTATTCCAAATGCATAAAAAGATTCAATCATATCCTGTACAACATTCTTGTATTGTTTGAATATTTTTTATTTTGAAAAATAAACTCCTCTAACCTAGGAAACAATTAATTCAAAATCTGCAATAACATGCATTTTCTTGATTCCATGACTTATTGTGACTTTAATCCTAATAAAAGAGTTTGATACTCAGATATGTTATTGTTACATACCAAATTTAGAGTAAATGAATATATAAAAGTATTCATCTTTGGAGATATAACACTACTCCAAATTCTCTTCCATCTTTAGAAATTGCTTCATCAAAATACATGTTCCATAAATTTTGTGAATCCATACAACAAGTAACTTCTTGTTCAATCAATGTTGGAGGCTCCTCAACTTCTTGAATAACTAATTCAGCTCTAAAAGAATATACATTTGTATCCAAGAAACATGTGTCATTCTTGTCAATAATTTCTCTAAAAAAATAAGGGACTCTTGTCTCTCTATCGCTCTTCATATCCTTTTCACCTATGTGGAAAGTAGCATATGAAAAATCATATTTTAGGCTACCTCCCATTGTAGCACTCTATTTTCTAGAGATTATCACTCCATAATGTGGAGGAATATCAACTACAAGGACTATCATGGTCATTTCAACCTCAGGATAAGAAACTAATTTGAAAGGCAATGCATTAATTGTACCTATATAAAAGGTACTTCCCTTTTATTTATGGCTCTACATATACCTTATTTGGTGTCTACTTCTAAACCTATGACTTCCATAACTTTGAAAGACATTATGGTATTAGCTGCACCTGAATTTATCATGCAATTCTTCAAGGTTCAGCCATTTATGACTAGACTAGGGAAAAAATGATCAATATCTTGCAAGTATGCTATAGATGAATTATCTAATTAAATTTGAGGTATTTGAGAGATGATTGGACATTATCTTATATTTCAATTGCTTTTTGCTACAAGACTATGGGTTTTTGTTCAATATTGCTTTTATTACCTATCCCAGCCAACATTTTAGATAAAGGAACCTTAATAGTAATTTGAGATAACATGGAAATCATGTCAACTAGATCATAAGAAATAGGATTAATATAAATACCTAGAGCTAATGATGCTTGAGTGGTAGGCCTTGCTATTTTCTTGATAAGATCTAGCTCTAATTTCTTATCTTGCAAACTAGCTTTGACTTTTTCAACATTCTAAAATTGAACTTTCTTCTTAGGCTCCCACTTCTTGTTCTCACTATCCTTGACTTTGATTGTCATTGTACTATCTTTCTTAATATCATCAGTCATCTTATGAGTGATATCTTGGATAAATATGCCAAATGATTTACAAGTATCACTATTAATAGTTCTATTTCTCAGATTATAGTTATTATGCACTTGAGATATCATCTCTACTGTAATTTTGTCAATCTCTTCCTTAGAAGGTTTTCTCAAGTTTATGTGACTAGCACCTGAAGATGTAGTACACATCTTGTCTTCATTATAATCCTCACTATTTGAAAACACTTGCTAATGATGTAATTAGTAAACATTCCTCTGATCAACAACATCACTTTCATGTTCTTCTAGATTAAAATCATCATAATCATCTCATAAATTCACCATGTTTTAGCTCACATCATCATGACCCTTTTCTTCTTCTTCTTCCTCATTTTTCACATACCAATTTGTAATAACTGACTTAGCTAATGCAAAATAATATAGGGAATGAGGAGATTGACACACAATATACCAGGGTACATCATTTGTCATATTGACAGAATTTCTTTGAAAGAGGTCAAGTGTACTTTTATCCTTACTATTTTAGGTAGGGTTAGGAATAGTCTTGCCATCTTTCCATTGAGTGGTATATGGATAATTTTGCATTCTAGGCTACCTTTTATAGTGATAATTGAATTAAGGCTTATCATTACCATTTTACTTATTTGGATTATTGGATGATGGATTCATGTTCTTTAGCAAATGTAACACTTTACCCATGGTATCATCCT
This sequence comes from Cupressus sempervirens, assembly GCA_028749045.1. Lineage (NCBI taxonomy): Eukaryota > Viridiplantae > Streptophyta > Pinopsida > Cupressales > Cupressaceae > Cupressus > Cupressus sempervirens. The sequence continues at coordinate 488,518,767 of CM053787.1, read as the reverse complement.
TAGGTTTTTTTACGTATAGTAGGCTTATCACTTTCTTTCTTATTGTTCCTTGGATTGAATAATTTAGGGTCATTTGTTCTCCCTAGCTTACTAGAAGCCTTTCTATTATTTTCAATATTCACTACCATCTTGTAAGCACCTCTTAAGGTCTTAGGATCTTTGTCCCTCAATATATATTCCATCTTACTATCTAAAACATTAAAGTAGGTAGTAAGGCATAAATCTTCACCAAGTCTCATCATTTGGAAGAGCTTATACATCCCACTTTGAAACCACACATTGAAGTCAAAAGTGGATTCATTCTAATTCTTTTTACTGTTTTTGAATTCCTTCAACATGAAACCAACATTGGTGTTATTTCCATATTGTTCCTTAAAATATTTTTTCAAGTTATTCCATGAATTAATGTTGTCATCTAGCAACCTTCTAAACCAATCCCTACATCTTCAGTTAGCAAATGTACAAACAACTTCATGACAATATCTTCACGGTCCACCTCATAATCACCTAGCATGTCCACAAATGTTCTTAGATACTCTTCACTAGTAATAGTATTGTTTCCTGAAAGCTTTACAACCTTTTCTCTTAGGTCAATGGAGATACGATGTGGGAACCTAGGGATCCCTAGAAATGACATCTATCTATATTTCTCCATGTATATGGGTCTTTTCTAAAAACCAACAACATTTGATGTACTTTTTGTATTTTCTTGGTTTTGGACAAGGCTTTGAGGCTATTGTATATGCTAAATAACATGGATTTGAATACTAGTGGTGGAGGATGAAGCATGTGGTGATCGAGAGACATTTTGGCTTGGAACTATTGGACCATAAGTGAAAATAGAAGTTGTGGCTTGAGTGAACATATTAAGCAAAGAAAATAAAGTAGAATTCGACTTAATGAACTCAATTTTCCTTCTAGTTTCTAACGCATGTGTTTCATTTTCCTTTCTCAAGCTCCTTTGCTAAATCCTCCCTCTCCTTTCAAGCCTTTTCTAAATCCAAATCTAATATAGACATAGAAGGATTTGTAGACTTGTTTGGGATAGTTTGAGGTTCATTTATTTGAATCACTAAAACCTATTTTTTCCCTTTATCAGTGGATTTTATAGTCAGATCTATGAGCTCTGGCTAAATAGGCTTGTAGTGATGGATTTGAGATATAATAGGTTCTTCTCTTTGATTTAGTAGTTTTTCTTATTCATGAAGCTTCCAAACTTTAGATTCTCTATATCACCAAAGACATCATAATGTAGAACAAAAGTTATTTCCTCTAATTTCTTATTTTATTCTTTCAAAATTTTCATCCTTCTAAGGAGGTTATCTCTCTCAATGAGAGCATAAATGATGGATTTCTCTTTCTGCTTCTTCAAAAAAATACACTTGGCATCTTCTTCTATAACCTACTACTTAAGGACTTCTATCCCTAAATACACTTCTTTTGGCTCTGCAAAAGTTGCTTCTAAATCAACTCGATCATCTAAATCTATGAGGTTTGTTTCTACAAATGGAACCTACCTTGGATTGAAAGTAGTGTCCATAGAATTTCTATATCCTATTCTGTGATTCATTTCTTTAATCATATTTGGTCTGCAAATCACATCCCCCAATAAAGACACATTTTTATCATGATATACTCCTTCTTCCTATAGTGGATTGTTGAACATTCCTCCTAAGAGTCTACTAGTTTCTGATTCAAAGTTCAAACAAGAAGACTCTCTCTACCACAAGCTGGTATTAAGAGTGCACTAACACACTACCTCTGGGTTTCCAAGTACGATTTGGGTCTAATTTCTTTTTCTTTTGATTTCTCCTACCTACTTGGAGTAGGTTAGTATATAATGACACTTTAGGATTGGCTCTTGTAAAGGCTTGTGTATTTTTTCTCTTGACTTTCATTTGTTTAGAATCACTTAAAAATAAGCACTAGCTTCAAAACCTTAACTAAGTTGCCACCCTATTCTAGGGAAAATATAATATGAAAAATGGATTTTAGAAATTGAGAAAAATATCGTGAGAATAAGTAAAACAGATCTGACATGAAAAGGGGCCAATCATTAAGACTTTAAGGACTGTGACTCTTTCTTGGTGGAAAAGGCACTTTACAAAGACAATATATGTTAGTGTGCTCCTGTAGTATTAGGAATCTTGTCAATTCTCAGGGTTTGTCACTATAAAAGTCTAATATAACATGGGTAAGATGTAATAGAAATATGAAGATAAACATATATTAATAACACTAGAGCTTGTAGTATTATGAACAATTCCCAAGTAGAGTCTCTATTTTGTTGGTGTTACAAAAGTACCAGGAAATAAAATACGTTATACTAGGATGTAGATACATGCCTAAGGATTAGCTAATTCCTATATTTAGCATGAATCTCTTCAGATATGGACCAACTTCAACAAAATCTATGGGATTCTTTACTCTTTTAGCTCTACAGGACCAATGTAGGTGCACCTTATAAATAACTCATGGTTACAATAGCTAACTATAACACAAAGATTTTTTGCAAACAAGTGCTGACCAACTATTAAACTCTTCATACAACAAAGTAAAGGTTGATTTGATTTAAAATTTGTGCTTCATATAAACCCAAGAATTCTTCAATATGCAACTAAATATATGGCCAGTTCTCTATCGATTGGTATTTAGAGTCTAATCAATGGTTTTACAACCAAAAATATTAGCAATTATCCCTAAACCCCATTCTTATGAATATTCTTCTTTTTTGAGTGGAAATCCTACCAATTTGTTAAATATACAACCTATCCTAGTTGCATTAAATTTGATAAACCTTGCTTACACAATCCCAACATGACCAACACATAATGATGGAGATAGAATATAAAGAAAATATATATGCCATAACCCTCCTTTAATATTAATTTTTCTTGAAAATCTTACAAAAATAATGTAAACTCAGAAATACTTCTGGACATGGCAACTTATCATTCAATGTTCACTTGTATTCTTAGATTTATATATGAGTACATCACAAAATTTCATACAAAGTACACTAGACCAAATGCAAATAGCATAACACTAAAAATTACATGAATTTCTAGACCTCAACTCCACATCTTGGAAATCCTTTTATAGGAAGGATTACAAAAAGCTTCAGATGGGTGGACACATGTCAAAAACTAACTGGAAAACAAATACAAGGATATTCCATAATTAGTTACATTCAAAACATTTTTTGTATTTTGAATTTTTTTTTTTGATGCAGTTACAAAATTGGTAGGTAGAATTATCAACAAGTATCATTTAAACAAACTTAGTTCATCCTCATCTCCTATTACCATCCTTACCTTTACTCTATTTGGTTGTGACCTAGGCCATGCTCTATTTCTGATTCTTAACATCAAATACATCCACTACACTAGGGTCAAACCTTAGCTGACCACCAAGTAAAAGCCATGTATGAAATATTTGGTTTTTCATTTGGACTTTTGAATCTCTTGATCTTTACGATGTCATTACCACCCTTTTTTGTAAAATCATAACCCCATTCCTTAGTTCAGTGATATTGAATGAATGCATATTTCTTCTTACGATCAATAATCCTTCAAAATGTGAGCTTTGACATGCCATTTTGATCCTACAAAGCCATGATGCTATGAACAAACATGAATCACCCCATTGTTGTAGTTAAACCCTTAGCGTCATTTCTAATTATGACCAGGCGACAAGTAAATTTAACCATTTCTCAACCTCGTATTCCACTTCATTAACTGTTGGGTCTAAGTTGTGAAAATATACCAACACTAAATATCAATCGCTTCTTCAAATGAATGACATATTGAATGAACATTCATTTTTCCTTATTGATAAGAATATCATAACTTTATTTGAAAAGTGACCCTACCATTTCTCGTTGATTCTTTCATTGTTCATAGGGCATGCCATGTGTGAACATCTAATTCATTTACTTCTACACTATTTTTGCCATCTGGGCCCACTAGGACATGTTTCCTTATGTTGTATACCTACTTTCATTATCTTCTACACATCTTTAAAATTTGTGTATATGCTAACCATAGATCTTCATCATGTGATAGCTGAGAAAAGATTCAGTTTGCTACCTACCTCAGTATCTTTGACCAATCAAAACCTTGCCTTATGCTAATTCACTCTAACATTGAACTACCACATCATCAAGTTCAATCCATATGGTGGTCTATCGCACCTTTGCAACTTTAATCCATGGTTACCCTTTAACTCCCATGAACATGTGATCCATTTTATTTCACTACTTCATAGCTCAAACCTATAGTTAGTCTTAACCTGGTGTGACCATGCAATCAAATGTTCCTCACCACTTCGCAACTTAAGACTGACTACCTTTGATGGAGAGATATAGAATGAAACATAATTGCTTTATTGATAAGATATCATAATTCTTTCAAAATCTTACACCATCTTTTTTTGTTGACCTTTTATCCTTCCTAGAGTATGCCACATGTCATCCTCTAATTTTTCTAGCTTGGCTAAGTATTCTAGCCTCATCATACCACATGGAAAATTATTGCATCCTCACCGCTTTAATCCATAGTTATTTTTTTACTCATGTAAACTTGTGATCCATTATATTTACTCATGTGAACCTATGATCCATTAACCTGACATGACCATGTGATGGAATTAATTTTAACTATTTCCCTCAAGCCCACTAATACACCTGTCACTTGGGTGTATTCTTGCTTTGTTTAAACTTTGAGCACCTTCAAAATGTGGGCATACACCTACCATCAATCTAGCAAGATCTAATAATAGTGATAAAACTAGAAACTTGTAGTATAATTAGTACCCTCGAACAATCCAATACCACTTCTTTGACACATCACTCATTTTTTGGCCCACATTCCATTTTTCTTCTTCTTGCTTTTCCATTTTAGCTAAATCTCGATCATTTTTAAAATGTAGGTAAATGATAACCCTTGATCTTGGTTGATCAATGGTTTGAACAATGTATGATCACTAAAAGGAAAAGAGGCCCATAGGGATAAATGTCAATAGGTTGTATTCCCGCTTTCATTAAACTATACACATCTTCAAAATGCAAGAAAATGCCTATCATCAACCAAAACCTGATGATTAAAAAGTAATCACTATCCACATAGTCTTGAACTAAAAAGATGCCCACCAGGATAGGTGGAAGCCAGTCGTGCCATTGTGACATAAAATCTTTCACTCAACGTAAACCCTATGACCACATGATCCAAAGAAAATGCCCTATCATAGCTCCAAACCATGGTAAACATTAATCCATTTCAACATTGCAAACACATTGAAACTAAAACATCGAGGTAACCTTCTCATAGGGTCATATCATAAAAAGGTAACTACATCATTCAACCTACAAAATTTCAACAATCACACCATAATTGTTTCACCCAGTTGCAACCATTAAACCTTTAATGTCAAAAGAATCTACAACCATGTGTTTAATTGTAATTGCCTCTTCACACCTTAGACTATTCAAGTAACCTTAACTATTACAAAGCCGCATAAACTTGAAAGATAATTACTCTACATAGTCACACCTTCACAAATTGTTAGTAGGATAAATGGGATGATGTTGTGACCAAAGTAGACGTAACATTGCATTTTGGAATATATACAAGGGAATGACACATAATATGAAAAGAACATAAAACTTAGGGATATCAATAGATAAACATGGTTTTTCATGCATCCCTATCTAAAGTCAATGAATATTTTGATGAAATATATGACATGACCATAGATCAAAGGTTTGAAATGAGATGGACAAATATATGGAGAAACCCTAAGTAGCCTAGGCACAAAATTTCCTAATTTTCATGGGTATTTGCAAAAATGTAGGCAAGCTGAAAATCAAGCCAACATTTTTAACTAAAAAATGTATCTAATTCACAAAATGTGTAAAAATAGAGCCTCTAAATTTAGTGGCTCTTTTTGGGGATATAAGCCCCCTATAGGCATAATGAGATTCTAGCTATCTCTGGAAGAGAAGATGGAAAAATCATGCTTAACATGATGCATGGGTGAAATTGGGTGGCCCCAGCCCCCCCCAAAAAAAGTGAAACTAGATTCTTCCCTCTATTAAAAACATAGTTATGATCATATAACACTTTTAATCTTATTATATTAGTCATATCATCCTTATAGACAATAATCATTACTTCATCAATACGATCTTTGGTGTTCATCTCATGTTTAGCCTTTAAGAAATCATTAGGTGCACTGTGATTATTGTTGAATGAAAGATCCCCATGCATTTGATTAGTCATAACTTTAGGAAATACTACTTCAGTTATGTTAAGAATCTAATCTGATAAGGCATTTGGAAAAATTTCAAAAGTATTCCTCAACATATTCTGCTCATCATGTCTGGCTAATTCCATCTCATTACGCAACTCCTCATAGGACAAGTTGAAAGACACCTCACCTTTTGAGTGCATATCATGAGTTTCATCAACTTCCCAATTAGGATTGCTCTCTTCATCATAATGCTAATGATCTTCATTACATATAAAATCTTCCTCAAATAACGGATTGGAGAATATAGAAAACTTAGGTACATCTCCATCTATTTTCTTATCAAACAAGGGATCTAGGAACATAGAAAATTTAGGCATATCCTCATGAAAGCTTTCATTTGGATCCTCAAGTGTCTCATTAACAAGACTTGTGTCTTCATCAAATTTCCTCTTGTTCATACACCATATGATGTTCTACTTCATCATCATTATATTATTCCTTTGAATTACTATCTCCTTCATCCAGTACCTCTTGAGAATGCACTAATTCATCGACTTTCTCAACATGATGAATTGAGAAAACAATTGGACCATTTCTTTCAATATGTTTATGATATTCCAGATCTACAAAGGCTGAAATCTCCTCCACATTAAGAAAATCCTCTTCCTCATTTTCACATTCACTATCATCTATAGGGATATAAGTATCATCATGGGTTGATTCTCCTTTAGAATGTTCAAAATTTTAATCTCCTTTTAAATCTAAAACTTCACTTGACTCATATGTTACTTCAGTCCTACATTCATTCTCTTCTACAACTAGTTAATTATCCATAAGCTTGAGGAAGAAAAGAAACTATTACATACAAGAGACCTAGTTCTCGCATTTCATTGAGAAGATTAGATTATGGAGTTCTGCATTCAAAAGGTATTTCTTGATAGGAATTAAACATCCTCATGAAGAACTGTATTGCAAATTCTTCTTATTGTTTTTCTATGTTAAAAAATACATCCAAAGGAGATATATAATTGGGACTTTCATCCAATATTTGAAAGAGAAGCTTCAAATTAGGGTCATATGGTGATACTCGCAACTCATGAAATTTTCTAATGAGTTCCTTATGTGGAGGCATAATTTCTAAAGGTACTTCCCAAAATATATCCACCATCCCTATAAACAAGTGTTTCAATGTCCTGCCTTTATATCTTTCTAGATTGAACAATGCATCCAAGGGGTGTATGTCTTCTTCCTACATGGTGTAACATAGATCCTCTTCCTAGTCATGGTACATATTTTCCATGTTAGGTAATCAAATTATTTCCTTCTAAGTCTTCTCCCTCAACAAAGTTAACAACTAAAATTTTATTGAATAGAGTTGCCAACTCTTTCAAGGAATGTATTGGTTGTGTTGATCCTTCAGGTTCTTACTTCTAGCTAAGTAAGCTTCCAAACAAACTAATCTAATGTTATTGATCTTGGTCCTACAAAATCTAAAACTTTGGGTAACTTCACAATGATCTATTCTAGGAAATGCTCCCTAGTAGAGTTGTCAATCAATTGGTTTCCAAAACCACAGATTAAGAATTCAAGATTCATCACTTCTTTGATATGATTCTACAATAAGTTTTGGCCAATGAATGAGAATCACCTTGATTCCCCTGCATTTTAGGCTTCACTATACCTAGGAAGGTAGACCTTGTCCTTGAACCTCATTATTTGGTTCAAATCTTTTCTAAAGAAAATTTAAGTTTTGGAGTTCTTCGACTGGAAAGGTCCTTGAACTTGATTAAAATGAAACTAAATGTTGAGTGTTTGAATTGAATGTTTTGTAAAATATTTGTAAATAATGGATTTGATGCTTGTAGGAAGGAAGTTATAGATCTTTTGACTTCAATAATAAAAAGGCAGTGCCTCTGCTCATATGGACAATCCAGTCAACTTTAATGAATTTTCATTTACAACTTCATTAATTTCTTATGCACTTGAACTTTCAACAATTTAATAATCAAGATGCATCAAACCAAATATTATGCAATCTTAAATTATTCCAGATTGAATTTTAACTCCTTTGATAGGGAGACAAATTGGAAACAAATATAGAAATAATTATATGTTTCACAATATATATGATTATCGAATTTAAAATGCTAAATGACCATGCCCACTTATACAACATTTAAATTTTATACATAATTCTAAAAAATAATTACAAAGGACGATTTATCTATAGTATAAATCTTCATGCCATTTAGTAATAAATAAAAGATATTTTATTTTATTATAAAAGTAAAATAATTGAATTTATATTACAAATTCATATTATAGCCCTTATTCCTCCATAAAAGAAGATATAAAATACTCCTCCTTGAGCGTATATTTTTCTTCGAATATCTCTTTTGTTATTTTCAATTTACCCCTAGTTATACATTGATAAAAGGGTGGATGTAACTTTTCAAATGAAAAGTCACTTCCTTTCAAAAACTAAATTACATGTTTCTAGTGTTTTAATTTTATTTCTTTGGGAAAAATAATAATTTTTAATGCTTTCATTGGTAATCACTTTATAAATTTTTTGCTCCTCACTTTTCTATGATTTTTACTTTTTCAATGGTGTGTTATCTCTATATAAATTCCTAATGCCACCATGTGAGAATGATGGAGGCTTTATTTGTGCTTCTAACATGCTTTGTCCCATCCTTGGGTGTTGGGGATTCACTAAGCATAGTTGGGGCATCGACAGTTACATAAGAATCATCATCTACCTTATATAAAATTTTCTGAATGCACTCTTTAATCAAGCCTTATTTTATATTTATTTTAGTAGTTTATATTCCTTTTTCATTAGTACTAGATCACTTCTTCAATATATCTTTTCCCATGATTTCACAAATATGAACATATTATTTTTCATTGTCATCTTATCCTCATGTGTATTGGTTTATATAATTTTTTAATATGCCATTCATTTGCCAACTCATTATGCTACATGCTAGCAATCTACCAGATGGAAAAAATAAAATATCTTCAAATGGTTTTCAATGCCATAAAAATCTATATCTATCATTAGAGTGTAAATATTTATGGTTTCTCTATTTTTGTAGGACTATAGATCTCTCATTTCCACATCGCTATGCTAAGGCATCCTCACCATTTCATGTTTGACTGGCTTGATACTTGGTCTCAATTATCTCTTATTATCAATAAAAGTGTTGCATGACCTTATGAAAGAGTTCCAACATTCTTATTTTAACTTCTAGAGCTCCCAATCTCAGATGGGAATATGCGCTTGCTAATAATTGCAACAAAATTATCTTCATCAAATAGGATTACCTCTAGACATCCACCCACATAGATTATATATTCTTCATTATCAATTGACTATTCCAAAATACTTGAATGAGCACTAAGAGTATTTAAATGTACAGTGGAAATCTTAGGTGTATCATAGACTTAATTATTACATATTCTTTCATCAAAGGTTTTGAAGGTAAGCTTCATATGAGCTTTGTATTGTCCAAAATTCTCTAATGTTGAACCCATCATAATAGTTAGATTCCATCTACATTTACCAAGAAATAAAACCTTTAGAATAGTTGAAGACCCATTTATTTTGAAATACTTTTGCAGTCTAGAATTAGTTAATGTTATAGACAACAAGAGCATTGAACACAACTATGTTTTGTTGTATCTTTGATTTGTTGATGGCATTTTTCCAGAAGGGAATATGCACATATAGGATTAAGATTTGAAAGAAAATTCTTTGTTTATCATTAATCTCTTTCACCTCCTTATGGTTCAGTGGATTTTATTTATGACTTCCTTTTTAAAGTGGCTTCAAACCCAAAATTTTATCTGATTCACAAACTGTGCAAAAATATAGCCTGCAAATTTAGAGCCCCATTAGGTCCTAGGACTCCTAGGAACATATGTGGTCATATAGTTTGTTGAAAGGGGATAGTATATTTTCCTAGTCAACCTTGTACTACTATTGATAGATATTATCATTTAGTGAGTCAAAATGGGTCATAGGGCACCCAATGACCAATTTCAACGCATTCAAAAACATGATGTATGTTCCTAGGGCTCCTAGGACCCATAGGGACATACATGATGTGTTGTAATGAGTCAAAAGGGGTCAAAGGATACACTATGACCCCTTTTGACCTGTTACACAATAACATATGTTCCTAGGGGGCTTTGATACCCTAGTGACATATATGTTGTGTTAAAATGGGTAGAAAGGGGTCATAAGGTATCCCATGATACATTTTGACCAATTTCATGACAAAATGTGTTCTTGTGGTTCTTAGGAACCCTAGGAACAACATTTTGTATGCAAATGAGTTAAAAGGGGTTACAAGATAACCTATGACCCATCTCAAACAAATACATGACAACATATGTTTTTGGGAATCCTAGGGACATACATGTTGTGTTGCAATGGATAGAAAGTGGGCATAGAGCATCCTATGACCCTTTTGGACCCATTAAATGACAACATATGTCCCTAGGGTTGGTAGGATGCCTAGGGAAATACCTCTTATATTTCAATGGATAGAAAGGGGTCATTAGGTATCCTATGACCCCTTTTAAATCCATTACACAAGAATATACATTCTTAGGGGTCCTAGGACCCTTATCATCATACATGTTGTGTTCACATTAGTTAAAATTATATGACCCCTTTTAACCAATTACACACAACATATGTTCCTAAGGGTCCTAGTTTGACCCCTAGGGCTATACATTTTCATAAAATATGTTGGAAGGAATCATAGGTTATCCTATGATCCCTCTTGACCCATTCAAACAAATGAAATAGGTTTGGACATATCTGGTCATGAGATGTGTTGAAACAGGTCATATGTTATCCTATGACTCTTTTTGACTCATTCAAATACATGATTTATGTCCGAATTATATGTTTTCATATAATATATTGAAAGGGGTCATGGTGTACTCTTTGACCCCTTTTGACTCATTCAAACACATGATATATTTTCTTAGGGGTCCTAAGACCCTTATGTGTTATCATTTAATGTGTCAAAATGGTTCATAGGGAACCCTATGGCCTATTTCAACCCATTCAAATACATGATGTATGTCTGTAAGGGTCCTAGGACCCCTACAGACATATGTGATGTGTTTAAATGGGTCAAAATGGGTAAAAGGATACTCTATGGGCCCTTTTGACCTACTACATAGTGACATATGTTCATAGGGTTCCTATGACCCCTAGAGACATACATGTCGTGTTCCAATGGGTTGAATGGATTTAAAGTATATCCTATGACCCCTTTCGACCCATTTCATGATAGAATATGTTCCTATGGGTACTAGGACCCCTAGAGACAAATATGTTTTGTTCAAATAGGTTGAAAGGTGTTTTAGGATAACCTATTACTCATTTTAATCAAATACATGACAACATATGTTCCTATGAGTTCTAGGGCCCCCAACGACATACAACTTTTGTTTCAATGAGTAGAAAGGGGTCATAGGATAACCTATGATCCCTTTCAACCCATTACATGAAAACACATGCTCCTAGGGTTCCTAGTGTACACTTGAAATGTGTCACACTCTAAACCATTCTATCGAAACAATTCCATGAGTTGGAATGCTTAGATGCCAGCTTAGAGCTCCCTATCCACGGAGTGCAAGAGAGTATATTTGAAAAATAAAAAAGCTCTCAGATGAGCTTTAGAGATACTCTTCTTGCTAGTAAACCATGCAATGGGAGGTTCCAAAGATAAGATGTAAGAATGCAAATGTCTGAAGGAGTTCCTCAAGAATGCAATGCAACTAAAGATTAAACTAGAATGAATATGAAAAGTGTAGCTATTCTAAGCATGGATGAGAGTGTTACAATACCATTATTAAGCTATGTGAGATTAAGCTACATGTAAAAAAGAAAGCTAAGCTAAGCTAGAATGCCATGATGCCATGGATGAGAGAATGTAGACAAGAAATAGAAGTTCTCCACAAAGCTCCAAAGAAACCTGTTAGAAAACCTGCAACATAACAATATTCAAAATGAGGATGGATCCTTTGAGGGGGAAAGCTCTCTCCCTTTTAAAGATGTATGGACGGTGGAGATGAAGATGAAGATGGTGAATGATCAACGGTGGAATTGAAAAGAGGAGTGATCCATGTGCACACACAAATCAACCAATAGAATATAAGCTGACTTGTCATATAAGACAAAACTCACAAAGCCTTTTCTTTTAATTGCAAAATAGGAAAAGGATTTTATGTGTGCACTTTAAGTGGGTTAGAAGAATGGGGTCTTTTATTTAATTAAAAGGGGACATGTTCTTTTAATCAAATAATGTACTTAGGATAGCATAGTCAAACTATAGGTTATAATCAAATAAATTGATTATTAGCAATTTGGTCTAGGTAAATGATTAAATTAATTTAGCCAAAATGTTGAAAAGAGGGCTAATAGTCTAGATGACCATTTTTAGGTGATTATATTTTCCCCTCTTTTACTAATGCGTGATCGATCTGGGAACACATTATGTCAAAGAAAATAGAAATCCAAGTAGGCGGTGATAGATATAGACGTCTGATTCCAAAGAATGAAATGCAGAAATAGATAGCAAGTCCTAAATGCACAACCTAATAGCAGTAGTACTGAACATTAGGAAGATGATGTTAGGATCCAAAAATAATTTTAACACCTAGAAAAGTGAATAGATCGAGAGCAAGTGATAAGGTCAAACAAATGCTCCTAAGAAATAGATAGCTGTAACAATCAGCAATAGAGTATTTCTGCCCCCTCGGGATCGAAATTGAAATGAGGTAAGGGGATGCAGAAACTAGCTAGACATGAGAAAAATAGAATAAAGCAATGTCCAAGATGACAGATAGATGATTAGAACCCAAGAATGACTATAAGAAACTAATAAAATGCCCCAGTTTGACTAGAGTTGACCTTGAAGGATATAGCATAACAATTAGGTCAAATCTAGTAGAAAGATAATTTAGATGTGGAACAGTGACTTGAAGTAGATATGAAGTATGGAAATGATGAAGACATGAAGAAATGAAGATGCCCTAGTGATGATTTAGAGATTAGACCTCAAAAGGTTAGCTAACTACTCAGAAGAAAGTAGAATTTTAAAAGACAATTTTGACCATCAAGATGAACTCGAATTTGAATTTTGATCCCGAAAATGAATCTAGGATGTTGAAATTATTTAAGAGGTCAAAAATTTATATAATGTGATGATAAGATAGAAAAGAGATGAAGTGAAAGATTAAGAAGGTAAAGGACATGAACAAGAAGAAAGTAAAGAAATATATGAAAGGAGTTAGTTGATATGTCCACAGAAAAGATGAAGAGAGAGCTCTCCCCATATGCAAGAATGCAAGACTAATCTAGAAAATGAACATAAAATGCAAGCTAATATGAAAAGTGGTTTACCAGCAAGAAGTGCATAACATTTAGACTCTTAATTTCATCATTGAACATTTATTAGGGACATCATGAGATCATACAACCATGACTAGTATAACTATGAGGATATGAATATGGTCGATATTAGATAGGTATGTGGAAATCTAATCTAAGCATCAGAGACATGTAAGTCAAGATAACTACACGATTAGATTCCCTAAGTTTAATTTAGCAAGATTATACCTGTATCAAGGCATAAGCACCAGGATAAACCTTGAGTGCGGTGTTGCAAAAATAGTCAAGGATGATACATTTGTAAGTCAACGTGTTGAATAGGACCAGCATAAATGCTTACAACACTATAGAAAAAAAAAAGTATACCCACAAGCAGAAATCAAGAAAATATGTCCCATGCCCCCAGTCTTCTAGTCAATGACATCCTTGAAAGACTATTAGGGAGGGAACACCTGGCAATGAAATCATCATAGACAGCACACAAAGTAGATAAAGATTAGCATAGCTCAGTCATTTAATTGTTAAAGTGCATGTGCGCAAGTCACTTGGCCATTTCTTCAAGACTTGATCCTGATAGTGAGAAATATCGTGACATCGGAGACTGTAGGTAAACTATCTGTAAAGTGTTGAAAAACACTTGATGTCAAAGTGGGGGAAGTGTTGAAAAACACTATTTTGTGAGTTGTCAAAGAACCTCAAATGCACAAGAATACCTCAAAAATGCTAAGTAGTTATGCCCTCGAGATGAGGACAAGAAACAATTCCAAGCTAGGAAATTTGTAGCAAAGTAGGTGATTGAGACTGATAGACATAGGTGCAAGGGTTTCAAGTAGTGCCTGTTTCTAGGTTTTCACCACTTGATAGATTTTCTCAAGATTTTTTTCAATTTTTTTGTATTTTTGAATTTTTAGAAAGAGCTCAAGCTGTTTGAATGTAGATAGTGCTCCTATAGAAAATATAAGTCATGATAAGCCAAGACCATAGAAAGGTATGCTCAAAGATGTTGATAGGGTGATGAAAGGGAAATGGTAGTAGGAAGAATATATGGAGGATAAGAGTTCATGTATAGAAAGTAAGTGTAAGCTTTAGAGGATTTCATGAGGGTAGCTGAAATATTGGACAAGATCAACATTGAGACACACCTTGAAGGGTATTGGAATGATGGAGGAATCATGGATGAAATGGCTTGAGATTTAGATGTATGAGGTGGTAGAAAAGATTTGGAAAAAAGTGGAGTGGAAGGCTTTGGAATATTTTTAGGAAGATTTTTGGAAGAGGATGGAATGGAAGCCTTTGGAAGCTTGAATGTCAACTTTGAAGTATTTTCAATATTCAAGTCTTTTAAAAGAGACTTGGGAATCCATATAGCTTTAGCTTTTCCTTTGGATACTTCAAAACACATTTCTTCAATAATGGGTTTAGGAACCCATATTTTCTTTGATTTAGCTTTTTTAATAGTAGACCTTTGTAGTCTCTTTTGTGCTTTCTTTTTCTTAGCATTCACATGTCGATTAGATGAGACATAGTGATCTTTCTTTTTCAATGGATTCTTATGTTTATTCTCACTTCGGAAGGACTTGGGATTTGTGGATGAATAAGGATGATAGGACTGGTTTAGATGCATAGATGGGTGAAAAGTCATCAAGGATGAGTGTCTTTGTTGATCTTGAGGTATGATGGGAGAGCTAGGAGTGGAAAGTGTAGGAGATGAAGGAACATAAGGTCCCAATATAGATGGAAGGTTTGAAGGCTTTAGCTTTGATGGATAAGGACCAAGGATAGACTTAGGAGATGCAAATGGATAGTGAAAAGGGATATCAACATCTTTAGAGTGAGAAATGTGGTCAAAGCCATCAATAGACTCATGAGTACCTTTGATAGTAACACCATTTTTAATAGGATCACTTGAAGCTTGAGCACAATTTTGAAGTGGATATGGAGAAGTAGAACATGAGGTGATGCTTTGATCTTGACAAGTAGCTTTGGATAGCATATGAAGACAACTTTTCTCATAATTTTCAGTAAGCTCAAGGGAGATAATGGAAGTGGTATCTTCATCATACTTGGGAGGTGGATAAGACATATGATATGGAGGAGTGACATTTTGAAGGAGATGAAAGGGTGCTTGATCTTGATCTTTCTTAACATTTATAGCTTTTTCATTTTGAGAGCCCTCTTGACATGGAGCCACTTCTAAGAACAAGGGAGAATGAAGCGTGAATGGAGTAGTGCTTGGATTAGGCATAGTAGTGCATGAAGGTTGAGGATGTTTAGGATTAGTAGCATGGAAAAGGTTTGCAGCCAAGTGAAGGTTAGCTTGAGTTTCTTTTAGAGGTAGCCCTTTAGGATACACATAGTCAATGTGGAATGTATTAGGTTCTTTATTTGATGGAGGCATGTTGGAAAGCTTTGAAATGTTGGGAGATGCATGAGTGTTGGAAGAAGTGGAGGTATCAAGGAAACCATCACTAGACATAGGTTCATTAATATGATCTTGCTCATGAAAAGTATCATCATCGCATGAATCATTAGAGGTATCAATAATTCCATTATCAATAAGATCTTGGATTTTATGTTTTAGCTCAATGCAATCTGAAGTAGCATGGTCATTAGATCGATGATAGGAACAATAGGTATCCAAGAATGGATTTAAATAGGAGCTAGACTTAGGCAACATGATGAGCTTGGTGCCAAGAAGTGTTCTCAAAATGTTATCATAAGAATTCCCCAAGGGAGTAAAATTTAGCTCAAAAGTATGTCTACAGTCCTTTTGTTGTTTCTCAAGTGAATGGTATGCATCCATGTCTTCATCAGTAGCCTCGTCAAAGATAGGTCCATCATGAAATTTTAGCATAGGCTCAAAGGAGGTATCACTTGCTTGTTCTCTAAAGAGGTCTTTAGATCTAGAAGATGAAGACATTTGATGTCTTGAAGTAGAGCATGTAGACCTAGAAGAAGAGGATGACCTCAAAGAAGGTGACTTACATGCATGTAAAGACCTTAGGAAGATTCATGTAATGATGCAATCTTCTCCTCTAACCTTTTCTCAAGTTTAGACTTCATTTCTGTCATGCGCTTAGAGAGATGAAGGTAAGAAAGATCATTCGTCTCTTCTAGTTCTTTGTATTGTGTATATAGATCTTGAAACTCTTTAGTGACATGGAGGATATCATGATCATCTAGATTCAGTTGTAGTTTGGTAGCACAAGGTCTAGATCCCATAGTTTTAGATGCAAAGCCAAGCATAAAATAGGCTAGAAGATAACTTGATGTTGAAACTATGGGAGGTAGAGTGTTCACTTGCCAAGATAGTAGAGAGAGATGAAAGTGACCCTTCAAACAATATGTCCAAGAAACTTACGACATGAATGACTCAAGTCAATAGCTAGGCAAGATGCCCAAATAGCCAAATAGATAGAGCAAGCGGGGTGACAAGTGAACAACTTTCCCAACCCAAGAGTGTTGTCAAGAAATCAAGGTAACCATTTCAACAAAAAATATAACTAGCAAGCAAACATAGACCATGAAGATAGGAAGATCATGAGCACTAAGACCAAAGAGTCACTTTAAGCATGTTCAAGCACTAGAGACATATAAAAGAAAAGTCAAATGATGAGACTCCTCTTAGCAAGCAACATAAGAAAATGTTTGCACTTGATGCTTTGACTTGGTTGAAAAAGTTTGACAATAGTTTATAGCATAGCAAGTTTGATGTTCAAAAGAAATTTCTTTCCAAGCAAGATAGTGACACATGGAGTAGTCTTCAAACAATCAAGCAAGGGACAAAGCAACCTTGCGTGATACAAGCATATGTGAGGTCTTAAAAGAAAGCCATATAACTATCATCATGTGTATGTTCAAAAGATTTTCATAGGTCTAGCACATTCGAGAACACATCAAGCAATATCTACCTAAAAGACATGGTTCATTACTCAACAACTTGGCCCACACTTGATGCTCCTTTGCCTCACACCAAGTGGTTTCCCACAAGAGATATTGGCTTTATCATAGAAATGTCATAAGCATAACCAAGGGAACATAGATGGTGAGTGTAAAATCTTGGGGTGATCCGAGTAGTCCACTAGGATCGATCCTTGCACCAAGAAGTTGAGCGGCTAAAAAGGGTAGTTACTAACTTAGAGTGTTTAGATAGGGCTTCCATTCATAGTTTTCCTCTTGCTCCCAATTACGGGACACCTCACCTTGCGATGAGTAACCGATCTCACGATCACAAGAGTACCTTAAGCATTCTTTCCTAGTGATCTCCCTATGGTCGAAATCCCATAAGAAATCACACTAGGTGAAGACAAACACTACATCTACCAAAGTTTTGTGTCCTTGGTAGCCTTGAGTTTATAGTGAGTTGGAAGAGCTAGGTAATCGGCTTGTCCCCACTTGGGTCGTTCCTCTCAGGTTGTCCGAGAGTAGGCCCTCTAAAGGATTCTAACTACACAAAGTGGATCAACTTTTGGAAGTCAAGGTTTCTAGTTCACCACAAGGGTGAAGAACATACTCTCCTATTCCAATCATTTTCTCCCAAACACGCCAAGAAGATTCAGTTACCCCTTGCTTTTGAAACCAAATGGCAAGTCAAGATTTCTGATTCACCACAAGGGTGAAGAGCATACTCTCCTATTACCAAAAGACTCCAATCACAAGTTTTATGTGCCTATGAAAAATGAACAATTAGTCAATGCCACACATGAGAAAAAAAAATCAAGAAATTTTGGGTTTTTATGCTTTAGGAAGCCCTGCAAACAATGTTAGTAGCCCTTGTGCATTTGAAGCTTTGACATGCATTCTTTTTATGCAATGTTTCAATTTTTTTTCACAAGGATGGCAACCTGCAATCACAACTTGTTAGCACCACAAGTTAGTGTGAAATAACATAAAAATACTGCAATAAAAAATGGTTAGTTGCCTCAAAAATCCAATTTATCTTCCAACTAAGTGCATGCAAAGAAAGTGCAAATTAATCACAAATGCTCTCATTTTTACTCTTTGATTTTGACCTAGTCAACAAGATTGGACTTGTTTGCTATGATTTCAGATCTAAAAATAGAAATGAAAAGAAGATACCCCTACTAAAAATCAGAGAGCTTTCCAAAAATGTAAGAAATTCAAAAGAATCTCTTCATTTTCTCCCTAGAGATCGATTTTGTCAAAACAGACCAAATTTATCAAATCGAGTTTTTGATCCTTAATACGACCTCAAAATTCAAAACACAAAGAAAGAACCCCAAGTAGAATTCAAAACCCTTTTTGAAAATGTAAGTTTTTTCAAAAAATGCGCTGATTTTCTATCAAAAAGTCATTTTTATGAAAAACAAAGAAAAGCTCATAACTCCCAAAAATCACATCAAAATGCTTTGAAAATTGGACTGAGATATTTTGAGCACATACCCAACTTGCAAAAAAAAATTCAGAACCAAAATCCAAGTGGTTTAAAAGATATGATCAAATATTTAAACCAACTAAGTTTTTGGCATTCAAACCAATCTACTTATGGGTTGGCCTTAAAACCAAAGTGATAATTCTACAAAAGCATTTGATTAGATCCAGTATGCTGCTGTAAAAAAATCAGAGATAAAAAATGAAAGAAAATGGAGCTAAAAACTTGATTCAAGCCCCACGGTGATAGACATATCTGTACACTCAAAAGTGTCCCACTCTAAACCCTTCTATTCAAACGATTCCATGAGTTGGAATGCTTAGATGCTGGCTTAGAGCTCCCTATCCACGGAGTGCAAGAGAGTATATTTCAAAAATAAAAATGCTCTCAGATGAGCTTTAGAGATACTCTTCTTGCTAGTAAACCATGCAATGGGAGGTTCCAAAGACAAGATGTAAGAATACAAATGTCTGAAGGAGTTCCTCAAGAATGCAATACAACTAAAGATTAAACTAGAATGAATATGAAAAGTGCAACTATTCTAAGCATGGATGAGAGTGTTACAATACCATTATTAAGCTATGTGAGATTAAGCTACATGTAAAAATGAAAGCTAAGCTAAGCTAGAATGCCATGATGCCATGGATGAGAGAATGTAGACAAGAAATAGAAGTTCTCCACAAAGCTCCAAAAAAACCTGTTAGAAAACCTGCAGCATAACAATATTCAAAATTAGGATGGATCCTTTGAAGGGGAAATCTCTCTCCTTTTTAAAGATGTATGGACGGTGGAGATCAAGATGAAGATGGTGAATGATCAACGGTGGAATTGAAAAGAGGAGTGATCCATGTGCACACACAAATCAACCAATAGAATATAAGTTGACTTGTCATATAAGACAAAAGTCACAAAGCCTTTTCTTTTAATTGCAAAATAGAAAAAGGATTTTATGTGTGCACTTTAAGTGGGTTAGAAGAATGGGGTCTTTTATTTAATTAAAAGGGGACATGTTCTTTTAATCAAATAATGAACTTAGGATAGCATAGTCAAACTATAGGTTATAATCAAATAAATTGATTATTAGCAATTTGGTCTAGGTAAATGATTAAATTAATTTAGCCAAAATGTTGAAAAGAGGGCTAATAGTCTAGATAACCATTTTTAGGTGATTACACCTAGGACCCCTAGGGACAAACCTCTTATATTCCAATTAGTAGAAAGGGGTCATAGGGTATCTTATGACCTCTTTCAACCCATTACAAAAGAATATATGTTACCAAGAGTCCTAAAACCCCTAGGGCCATCTATTTTGTGTTCTAATGGATCAAAAGTGGTCATTAGATGCTCTTTTACCCATTTCTTCCCATTACATGACAACATATGTTCCTAGGGGTCCTATGAACATATGTTGTCATGTAATGGGTCAAAAGGGTCATATGATATTCTATCACCCCTTTCAATCCATTCTAACACAATATGCATGTTTATAGGGGTCCTAGGACCCCCAAGGACATATGTTATCATGTCATATGTTGAAAGTGGTCATAGGATACTGTATGATCACCCTTTTCTACCCATTGAAACACAATATGTTTGTCCCTAGGCATCCTAGGATCCCTAGGAACATATATTGTTGTGTAATGGGTTAAAAGGGGTCATAGGGTATCTCGTGACTCATTTGGACTAATTGGAAAACAACATGTATGTCCCTAGGGGGACCCCTAGGAACATACATGATCATATAGTTTATTAGCTTAGGTTACTAATATATATAATACTTATGATATATAATTATGTAGTAACATATAAGAAGTACTAACTATATATAAAATAATTATATCATAAATTATGATTATAATTATTTAATACTATATAATAAATTTTAGTAACCATATATAATAATTTCTTCCCCCCCCCCCCCCTCGCCCCCCCAATTATACTATAACTCTATTATACTAGTAACTTAAATATTGGTCACTCACTTTGAGTTTTGTAGATAAAAATTAATATTTATATTAAAAATTGGTCCCCACTTCATTTACATTTAAATATGGTGCCATGATTTAGATGCATAGATCGGGTACCTACTATGAAATTAGGTACCTATTCTCAAAGTGGATAGCCATTCTCAAATTGTCAAGTACGTGTTCCCAAATCGGGTACCCAATAAGGAAAGGTATTAATTTTTTGGTTTGGTATCAACGTGGGTGGGAAAACAGTAAAAGTGAATTTTGAAATGCTTTAGACATTTCAAAACTACATATTTTCACATTGCCACTTTTTGGCACACCATGAACCTGCACATACCCTTGTGATCTTGTTGATAGCTTGAGAATCTATACGTATCCTTCACTTTCTATTCTCCTTAGCTTCCATTACTAGATGTACACCACATGGACTCAAACTCTCTCAAATCAACTCCTTCTGCAAAAACTAATGCACCTTTTTGTTCAACTCTTCACTTTCTTTTGGTGTCATTATGTGCACTACCTTATTTGAAAAATAAGTTGTTGGAGTCAAGTTCATCTGGTGACTAATCTTCCTCACTAGGGGTAATCCATCAGGTACATTATCTGACACAATATTAGAAAACTCTCTCTCAAAAATTCTACTATTTTTGTAGGTACCTCCTCTACTTCATCTTTAACATATTTTGGAATTTTACAAAATACATATGCTTGTGCCTAATATCCTTAAAAAAATCCTCTCCATCAATGAAATATCAATTTCTTCACAAAATTTCTTTGGTAACTGAGTTAGCTCAGTTATCACTAGTTCCATCCAACTTTTCCTTTGTTAACTGAGTTACAATAGTTTTAGTAGAGTTTATATTTTGTTCTGACGTATAAGGGATCTAGGATTTTTTTTTGGTAATTAATTCAACCCTCCCCTCTGAGTTACTCCTCTTATATTTCCAAATATTTGTTCAAAGTTTTTTGGTTCTTGTAGAGAAGGTTTCAAGGACCTAAGCTATAGATCAAGATGTCTTATAGAAGAGAGATTTCCAAATTGAACAGAGATAACTTCGAGGCATGGAAAGAACTTATAAAGTTCCACTTGGCAACCATTAGTGATTCAGGTTTGAAATATTTGAACAAGACTTACAAGACTCCTACTGGAACATTGACTATGCAGGAGATTTTTGAAAAGAAAAATTATAAAATTATGATGATTGACATTGCATCAACTCTTAATTATGTGGAATTCGATGAAGTCAAAGATTATGCCACTACTAATGAGATGTGGACCAAACTGAAAGATATACATGGAGGTGATGATAATGTTAGAAAAACCAAGTTTGAAAGCTTGAGAGGTTAGTTTTATTAGATGAAAATGAGAGTGGATCGAAAGATTGCAAAATATGTTGAGAGAATCAAAGCTAGTGTTAGTGCAATCAAAGGCTCTAGATGGAAAATTGATGATGCAATAGTTGTCAACAAGGTACTCAGAAGCCTTCTTTCTATCTATGCAATTTGAGTGTCAACTATTCAAGAAATGAGATGTGATCCCAATAAAAAAATAAATTTGGATTCTCTAGTGTTAAGGTTGATAGCGTTTGAGCTAGATAACTATGACAATTATGTTCCTAGTTCTAGCAATCTTGAGTCTACATTTGAAGCTAGGTTGTCACTCAAGAAGAAAGTTGCAAACTCTAAAGGAAAACAATCTAAAAGTGAAGAGGAAGATAGTTTTGATACTGATCTTGAATTCATTGAAGCCCCACTTGTGAGAAGATATCCAAAATGAAAAGGAAAGTACAAAGGTAAAATTCCTCTAATCTATTTTTATTGTGAAGAAGTTAGTCACATTGTTGCAAGGTGTCCAAACAGAGAAGAAAAAGAAGAAAAGAAGAACAACAAGTACAAAGGCAAGAAAGATTTCAAAAACTACAAGGACTACAAGGATAAAGGTAAGAATTCTTGTTTCATGACTAAAGATTTAGATAGTAGTGATGATGATGAAATGGTTTACATTGTTGTAAAAGATGAATCAAATAATGAAGATGATATGATGACACTTATTTCTCACGTTAGCAAAAATGAAACATAGATTATTGATAGTGGTTAATCTTATCATATGACTTGTGATAAAACAAATTTCAAACATATGGAATACTATGATGGTGGAAGTGTAAGATTTGGAAACAATGAACCATGTTTCATAAAAGGAAAAGGTTGAATTTCTCTAACCAATTAACTCATATGTGACAATGCATATTGGGTAGAAGGACTAAAGCATAATCTAGTGAGTGTGGCATAGTTGAATAACGTTAGATTCAAGGTAGAATTCATGAATGGGAAGGCCAACCTACTAAATGGAAAATGAAATCTACTTGGGTTTGGTAATCAAACTAAAGGTAACCAATTCTATGTAGATCTTAGTGAAAGTTAATGTTTTTATTGATCATGTAGAAGAAAGATGGTTATGGAATGAAAGGTTGTATCGTGTGAATTTTGATAAGTTCATCAAGATAAGAAAAAATAAAAGAGCTAGAAGTATTCCTAGCTTGAGGAAACCTAATATGGGTCTATGCAAAATTGTCAAGTTGGTAAGATGGGCAAGACAAATTTCAAGACCAAGGACTATCATTCTGAAGAAGTCTTGGAGTTAGTTCATATGGACCTATGTGGACCTATTGGCAAAGAGAGCCATAATGGGGATAATTATTTTATTCTATTTATTGATAATTATTCTAGGATGATGACTATAATGTATCAAACACACACACACACACACACACACACACACACACACACACACACACACACACACACACACACACACACACACACACACACACAGTGGTAAGAAAAGAAAATAAGAGGTTTAGAATAAAAATATTCTAATAAATTATATATAAATCAAAATAAATTAGAGGATAAAAACTAAGAAAATATTTAATTTAAAGATAAATTGAAATGAACATAAGAATAAAAACGAAAATATAAAAACAAAAAACAAAAAAAAAAAAAAGATTAACCTAAAGATTACAAGGCGAGAAGTGCAAAGGAAAAAGCCAAATTCAAAAATGCACATGAGATCGTTGAATGGTGTAAAAAATATGTATACATGGGATCAAGTCAAAACTCTACAATCACACATTTCTTCTACCTAGTTGAAGTGGAAAATATCCTTTCAAGATATGATTATGATACAATTAGTGGGTCAGCAAAATGACATTCATTTAGGAGTTCAGATTCTTACACTTGGACTATATGGACTAGGGAGCTTCTTGTTTTTGTGAATTTTGTCTTGTAGGTGAGTGGGAAGAATGCAAGAATATAGAATGGGTTGAAGATTGGCAACAAAAATCAATAGCGCCCACTGACACACATTTTCAAGATGACATAGTAAATGAAGGCCAGAATGTTACTTTTGCATTAGAAGACTATGGTTTTATTTTAGACCTCATACAGCCTATTATGCACAATTAAATTAAATTTTGTTGTGATCATGTTTCAATTTATATTATTTATTTATGTACATCTCATTAATATAATTCAAGTACATGTCTTTAATATATTATTTATATATGTACACATGTGATTAAAGTGATTATATAATTTATTTTATCTTGTAGGACATGTTTACGCTATTATTGCACCTAATGATAATAATGAATAGACTGAGTATTGGCTAGCTAGATGTGTGGAACCTAAGAAAAAATTGATATGTCATCAAGTAGATGATGATGGTTTTGAGTATCCAATTGGATATGTCATTATAGCTAGCACCTGGCTACATACATACCTAACAAGAAGAAATGGTTTACCACCATTTGAAGAATACCAATCTAAAAAGAAGATTTTACACTATTCTCATTTTTTTGTGGCAATGAATATCAAATTAGAAAGATACAAAGGGAGACCGTCCAATAAGGTATTATGGAAAAATTCAATAGACGGGCATGAGACAATCATAGATGAATTGCAAAAGAGAGAGGATGTAGATGGTACAGTGGGATTACTACATTTAAATCAAACACATGTAAGTTTTTTCTTTATTCTGCTATTTCTATATATGTACTTATATAATTTAATTAAATGTATGTATGCATTGTCAATAGAAAATTAGAGAACTTATATATACCTCTTATTCAAGTTTCAATTACAATTTATGAAAATTTAAATGTTTAAGGTGGACTAGACATCAACATCTTGTGCAATTACACATAGTTAGTAAATACAAATTAGACATATTTACATAGTTCAGATAGCTCATATTAATTTATGCTTTTATTAACACATGTTTTTGTTTTACAATTTTATTTCATAGGACCTCATTTGAAGAAATGTGTTGAACCAATCTTATATTTTGAGTTCACTTATATTTATGTCATTCACATTGTCTTACATATATTGTGAAACATGTTGTAAACATTTAAAAACATGAGTTTACTTCTATTTGAAAGTTAAAGGTGTGCACTTGATATTATAAATTAATTGTCAATTTAAGTAATGAACTCCTATTTTTCCATTACTTTTACATTCAAACATGTTTAAATTAATGTTTCTATATAAATAATTAAAATTATTAAAATTATTGTTCATGTACCATGTACTTATAAAATGCGTCATAACATGAATAAAATATGTCGCAATAAAGAAAATGGTTCATACTTACAACATGATAACATAATAATCTACACTACATACAATAGCATGATAAGAAGTCATAAAAAATAGTATGTGGTCTAACATGTCATAACATGATCTATGAAGTCAAAAAATAAATATAATATAGTTAACTATCCTAATACAAAATTTATCAAAATAAACAATATGTGTCATAAAAACACAATCTAAAGGTGCCATTAATACCTAATCTATTTGATCTAAAGTCCTCTTTACTCCATGTGAAGAGGACTCAGATGGATCATCTTCTGTAACATGAAGTGTCTCATCATGTGGGACACCTTGTGAGGTAGATGATCATCCTATGTAACATGAGGTGTCTCATCATGTACCTGCTTAATTGAAATGGGTTTCAAAATCTAGCTTGCAAATAAATTAAATATTCATTGCATAATAAAAAATAATACTACATGAGATGGTTGTCCCTTTGTAATTGGGGGAGGTGCACTGTGAAAGCTACCAAATGTGGTAGTGGTGAGATCCTATAATTTACAATACATACATTTTTAAAATTTGATAAAGAGCATAATGAACTATGTATGTACATAAATCATAATACTAACCTCAAAGGATAATGTAGGTACCTCCATCTAGCCTATTCGTAGACCCTTAGCAACACTCTTGGCAACACAGTTCTAAAATTATGAATACATAAACATTGAGTCAAAATTGTATACATGAATTATAAAGTACGTAAACTAAAAAGTACATAATTTACACTACATTTTTTATAAACTATAAAAAAATTTATATATCATACCTAAGTAGTAGGCAATGTCATAGATGTGTCTAAAGATATGCTACTACAATGATCATCGACATGTCTCAAATGGTCAAAAGATGGAGTTTAAAATAAACTACATTGAGGCCTCTAGGGATATGTACAATCCATCTCTTGTTTGTAAAACCAAAACACATAAAATTATACATGAATCAAAGTTGAAGATTATAAGTTAATAAAAATTTGTACATAAAAATAATACAAATTATTTGTCTTCAGTCAAAATTTCATACTGTAGGTATTTGAGGCTGTGCCTTAGTGGTTGATGGATCATGACCTGTACAAACATCAAACTGTATAGCAGATGACAATCCCTACAAAATTAGATGAAAAGAACATATGAGCACATGTTATTAAATTTGAGTTTGAATGTACATTTTCTACAGTGTAATTCAAAGTGCATGCCATATGAGGGATGCCAATTTCTATAAGTATCAATAAAAGACTATACTACCTCCTAGGAGGAACAATATCATCCATCCTCTATTATTTCAAAATCAACATACACTAATATGGTTACTATAATTACACATGTATGTAGAAAGTAAATAATTATGTACTTTATTTAAATTTTAATTAAAATTTTACATGCTGCTCTTGACTATCTCTTGGCTCTCCTTGCAGAAGGTCAACAAATGATGACACATCAATATCATCACTACCATCACCATGGGTAGTGTACGTGTCATCATCAAAATCAGCACCCTTAACATAATGGTCATCATCTATCGTATCAACATCACTCTGAGGGCCTTTGCATATATCTCCACAACTAGTACAAATGTGTCCAAATGGATGAATATCTTTGGCCTACATCCACTACTCTACTAAATTGCCCAAAAGGGCACTCAATGAAGTAAGAATAGATGACACTACTCGATGATAGTGTGGCACTAGGAAAACTAGTGTAGGAAGAGGTACAAGAGGTTGAGGTTTTATGTGATTCATCGTATTATCACTCAACTTTTTCCTAGGCCTATCCTAAGGCATCCCTCCACCAACCCCTTGAAATGAACTAATATCAAAATAATTGGGTTTCCAACCCAATTCAAATTTAGCCCATAGTTTCCTCAGGAAGTACATGGGCACCTTGATTTCCATGTGGTGGACGATCAAATATCATCCACCACCACTCCCAAAAGTGTACTAATATATGCAGATGTGTGCCCCATCTAATAGAAATGTGAGGCTTCCTCTCACTAATCTCAAGATCCATCTAAGGGTTTATAAAATATCTTGTAAAATGTCATTTATTTATTTAGAGCTTATGGACCTCTCTATAGGATAGGCCATCAGAATCACAATCTAAAGGCACACATGTTTTGACTACATAATCTAAAGCTATCAATATCACAATCTAAATGATCGATAGAGTGAACAACACCTTGCATACTATCTGCAAGGTGAAGTAGATGAGGGCGGGTGGTGGGCCTCATGCTAATGGTTTGAATATTGTGCATGAGGTCATGAAGGTTGTCTCATGCTCTCCCTCAGATTCTTTGTGGTAGGTGCTCGAGGAGGACTATGTGGTCATGGAGGTGGAGGTGGGGGTGGAGGTGGAGATGGAGTGGGTAGAGGTAGGAGTGGGGGAGGGGGTGGGGGTGGGGGTGAGTCCATTAAATATAATTTACATATATGTTTAAACAACATAAAAAATCGCAAAATTACTATTTGATAAAATACATCTAAAATATCAATTATATAAATGCATAGATCTTTAAAACCATATCAATTAAATAAATAACGTTAAACACTAAAGTAAACTTTAGCGTTAAGGTTAATTTATTATTATACCAAATTTAAGCCTAATCATAAAATAATACTCCAAAAAATTGTATTAATAAATCAACTTAAATGTGAATTTTAAAAATATCTTATACAAAAATGTTTATGGTTATGCCTTAGCAAATTTGTATGATTAAGGTTAAATATTAAAACAATAAGGATTGAACATCTAAATAAGATTGTGGTTTGGGTTAGAATTTAGGGTTATCCACTTACAATTAGGGTAGAGTAATTAGCATTATGATTGAGGCACAAAATATAAGATTTAGGATTAGCATTATGAGTGGGGCACAAAATATAAGAGTAATTAGCATTAATTGTTGATTACGATTAAAATCACGGTTTACAAATTTTAGGATCACATGCTAGCTTTAAGGATTACGATTTTTAAGTATGGTTAGTCTATTGGGATAATTTAGTGTTTAGTAATTTATATTTTAGCATTTAGGGCAATTCTTGAGGAATAAGGGTCTACCATTTATAATCATGGTTTGACATTTAGAATTAGGGCAAGGATAAAGATTATGGTATGGGTTTATATCATTAAATTAGAAATATGTTTAGGATTATATGGTATGCATTTTCTAGGAAATTTAATATGAGTATTTAACATTTATATATTTAAATGTTTAGGATTATGCTTTAAAGCATTCATGACTAAGGTTTAATATTAAAATAATTAGGATAAATAACATAAATAAGATTGTGGTTTGGGTTAGGATTTAGGATTATCCATTTAAAATTAGGGTACAGAGTAATTAACATTATGATTGGGGCACAAAATATACCATAAATTAATTTAATTACCATAAAGATTGTGATTAGGATACCATAAATTAGTTGTCAAAATATACCATAAATTAATTTAATTACTGGATAAAGCTTAAAATATACCATAAGGTTTAATATTAAAATAATTAGGATTATGGTTAAGATTGGGATAATTTAGTGTTTAGTAATTTAGATTTTTGCTCATTTAGGACAATTATTCAGAAACTAGGATCGACCATTTATAATCATGTTTTGGCATTTAGAATTAGGGCTAGGGTAAAGATCTTATGGTATGGGTTTACACCATTAAATTAGAAATATGATTGGGATTATGATATGTATTTTCTAGGAAATTTAATATGAGTGTTTAACATTTATATTTAAATATTTGGGATTATGCTTTAGCATTTATGTTTAAGGTTCAATATTAAAATAACTAGGATTTAACATAAATAAGATTGTGGTTTGGGTTAGGATTTAGAGTTATCCATTTAGAATTAGGATAGTGTAAATTTTAACAATAAATGATTGGGGCACAAAAAATAATATTTATGATTACGACTACTATTTCAAGACTTATCATGTTTAAGATTAGGCATTAGAATTTAGAATTATGGTTTAGGTTTTGATTTAGGATTGAAATAGATGATAATTTAAGATTATATAGTTAAACAAGTTTATAATTCTCGTGTTTAAAAATTAGGATTAGAATTAGGGTTTACATTTTAGGATAACATTTTGGCGTTAAGGATTACAATTTTTAATTATGGTTAAGATTGAGATTACTTTCCATTATGGACCTACTATTATGATTATTTGGCTATGGATCAAGTGTTAGGTTTAAGATTCAAAGTTACAATTAGAGTTAGGGTTTAACATTTAGGATTAAATTTCTCAATTTTAATTATATAATTTGGTTAAAATTTTAATTAGTGTTAGGGTTAGGCTTGGAAATATGGTGAGAGTGAGATTTTACATCAAGGTTTATACTATGTTTATGGTTAGTGTGTAGTTCAATTTAAAAAGATATGGTCATCAAATTATTAAAAATTTTGTTGCAAAATTTATCTAACTAAATAATGAAATGATAAATGAATATGATGGTCCAGATAATTTGGAGTAGGGGATTTAAAATTACATTTGATTTGGACCCTAAAACATTAGTTATTGAGAATAAAATATAGAATTTAAGAGCTCATCTACATTTAAATGTCATAATTAGGGCTAAGGTTGTGTTAAGGATAAATGTTTATGTACGATAGTCTAGGATTAGAGATTTAGTTAATGTTAGGATTAAAGAGTTGAGCTTACAATTAGAGTTACATGAATCTAGGGTTTAGAGTTAAAATTATGCTTTTAAAGTAAGGGAGCACATTAAATACTTAGTTTTATGTTTAGGGTTTAGATTAAATTATTGTACTGTTATGGTTAGGTTGATGTTACACTTAGGAATATAGTTAGTTTTATTTATTTTTGTTAAATGGTTTACAAACTAGTTTATAATTAAATACTATTTAGTTGAAATAAATCTAAAATATCAATATAATTACCTATTTAAACAATCTAATTTACATATATCTAATCATTCAAAACTATAATTTGTATTAAATACATTGAAACATCTAAAATAATAATTTTTAAATGAACATCTACAATATATATATATATATATATATACACTTAAATGAACAAATACAATAATCTAAAGATAAAACTATTAACAATGGAAATTTACAATTTTACATATTAAAAGTGAAAAAAAAAAGCGATGAATATATAAAGCATAGAATTGAAAACATTGAAATAAAATAGTAGAAAACAAAGTAAAATATTTGGTACACTCAAAAAGAGCAACACAATGGTCAATAGAAATCTGAAAATAGGCTCCTATTTCTATGCTAAAATCAGGCTCCCATTTTACACTCTAGTAAAAATGACCAAAACCCCCCAAAAAATGGGTTTTATAGTTTTTCGAAATTGGGTACCCAATTTTTAAAATACACTTTGGGCACCCCATCCATATTCAAAAATTGGGTACCCATTTTTGGAAAGGTCTCATTCCACAGAATTGTGACCCAAGTTTGTGTTATTGTCCAGAAAACTATTGACCCGATGAGCTATTGTAGCCCCATTCCAAAATCCTTGACTAGTAATCTATAGCAGATGATATTGTTAGTGCTAATTCATTGATGTTTTGCCTCATGTCAGGGCCATTTAGGCTGTCATTGTTGGACTTGAAGTTTGGATAGCTAAAATTCATAGCAAAAATCTACAATAATTACACTAATACATATGATATGACAATAAAACTCATCTTGCAGGCTGATATGTCAAAGATGACCCTTCACATATGAGATTAGAACAATTTGAGCACATAATACTAACTTACTAAAATTCTCAAGCTCTCATAAATATAAACTTTGTATAAGAACAACCTTTATTCAAAACACTAAAACTAGAAATATAATTTTTTTGGGGATGATATAAGATTGCCCTTACACCTAGGATGCCCCTACATAAGCCTCACAATAAATATATGTCCCTTGTTTCTACTCCCTCATAGGAGAACATAAGAATTTCAAAGAATGATAAGGCTTAGGAGGAAAAAGTGGTAAATAAAAAGGATAATATTGAGGAATCAGATTAAGAAGCTCTATGCCTTAGATGAAGTACAAATTTCTCATATTATCATGTAAAGGAAAATTATGAAAGAAATTTCCCCATGACCAATACTGTGGATTTGGATGAGGTTAATGTTAAGTTGCTAGAGGATGATCTCAGGGATATGAATGTTGAAACTTCCCTTGGAGTATTACAGATAGTGAAGGCCATTTCTCTTTACACATTATGAATGGAAAAGTGGTCCATCAATTACATAAAAATCCTTAACATTAAGTATAAAGGCTTTCTAGTAAAGATAGAAGAAATTCTCAATAAAATGCAACAAGTTATTGATAAAGAGAAAATATGGGACCATAATGCAGACAATTTGTTGGTCCTTGATTTAGAGGATCCTAAGTATGTTGAGAACTCCTCAAGAAAAGTGAAAAGTACGAAAGCGAGTAGGAGGAAATTGAAGTCAATGAGCACTAAGCTGAAAAAGGAAGATCTTAAAGTGACTATTGAAAAAATCAAGGACTTAAAGAAGGATTTCGTCTTGGATTTAGCATAATGTATTTTTGTACTCAATAGTTCTTTTTTACATTTCCTTTCTTTTTTGTTTTGTGTCAAATGATTGGTTATTTCCTAGTAGTTGTTGGAAGTTTTAACTATTTTTTAGTGTTTAGCAGGTCTTCATTTCTCAAAGTTTTGTTTCTTGTTTGGACTTCATTGATAAATCTTGTGTTAACTATTGGGATTTTGGTTCTACTATTAAAATGTATTTTACCCCTTAATAAAAACTAATTGATATATATTTGTAACTGAATCATCTTTTCTTGTCTGGTATCTCAACGGTTGTATCCATGGTGTTCTTGGTTCTACGAATTTGATTATGCATGAATTCGTATCTCATGGGAAACATATATCATTATTATATTTTTATTAAATATGGGGTAGGATCCTATATCTCCAATGTATTTTCTCTTGAAATTCCTTTAAATAAATGCGCATAACTCAATTGAAATTTCTTTCTAATTGTCTTACGTACTCACTAATCCAATAAGCAATTGGCGTATCCAATTTTCAAACTACTTCACTGATGCCAAGAAAATACTAAAAGAAAGGACATAGTGTTTTCACTATGAAGGATTCAAATAATTGTAATGACATACATGTATCATAACCAAGAAAAAAAAAAAGGAGAGAATAATTGTGACAATAATGAGGCAATGAACTCCTAAATTGATTGCACTATCATTAAAAAAACTCGCACTTACAATGCTTTTATACACACACATATATATATGTGTGTGTGTGTGTGTTAATCGCTCTATATGACGAGACCCAAGTGAATCTAATAAATGAGCAAGGGATGTCCTAGTTTATAGGGTGCAATTGGCATGACTTGTTTTGTTACTATTTGTGAGAGACATGGACCTCATGAAATACATACATATATGCAAATTGTTGAAGAACTACTAGCCACCTAAATGAGTTTAAGGTTGCTACCTACCTATGATGTTCAAGTTTGTGGACTATTCACATATTTCCCCAAATTTGTTAACAAAGAAACAAATAACAAAATTATTTATAGACAATCATAAAATAAGAATAAATTTATTAAATTTTATTTTAATAGAATTATATCAAATAACTATACATGAATTAATTGTAGGAGGCATGTGAAAACATTAATCTCGATCTATAAATTAACGAAAATAACAATGCTTAACTATGATTCGCCATGCGACCGTCCTTTATGAATGTTTGTACTTTCTATTATCTTCGTCCCATGTTTAGGCACTCAACTCCCATCTTTAGGTTTACGTGGCCACCCTTAAACATCACACACTAAGGGAAAAATTAAGCTTGGGAAAATAAAGTCAACTTTGACTATTTAACACTTTTGGTCTCGGAATTAATCTTAGTGTGTGATATTTAAGCCATTCGATTTATGTCGTTAGAGGCTCTATTTTGCAATTTTCAAATTTGAAACAATGGGCGAGTACAAATTGCTTGTGATGAGCAGAGAGAGCGAACGAGAGAAGAGGCATCAAATGGAGGAGTCAGGCGGAGAAGGAAGTGTGGCGAGTAGTACAAAGTCGGAGCGGAAGAGAAGATCTCCCAACTGGAGCGACCACGAAATGAGAGCGCTCGTTCGATTCCGCGCGTAGTTCGACGTGCTCTTCACCGGACCTCACCGAAACAAGAGCGAGGGCTGGCAGAAAGTCGCCCTCTCTCTCAGAGATAATAATTCCTCTACTTCTGCTTCTTCTTGTGAGAGGACCCCCCACACGTGCGAAACAAAATGGGCAAATCTGACGCACGCTTATCACAAGGCCATACTCTCTGGGGCACCCATTCCTGATGGCCCCTTCAAGGACTTCCATCGCTTCTACCACAAAATTAATATGTTTCCACACAACAAGAGGAGGAGGAGGATGAGTGTGAGAGAGATAATGCTGATGATGATGATAGAATCCTCACAATCACGCACGGTGGGAGGACTAAAATATTTCATTTTGATGAGCCCGACGAGAACTTTGTGGATACCATTCTCTTAGTCTTCTCTCTGCCTCCCAAATCGCAAATCTTCCTTGCTGACACCCACGGAAATCTCCATTCCATCGACGGGAATCTGAGCTTAGACGAAACCTACACTATACTCATTCCTCCTCCTCCTCCTCCTCTCTAAAGTACACTTGTGTCATCTCTTAGGCCTCTCCAAAATGATTACATATCCATATTTCTGATGTATTATTCATTTCTTCAAAATTATCGACGCTGTTCAGAATTTCAAATGGAGCTTAAATAATGTATTGTTTCATTTGATTGAGTTAATTCAATGTTATGTTAGGATGCGTTTATATAATGTATTGTTTCATTTGATTGAGTTAATTCGGTGTTATGATATAATATGTAGAGAGGTCTCGGTGAGCTTTGACTGGTTCAGTAGGTTACATGTGATACTTCTCCTGCTTGTGAAAATTTACAAATAATTAATATAACAGTGCACTCACTGTCAATAACATCTATGTGTTGCACTCATGCTCCTTTAACATTCTCTTGACGTCTAAGCCCATTCTTTGATAAATTATGGCCATCTGCTCCTGAAAAAAACAATATTAAATCTATGGGTGACTTATCCTAGATAGCTATAAATATCCAACTTTATGCATTTAGCAATGAGAAATCAAGGCTGAGTTATGTGCTCACATAATACCAAGGCATTGGATAAAAACCTATGAACCACAACTCGAACGATGGTTGAGGTTTGTTAGATATGTAAATTAATTATACGACATTTTGTTTGCACAGACTATCACCGACCAAACCACCAGCTTGCTCACGCTTTTCATGTTCTATGCTCTATTTCACCCATCTCTCATTAATGGTACATCTAGCTTGGGTATGTGAGATCTGAAAGGAAGCTAAGGTGCGTAGAATCGCTTCCTACACTAATTTTTGAGAGAACGATTTTACAAATTCAACTAACTACTGCAAAGATCTTAAGAAATACATAATAACTTAATCAAAATAACAATGAAATCATAACACAATAATTACTGTGGGGAAACCCTTCCGGGAGAAAAACCCTACCCTCCAAAACTTGTACAATGTATTCTCAAATCTAGAAGATTACAATACACTTGCAATGCAAGTTCTTACAAGAGTGCACTACCACAAGTTGAACTCGGACTAGGACTTAGAGAGATACTCCTTCTAACACCCAGTCTTGCAAACTAAACTCAATAATTCAAACACCTCCCCAAGCCCTCCTTTTATAGTGATTTGCCACTTGGAAACCATTTGTGGTTTTAGAAAACCATGAGCCAAAACCATGGGCAAAACAATTATGTCACATGTTATCCACTTGTAATTTGTAATTCCAAGAATACTATTTTCATCCATAATTTTGTCCTCTAGTTTAGACCCTCATATAAGTCATATAATGAGTTGTTTACACTCTAAAAATAGCTCTTCTACATTGTTCTAGAGACTAGACATATTTTTAACAACTCATACACCTTTTTAAACTCATAAACATGCGGAAAACTACCACAAACAAATTCAAAAATTTTCTTAAAATTTTTTAGAGATTTTTAGAAAAAGCTTATAAGGTTGAGACACAATTCTCAACATTCTCCCACTTGTTGAACACCTTGCAAGAGTCAAAGGATCCAAAGTGTCATGGACTTAATTGTTAGGGGCCGAGAGACCCATAGACTTCGAACACTGTCTAAATTTCTCTATGCTCACAAGCTTAAAAAATGTATCAACAACATTCACCAAAGTCTCCACCTTCTCCAACTTTGCCTTGTCATCCTCAACCATATCTTTCACAAAATGATATTGTATATCAATGTGTTTGGTCCTGGCATAAAATGTCAGGTTCTTCGCTAGGCAGATTGCACTTTGACTATCACTACACCCTATTTGAATTCTATATCTGAAAATAGTCTTTTAAGCCAGATGGCTTCCTTGTAGGCTTGAGTAGCTGTCATATACTCTACCTCTGTAGTGGATAAAGGAACTACAAGTTGTCACTTGCTCATCTAACTGATTGCAGCAACGAATAATGTAAACACATATGCACTGGTGGATCTTCTACTATCAACATCATCGGCCCAATCTAAATCCACATAGCCTCGAATATCCAAAGAATGATCATTTCCTATTCCATGAAAACATATAGAGTACTCTGAGGTACCCCAAAAGTATCTGAAAACTCTTTTTACTACATCCCAATGTGCTCTTCCTAGATTAGACATATAACGAGAAAGTACTCCCACTACTTGGGCAATGCATGGTCCTGTATAGACCATAGCATACATCAAACTTTCAACAACACTTTGATATAGTACTCAACTTAGTTCTTCCATCTCCAATGGGGATGAAGGACACTATGAGATAGAAAGCTTTGTTCCCATAGTAATAAGAACACTCAATGGTATGAAATCTTATATATTGAATTTTCTTAGAATAGTACCACCATACTTACTCTTTCCTAGCCAAAACTTTTTACGTTGTCTATCTCTTATAATCTCCATTCCTAGAATGTACCTTTCTACACCAAGATCTTTCATTTCAAACTTTATTGAGAGTTGAGATTTTCATTCTACAATCAAACCTTTTCCTTTCCCAATAAATAACATGTCATTAACATATAAGGCAATAACTAGGAAATAATCACCATCAGACTTGTAGTATATACAATGATCAAATTTGGATTGCACAAATCCCAAACTCAATACACATGTATCAAACTTGTGGTACCACATCCTAAGACATTGTTTTAACCCATACAAGGATTTCTTCAATTTATAGACCAAATGACTTTTACCTTTCACCACAAAGTGTTTTGGCTATGTCATATAAATTTATTCCTCCAAATCTCCATAAGGAAAGCTATCTTCACATCCATCTGCTCAACTTCTAGATCATAAGCTACTACAATAGAAAGTAAAAATTTAATGAATGTCATTTTTGCTACAGGAGAAAATATTTCACCATAACCAATTCCTGTAACCTAAGAGTAACCTTTTGCAACCAAATGTTCTTTGTACTTTTCAATGCTTCCATCTGAACCCATCTTCCTTTTGAACACCCATTACAACCAACAAGCTTCCATTCTTCAAGCAATGGTACAAGGTCTCATGTGTCATTCCTCTTAAGAACTACCATCTCTTCTTCCATGGCTATCTTCTAGGACTCTGAATCATTCATACCAAGAGCCTCTTCTAAAGATTTATGTTGATCAATATTAGCATTCAAAGAAAATATAAACTTCTAATCATCAAGAGAATATCCATACCTTTCTGGTGCTTTCCTCTATCTACTAGATCTTCAAACACGATTTGGTTCAAGTTCAGGTTCAGGTTCTCCCTCTTCCTCTGATGATTCAGAACTCGTAGAGCTCTCTTCAACAACTTGTCTTTCTAAGGGCCTCGATTCAACTTTCTTAGGTGTAGTAGGAAGTTGAATAACATTTTTCTTTTCTTTTATCTATTTTGGCTATACTATAATAGAAGAAGGCTTAATTTCTCTAAAAATAACACTTCTGGAGTAAAATACCTTTTATGCAATAGGATCACAAAGCTTGTATCCTTTCACACCATAACTATATTTGATGAAAATACATTTGATAGCTTTGTTGTCTAAATTTGTCCCCATATTCTTTGGCACATGAGCATATGCCTCAAAACCAAAAACTCTTAGATGTCTAAGTGAAGGCTTGTGGCACAACCATACTTTAATTGGTGTTTCATCAACAAGAGCTGATGTAGGAGACCTATTTATCAGGTAGCAAGCAATGGCTACAGCTTGGGCCAAAAATTTTTGTTGTAGTCCAACTCCACTTAGCATTCTCCTAGCCTTCTCCATCAAGGTCATGTTCATTCTTTCTATAAATCCATTTTACTATGGAGAATATAGAGTTGTCTTCTCTCTTTTAATACCATAATCTTTACAAAATGTGTCAAAAAAATTCAAGCAATATTCACCACCATTGTCAATTCTCAAATACTTTATCTCCTTTCTAGTCTACAATTCAACCATTTCTTTAAATTCTTTGAAATAATTAAAAATTTTAACTTTACTTTTAGGGTCAGTGCAAGAAGTTGGGTCTCACTTTTGGCCAAAAAGTGAAAGTGTTTTTCCTTTTTTTGAAATTTTTTGTCAATTGATGTCAAAATTTGAGGTATTTAGGGATTGAATATAAAAAAACTCCTGGAATAAAATTTTTAGTGTTCGGAATCTAGTTTTTGAATATGTAATTTCTTTGTGTACCCATATGATAGATTATTTTTTTGGTATGGATCTTTAAAAACCACTTTTTCAAAATGCTTGTTTCAGGACCATACCACACTCATGTACGAACACTATAATTTGACACAAATAAATG
The DNA here is from genome assembly GCA_028749045.1 of Cupressus sempervirens. NCBI lineage: Eukaryota > Viridiplantae > Streptophyta > Pinopsida > Cupressales > Cupressaceae > Cupressus > Cupressus sempervirens. Next base: position 488,480,229 of record CM053787.1, on the reverse strand, counting down.
AATTTTCACAAATCCTTTTAAAGGGAGTTACCTAATACACCTAAGATTGATGACAATTTTTTTCCATAATTTTTTATTATTAATTACTAATTGGCTATAAAAGCAAATTTTAAAACCTCTCATGTACGGACCACATAGTTTGATCAAAGTCTCACTTTTTTCAAAAAAAAATAAAAAAATTAACATCAAAATAATTGTATGCAGATTGATGACATAAATTAATTTAAGAAAAATTATAAAATAAAAAAGTTATTAAAGTTTTAGTGAATGTCACTTTTTAACATTTAGGAAATAGTTTTGATTAATAAATAATGAAAAAATAGCAAATTAACTAATAACACTATAAAATTTACATTTTTGGAATCAGAATAGTAAGACCTATAATGGGTTTTTGTCTCATCAAAAAATTTAATGGGGATGATTATAAAAAAATTACGACAATACTAGAAATTGTCAATTAAATGCCTTAGAAAAAAATAGATCATAAAAGCATGGCTTGGTGGGACCAAGCCTATGCCATGCCTTTCCCCAAGGCAAAACCCCATGCAAAAGTCAGGTTCCATACCAAATTCCCACTCATGTCTCAAGAATCAGGCACTCGATTTGTAATTCAAAAATTAGGTGCCTAATTGTTTTCAATCATTGTACCTAATTATTTAAAAATCGGATACCCGATTCTTTTTAAAATTATGTACTCGATTTATAAATGGGTACTTAATTTTTAAAGAATTGGGTACCCAATTTTTAAGCAATTGGGTACCCATTTCTAATGTACTTGTTGGGCTCTAAAAGCTGCCCCACTGACTAAGTTTCAATGATTGAAATGATTGAATAATAGTTTCGATCTGTAACAATGAATTCTTTTATGCTTATTCTATTTTCTTATCCTCTTATACAATTTGCAAGCTATTGAGTCAAATTCAAAATTGGTGCAAACATGGGATCAAAACAAAGAAGAAAGAAGAAAGCAAAAGTTCTGACAGATGAGGAGATTGTAGCAAATAAAGAGAATGAAGCATGATGTCAACGAGAGAGAAGACAGAGAATTAGAGACTTGAACAATGTTTCAAAGGAGAAAGATGTTGAGGATACCATGATGGATGAAGAGGTCAAAGAAAAGAACCCAATACAAGAAAATTCAGGTGCACATTCTAATCATGCATTCAATATAGGTGTGTCTCCAAACTTTCGAATTTTCTCTTGTGATGATATTGGTGATTTTTTAGAAGCAGGTTATGATTTAAACGATTTAGATTTTCTTCATGAGAAGCAATTGTCAAATGATCATACACAAAAAATTTCAATTGAAATGCATGCCTCGAAAGAAATACCAAGAAAATTTGAAAATGATATTCAAATCCCAAATAACAATGAAACTAGTAAAGTGTCTGAAAATAAAAATTGCATGAATGTAGACATAGAAACACCAACTATTGAACAAACATGTTAGAATGATAGTAAAGTGTTTGAACATAATTTTCATATTCCTAATGATGTGTTAGATAATCTTGAGGGATTGGTTTCATGGAGACAAATTAGGACACATGCTAATAGATTGTATAGGCATTTTTTTTATAATAAGAAATTTGGGTTTCAATTTATTTAATGTTGCAACTAATTAAAATGTCTAAAATGTGAAAAGTAATGAGAAGGTCGGGAATGTATGCAAAACTCAAGAATAAAAATGAGTCTTTAAAACAAGTTGTATCCACTGTTGCTAGTGCCTTTGATGTTTTAGATTAAGGTAAAAATAGGTTTTGAAGGGGGCCCAAAACCCTTTACATCAAAAAGAAAGATATACCATGAAGCTCTAATAGGTTTTAAGCAGACCTAAAACCAGCAATACAATCAAACCAGGTCAAGCAAGGACCTGAAACCAACAGAAGTGATCAGAAAGAGAAACCAACGAGGACACTGGAACCTGAAAAAATAGACTAGAAAGCGAGGCGAGCTGAGAAGCCTCCTAGAGTAGGAAAATCACCAAGGATTGCTGATCAAATTTGTTCTTCCAGTTACAAATTCCTTAGAAACATTCTTTCTCCAGCACTTATCTTGAAGCAGGAGAAACTTAGACTTTTGTTATCTAAAAAAATCCTAACAATATCCAGATTATGAATACTGTTCAGCCCCCTAATATACCAAGTAATGATTTTCATATTTATTTTTGAGGGGAAAAATCTAGAATAGTAGCCTGCCTGGCATCAAAAATATTCTGCATACTTTCTAACTCTCTGGTTTTCTTAGTGGTTCTTCTTCCAGATTTTTCTGGACAACCAACGTCTAGTTTCACCTTGAACTGTTGTTCTGCTCTTTTTCCAAATTTATCCAGAGTAGAAGTAAGAGAATTTATCCTGGTTTGCTGGACCATTTTGCTGCTTATAGTCTCTACCCCTTTAGTAATGTTATTAATATCAGCTCTTTTTCTTTGGTTTGGTTTATGCTTTGAGTTGTCTCCTCTTTCAATCGCAACATCTAAGGGGGGAGGTTCATCCAAAGGAAGGCCATAATCAGTTTAAGATAAAATCTGGAACTCCTTGGATTGAGAAACAGGAAGATCACCCATCTCTAATTGATTTCCATCTTCAACCAAGAATTCACCTTCCTCTAGCACAAATTTATCATCTAACTCTCTCCTTTGATCTTCTATCATTTGATAAATAACAATTTGTTTCGATAAATTAGACAGATCATCTATTCTTTGCTTAGGCATTATGGTATTAGATTGAAAACTATGTCCTTCTTCCTCAAATATTTCTTTCTCAAATGAAGGCTCTTTATCCACCTTTGCATGTGAGGATTTAGAATCTTCTTTGGGTTTCCATACTTTCTTTTGCTGGATCTTGGTCTTTTTCCAATCCAGAACACTATTCGGATGCTTTCTACTTTTGGAAGGATAGTATTTAACCAGATGCCCCTGTTTCTTGCAAGCATAGCAAGAGTTAGGAAGATCTTCAAAAATAATTTCTTGAGTGTTTTTACCAAGTTTGGAAATTAGTTCCACCTTGTTTGGGAGATGATTCAGGTCAGCCACTTTAACATAAAGTCTAGCACTTTGAAGTTTGGTTTTGGAAACCATAGCATTATCCAGTGCCACTAATTCACCAAAAGAATTGACAATACCTTTGAAAATGTCCTCATGCTAGAATTCTAAAGGAAGACCAGGAAATCTAGCCCAAATGGGGGTGGTTAAGAAAAAATAATCTGAAAGATCCATGTTAGGCTCCCATTTTTTGATTGTGAGAGAGCATTTACCAAAAGACCATGGTCCCCCACAAAGAATCATATTCATATCTTCAATGCAATTGAAAACAAAAGAGAAGAAACCATTCAAAATTTGGAAAATATCAACTTCTCCTCGAATAATCCATTTCATTTTAACCATTTTTCTAAGAGATTCAAGAACTGGTCTTGCTCCTAAAAATTTACCCACTAGGGTGAAATCCAGGGAGGAAACAGAAAAATCAACTAAAGGATCTGGAATAAAAACTTGAAACTCACCTTTCTCCCAGCAAGACTTAGCAGTCACCGATTGGAAAAGAGGTTTTCCTATAAGTTTCTTTCCAAAAAGAGAAGATCAGGGTTTCAGTCCTTTTGAAGACATTTCCTTGTTAGAGTCAGCAACATCTTTCTCCTTCCCAAGATCCTGCCCTGACCCATGAGCAGAATCCAAAGGGGGGACACGAACCCCACAAAAAGGACAAGATTCGCACAACATCTTTCCAATATCCACGTCGACCAGAGAGTCTGACCCAAAATTCTTCTTAGAACCCCCAACAGATCCTCTAAGGACTGAACATCCTGCCAGATTCTCTTTGACCAGTTTCCCACCTGCTTGTGAGCCAGAAATTTTAAATTTTTATTAAGCACAAGAAGGATCAGAATCACACAAGATCATTTCATTATCCACAATGGCCAAGGATTTTGTCCTAGCATTCTTGTCAAAACCCCTTCTAGTGCCTGGAGGGTTGATTCCTCCTACCAGATACTTTCCAACTAGATTCCCTCCTACCCCACAAAAAGGACCAGGTTCGTGCAACTTCTTTCCAATATCCACTTTAGCTAGAGAATCTAACCTGAAATTCTTCTCAAAACCCCCAATAGATCCTCTAAGAATAGAACATCCTTCCAGATTCTCTCTGACTAGTTTCCCGCCTACCTGTGAACCAGATATTTCAAATTTTGATTGAGCACAAAAAGAATCAAATGCACACAAGATCTTTCCATTTTCCACGTTGGCCAAGGATTCAGTCCCTACATTCGTCTCAGAAGCCCATCCAGCATCTGGAGGGTTAGTTCCTCTTGCCAGATTCTCTCCGACCAGATTCTCGCCTACCAGAGACCTAGCCAATTCAAATTTTGAAAGAGGAATCCTAGAATCTAACCACTCCTCCATTTCTAAAATTATGCCTTTGATGTTATCAAAAAGAGAAGTGAGTCTAAAGATAAGAATGTACCATGACGAGCAATTACAACAGCTTTCGTTAACAAATCAACATTTGAAAAAAGATTGATTAGCAACATAAGTGGATATCTTAATGTGAATTGTAAGACTTTAGAAAGAGCTATAAAGAGAAAAGTTAATTTTGAATGTGATCCAATAAATATTTTATGGACTTCTAGTGGTAGACTCCTGAGATGTGATATGAAACTTACTAGTGAAGTCAAAAGTTTGATTGAATTTTTTTGGCATGATAATACAAGAGTATCACCTAATTCAAGAGATATTCTTAAATTGAGAATTGGATCAAAAATATGTGATCCACATCCTAAACACCTTTTGGACATGACTCAAACTAAATTGTTTAAATTTTTTGTAGATGGTAAGGTATTAAATATTACTATTAGTCAAAGATCTTTTGAAAAGTGTAAACCATGGTATGTAAGGATTAACAAGGAAAGAATCACATGTTGTTGTAAAACTCATATTCAATTTCGTTACCATTATGATGTATTTCGATCTATACGTGGTACCATGCATAGTAAAGAAATGTTGCAAGAATGTGGTATAAAAATACTACCTCAAACTATAAAAGATTTCATATTAGATTTTTTTTGTAAGCCACCTAATGATCAATACTTTCTTTTCAATGCATGTCTTTCTAGTACATGTGATATGTGCGGCAATCTTTCTTTGTTAGATGAATGTTTGCATGAAAATTCTTTGACTACTTTTGGACAACAATTAGTTGAGGTAAAAATATTCAAAACTATTGAATATCCATTGAAGGATAGGAAGATTTGGAGAAGGTGTGATCTAGTTATAGATAAAGTTAGTTGTCATGCATTTATAGATGAGTTTAATAGTGTGATCATACCAAAATATGTTAAACACTCTCAATATTCTAGATGGATTGATGGATAATTTTGCATATGTAAGAATACATTTCCAATTGGTACTATACTTTAAGTTGTTGACTTTGTAGAGAATTATATGCTTACACTGCAAGAAGAGGTACAACCATAATATTACAATTCAGTGCAAGTAACAATTTATGTTCATATAGTTTATAGGCATGCACCTGATAGTATAGAGGAGGATCAAAAAATATTGAGAAAGTACCATTTTTATAGAAGTGATGATAAACTCCATTCATCTGAGTTTGTCCAATATTGTTTCAAGGTCTTTTATGATAATTTAAAAGAGAGACAAATTCAAATGACACAACATTGGATATGGTCAGATAATTGTACAGGACAATTCAAGAATCCTGGAATGTTCTATTGGTTGAGTAGGACACATAAGAAAACTAACGTCCAACATGTGTAGAGTTTTTTTGAGGCTAGACATGGTAAAGTAGAACATGATGGTGCTGGTGCATGCGTGAAGAGAGCCTTTAGTAGAGAGCAATTAAAATTTGAGGAAAAAGCTAAATTCAAAAATGCATATGAGATTGTCAAATGGTGTAACAAATATTTATACACAGGATCAAGTCAGAACTCTACAATCAAACATTTCTTCTACCTAGTTGAAGAAAATAATATCCCTTCAAGATATGACTCTGATACAATTAGTGGGTCAGCTAAATGGCATTCATTTAGGAGTTCAAATTCTAACACTTGGACTATATGGACTAGGGAGCTTGCTTTTTTTTGTCAATTTTGTCTTGCAGGTGAATGGGAAGAATGTGAGAATATAGAATGGATTGAAGATTGGCAACAAAGATCATTAGCACCTACTGACATGCATTTTGAAGATGATATAGTAAATAAAGGCCAGAATGTTACTTTTGCATCAGAAGACTATGATCATATTTCAGACCTCATAGAACCTAGTATGCACAATTTAATTAGAATTTTTTGTGATCTCATGCTTCAATTTATGTAATGTGCATATGTACGCTCATGTGATTAAAGTGTTTCTGTACTTTATCTTATCTTGTAGGATGTTTGTGCTATTATTGTACCTAGTGATAACGATGAACATACTAAGTATTGGCTAGCTAGATGTGTGAAACTTAAGAAAAAATTGACATGTCATCAAGTAGATGATGATGGTTTTGAGTATCTAATTAGGTTTGTCATTGTAGCTGGCACCTGGCTATGTAGATACCTAACAAGAAGAAATGGTTTACCAACATTTGAAGACTACCAAATTGAAAAGAAGATTTTACACTATTCTCATTTGGTTGTGGCAACAAATATCAAATTAGAAAGATACAAAGGGAAACCCACCAATAAGGTATTATGGAAAATTTCAATGGACAAGCATGAGATAATCATAGGTGCATTGCAAAAGAGAGAGGATGCAGATGGTACAGTGGGATGACTACATTTAAATCAAACACATGTAAGTTTTTTCATTATTGTATTATTTTTATATATGTGTACTTATATAATTTAATTACATGTATGTTTGTGTTGTCAATACCAATTTAGAGAACTTATATATACCTCTTATTCAGGTCTCAATTACAATTTATGCAAATTTAAATGTTAAAGGGGATCGAACATCAACATCTTGTACAATTTCACATAGTAACTACATACAAATTGCACATATATTTACATAGTTCAGATACCTTGAATATTAATTTATGTGTTTATTAACATTTGTTTTTGTTTTACAATTTTATTTTATAGGACCTCGTTTGAAGAGATGTGTTGAAGCAATTTTATGTTTTGAGTTCACCTCTATAAATATATCATTGATATTGTCTTACATATATTGTGAAATATGTTGTACAAACTAATTCAAAATTGAGAGTCTACTTCTATTTGAAAGTTAAAGGTATGCACTTGATAAATTATTAATTAATTGTCAATTTAAGTAATGACCTCCTATTTTGTTCCATTACTTTTACATTCAAGCATGTTTAAATTAATGTTTGTTTGAAGTTTCAAATTACTATTGATTGTAATATTAAAAACAAGTCACTTGTACATGATAATTTAAAGGTCATTACTCATTGTATTGATTATATGTTAGATCATTACTCATTATATTCATTATATTGATTATATCTTACATTACCAAACAACACATTAATATCACTTATGATACATTGTTAGGTATGTTATCCATATATGTGTGTCTTAAGGGGACATGGGAGTCCTAATAGGTCATAATAATTTCTATGTGTTTTAATAAGTCTTAATATGTTTACTAGCACATAATAGCTATTATTAGGTGATAATGAGTCTTACATTACAAAACAAAACATTAAGATCACTTATTATACATTGTTAGGTACGTTATCCATACATGTGTGTCTTAAGGGGACATAGGAGTCCTAATAGGTCATTATGTTTGTTATAGATTATGATAGGTATTCATATGTTTACTACCACATAATAGATCTTATTAGGTAATAATGATGCTTACATTACCAAACAACACATTAATATCACTTATGATACATTGTTAGGCACATTATCCATACATGTGTTTCTTAAGGGGACATAGGAGTCCTAATAGGTCATTATGTCTGTTATAAGTTATGATAGGTATTCATATGTTTACTAGCACATAATAGGTCTTATTGGGTGATAATGAGTCTTACATTACCAAACAACATATTAAGATCACTTATGATACATTGTTAGGTACGTTATCCATACATGTGTGTCTTAAGGGGACATAGGAGTCCTAATAGGTATTATGTTTGTTATAAGTTATGATAGGTATTCATATCTTTACTAGCACATAATAGGTCTTATTAGGTGATAATGAGTCTTACATTACCAAACAACACATTAAGATCACTTATGATACATTGTTAGGTATGTTATCCATACATGTGTGTCTGAAGGGGACATAGGAGTCCTAATAGGTCATAATGTTTGTTATAGGTTATGATAGGTATTCATATGTTTACTACCACATAATAGGTCTTATTAGGTAATAATGACTCTTACATTACCAAACAACACATTAATATCACTTATGATACATTGTTACGTACATTATCCATACATGTGTGTCTTAAGGAGACATAGGAGTCCTACTAGGTCATTATGTCTGTTATAGGTTATGATAGGTATTCATATGTTTACTAACACATAATAGGTCTTATTAGATAATAATGACTCTTACATTACCAAACAACACATTAATATCACTTATGGTACATTGTTAGGTACGTTATCCATACATGTGTGTCTTAAGGGGACATAGGAGTCCTAATAGGTCATTATGTCTATTATAAGTTATGATAGGTATTCATATGTTTACCAACACATAATAGGCATTGTTAGATGATAATGTGTCTTACATTACAAAACAACACATTAAGATCACGTATGATACATTGTTAGGTACGTTATCAATACATTTTTTAATCTAGTAGGTCAATTTTATTTGTATGAATCTCAATGCATAAATTTGATGTGATATTTATCCAATAATGCTCTATAGATAGTTAAAACTAGCTTATATATACCTATATATTTATGACGCTGAGAGTAATCGTTCTCGAGGCACTTATTTTTAATTTAATCCCAAGGTTATTTTAATCAAAATTGGGGTTGATGAAAAAAATAGGCACCTCAAGAATGATTACTCTCAGAGTAATCATATATATATATATATATATATATATATATATATATATATATATATATATATATTACGCTGAGAGTAATCATATATATATATATATATATATATATATATATATATATATATATATGCTAGTGGGAGTCGCGATGCAATAGGAAAAATATTTACTTTTTATTTATATTTTGATAAGGTTATTATAAAATGGTTAATTAATTTTATAAAGTTACTATAAAATTATGCTTCAATTTTATTTTATTTTAATTTAATTTATGGAGTTTAATTTAGATTAAAAAAAAGTAATTTTATTTTTGGCATATTATAATCTAGAATGTTATAGTCAAACATAGATATATGGTTAGGGACAAAGTTACCATTATAGTTAACTTTAGGGATAGAGTAAGGGTTAGGGTTAGCATTAGGGTTAGGGCTGGAGTTAGTGTTAGGGTTAGAGTTATGGTTATAGTTATTGTTAGAGTTATGGTTAAGGTTCGGATTAGAGTTATGTTTATGGTTAAGGTTAGGGTTAGAGTTATGGTCATGGTTAAGGTTAGGGTTAGAGTTATGATTATGGTTAAGGTTAGTGTTATAGTAAGGCTAGGGTTAGGGTTTGAGTTAGGGTTAAGGTTAGAATCAAGGTTAGGGTTTGAGTCAAGATTAAATTTAGGGTTAGGGTTAGGGTTAGAGTCTAATTATGGTAGAGTTAGATTTAGGGTTAGAGTTAAGGGTTAGAGTTATGCTCATGGTTAAGTTTAGGGTTAGAGTTATAGTTATGGTTATGGTTATGGTTACAGTTAGGGTTATTATAGGGCTTGAGTTAGGGTTATTGTAGGGATAGGGTTAGGGTTAGGGTTAGGGTTAAGGTTAGATTTACGATTAGGGTTAGGGTTTTAGTTAGATTAAAGTTAGGGTTAGGGTTAGACTCTAATTATGGTACAGTTAGATTTAGGGTTAGAGTTAGGGGTAGAGTTATGTTTATGGTTAAGTTTAGGGTTAGAGTTATGCTCATGGTTAGGGTTAGGGTTAGACTTATGGTTATGGTTAGGGTTAGGGTTATAGTAGGGCCAGGGTTAGGGTTAGGGTTAGGGCTTGAGTAAGGGTTAAGGTTCTAGAGTTACGGTTAGGGTTAAGTTTTGAGCCAAGATTAAAGTTAGGGTTAGGGTTATGGTAGAGTTAGATTTAGGGTTAGAGTTGTAGAACCAGAATCAGTATGCAAAGAACATTAACAAATAAAGTAAACATTCACAAACCAAAAACTAAATTCACATATATGGTTAGACTAAGAAAGAAAATAAGAAGTGCAAACCTCACGAGAGAAAACACTCCATGCTTTCTTGATTCTGTAGATGTGTCCTTTTGCTATGGATGTATGCTCAAGATGTTCAAAAGTTGCTTCAATGGAGATGGGTAATGGCAAATTGGTAGCTTTGTGAGCTCTCAATTTGGCATTATAAGGGTATGGTTGATGGCTTTGGTTCTCAAAATAGCATGGTAACTTTAGCTCAAAGATTGTTGATGAAATGGCTTGGGATGGGATTCAATTTATAGGCTAAGGGGTAGAGGGATGGAGGACTTAGATGCAAGGATGGATGAAGGCTTAAGGAGGGCTAAGATGCACTCAAAGGGGAGCACATGGATTGTGCTTGTTTAGCACCAATGGGAAGGTGACACTTGTCACAAGGAGGATGAGTGTGAGAGGGTAGGGTTAAGGGTTGGTTAAGGGCATGATGAGTGGGGTTGAGTATGTAAGAGGGATGTAAGAGGAATGAGTGTGGAAGAGGGAAGAGTGTGGAAGATGGGTGTAAGAGTCATGAGTGGGCTTGTAAGAGTCTTTATGTTTTGTAAGAGCACTCATGACTTAGTGGTTGGGTTTTTTTGAGGGGAGACTTTGGTTTGGATTAGGAAAGTCTTAAACTTGTTTAAGGAATGTGACAACATTAGGGGGTGGATTAGGCTTGGGTTTAGGATTATATTAGGGATGTTAGAGATGTGCAAGTGGATGGCATTAATGAGGGTGGGTGGTTTAGTGGCTAAGCTTGGTTAGTATGGGTGGATGGGGTGGATTAGGCTAAATGGAGGATTAGAGATAGGTTAGGGTTTTTTTTGAATTTGAGGATTTCATTTATCAAATAGATTTATTTAATAAATGGGGATTTTTGGAATTAGATAGGAGAAAAGGATTTAATTGATAAATAATAGATTATTTGATTTATCAATTAGGACTATAGATGATTAATTAAATTAATCAACTAGGGGATGACAAAGGATTAATTAAATAAGAATTTAATTAATGATGCCTTTAGAGATGGCTAAATTAGATTACCAAAGTAGTGTAATCAAATTTAGGTGTCTACAAGAGTTAAAGACAAATTAATGTTAATGTTAAGGTTAGTGTTAAGGTTAGGGTTAGGGTTAGAGTTAGAGTTAAGGTCAGGGTTAAGGTTAGAATTAAGGTTAGGGTTAGTATTAAGGTTAGTGTTAAGGTTAGGGTTAGGGTTAGAGTTAGAGTTAGGGTTATCATTAGGATGAAAATTAGGGTAAGAGATAGGGTTTGAATTAGAGTTAGGGTTAGGTTTACAAGTAGAGCTAGAGTTAGGGTTAGAGTTAGAGTTACAGTCAGGGTTAGAGTTAGGGTTAGGGTTAGGGTTAGGTTTAAAATTAGAGTTATAGTTGAGATTAGGGTTAGGGTTAGAATTAGGGTTACAAATATAGTTAGGATTAGAGTTAGAGTTAGGGTTAGGGTTAGGGTTAGGTTTAAAATTAGAGTTATAGTTGAGATTAGGGTTAGGGTTAGAATTAGGGTTACAAATATAGTTAGGATTAGAGTTAGAGTTAGGGTTAGGGTAAGAATTAGGGTGAGGCTTAGAATCAGGGTTACAAATATAGTTAGGATTATTGTTAGGGTTAGAATAAGAGTTAGGGTTAGGGTTAGAGATAGAGTTAGAATTAGAGTTAGAATAAGGGTTGAAGATAGAGTTAGAGTTTGAGTCAAGGTTATATTTATGGTTAGAATTAGGGTTAGGATTAAAATTAGTGTTAGAGTTAGGGTTAGGGTTAGAGTTAGTGTTAGGGTTATGGTTAGGGTTAACATTAGGGTTATGGTTAGGGTTAGTGTTAGGGTTATGGTGAGGCTTAGCATTAGGGTTAGGGTTACAATTAGAGTTAGAGTTAAAATTAGAGGTAGTGTTAGTGTTGGTGTTAGTATAAGAGTTAGAGTTAGAATTAGACTTAAAGTTAGGGTTGGAATTGGGGATAGAATTAGGGTTAGGGTTATCATTAGAATTAGAGTTAGAGTTAGGGTTCAAGTTAGAGTTAGAGTTAAAGTTACAGATAGAGTTGTGGTTAGGGTTAGATTAGGGTTAGGGTTAAAGTTACCTGATTAGATTTAGGGTTAGGGTAAGAGCTAGGGTTGGGATTAGGATTAGAATTAGGGTTAGGGTTAGAGTTAGAGTTACATATAGTGTCAGGGTTAGGATTAGGGGTAGGTTTATAGTCAAAGTTAGGGTTAGGGTTAATATTGGGGTTAGGGTTACAAAAAGAGTCAAAGTTAGAGTTAGGGTTAGAATTAGGGGTAGGGTTAGAATGAGAGATAAAGTTAGAGTTGGAGTTAGGGTTAGAGTTAGAGTTAGAGTTAGAGTTAGGGTAAGAATCAAGGTTAGAATTAGGGTTAGGATTAGAATTAGCATTAGAGTTAGAGTTAGTGTTAGGGTTAGGGTTAGTGTAAGAATTAGAGTTAGAGTTATAGTTAGGGTTGGAGTTAGGATCAGAGTTATAGTTATGGTTAGAATTACATTAGGGTTAGAACTAGAATTGGGGTTAGGGTTAGAATTAAGGTTAGAGTTAGGGTTATATAGGTTGAGGTTAGGATTAGGGTAGAATTAGAGTTACAATTAGAGTTAGAGTTATAATTAGGGTTAGGCTTAGAATAAGGGTTACAAATATAATTAGGGTGACAAATTTAGTTAGAGTTAGGGTAAGGGTGAGAATTAGGTTTTGGGCTAGAATTAGGGTTACAAATAAGGTTAGGGTTAGAATTAGGGTTAGGGTTTGGGTTAGATTTAGAGGTAGGATTTGAGCTAGAGTTAGAGTTAGAATTAAAATTAGAACAAGAGTTAGAGTTAGAGGTAGGGTTAGAATTAGGGCTAGGATTATGGTTAGCATAAGGGTTTTGGTTAGAGTTAGGGTTAACATTAGGGTTAGGGTTATAATTAGTGTTAGTTTAAGTGTTAGTGTTAGTGTTAGTGTTAAGGTTAGAATTGAGGCTAGAATTGAGGCTAGGGTTAGGGTTAGGGTTAGGGTTAGAATTAGAGTTGGAGTTAGGGATCAAGTTAGAGTTAAAGTTGGAGATAGAGTTGGGGTTAGGGCTAGAGTTAGGGTTAGATTTAATTAGGTTTAGAGTTAGAGTTAGGGTTAGAATTAGGATCAAGTTTATGATTAGAATTAGGGTTAGGAATAGAGTTAGAGTTACATATAGTGTTAGGGTTAGGATTAGCATTATATATAGTGTTAGGATTAGGATTATGGGTAGTATTAAGGTCAGAGTTGGGGTTTGAGTTAGGGTTAGTGTTAGGGTTACAATTAGAGTTAGAGTTATAGTTATAGTTAGGGTTAGAGTTAGAGTTAGAGTTAGGGTTAGAATTAGGGGTAGGGGTAGGATTAGGGTTACAGATGGAGTTAGAGTTAGGGTTGGAGTTAGAATATGGGTTAAAATTAGGGTTAGATTTAGGGTTAGAATTAGTGTTAGGGTAAAAGCATAGATCTGTGTCACCATTTGTGATACAAAAACCTGTTTTGGTCAAATCTCATTTCTCTATCAAAACTCAATTTTAAAAAAAAACTAAAAATACCCTTTTATAGATTTCAGATTCAATATCATCATTATATAAATTTTTGAGTGTTTTGATTAGTTATAATATGTTATAATCTCAAAATATTATAAGTCGATATCTCAACATTTCAGAAGATACTCTCTCAAAAAATGATAAAAATTAGTAAATCATATCAAAAAAATAAAAAATAAATATTTATCACTAGAGGAGAGAATCCTCTTCATGAATATGTAATTTATTTTCAAGAAGGTATAGATTTGATAGGGAAGTTTTGACGAGAGGAAAAAACTGTTGGATTCTGACAAAGTCGAACTTGAGTACTTATAACAAAGAAAATATACATCAAAAATAATTATTTCTTTTTTTCTGCACTAGCTATACATGTCATCTATAAAATATTTTCAAATTAAAACAAAAAAAGGTGATTTGCACATACTTGTTTGACGGGAACTACATGCTATATTTTTTACAATTAAAAAAGGGACTTCAAAATAAAATAAAATGAATAAATTCTTAGTCAAAAAAATTATAAAAACTATAGGCATAAAATTCATACAATTCTACACATTTCATTAGTTTACATCATCTTCATATTTTAAACACAAATACCATTTTTTTTGTCATTAATGTTGAACTGTCACATTCTGATATCACATTTCTTTATAAAAGGTGACATAGGTTTGTGCTTTTACCCATTAGAGTTAGAATTAGAGTTAGGATTAGAGTTATAGTAAAGCTTAGGGTTAGGGCTAGAATTAAGGTTAGGGTTAGAATTAGCATTATAAAGGGTTAGAGTTAGGGGGAGAATTAAAGTTAGAGATAGAGTTAGGGTTAGGGTCAAGGTTAAAATTAGAATTATCTAGTTAGAGTTAGGGTTAGGGTTTGTGTTATTATTGTGGTTAAGATAATTTTTGGGTTACTAATTATATTATAACTGATGTTAGTGCTATTATTACACTTTACCTTGGTGTTAGGATAACTGATAGGTTAAATTTTAAGGTGGGTTAGTTCTATTATAGTGCCCATGATTAGTGCTATTGTGATACAAGTTATTAACCTTTTTAATAATGTAATCCTCCCCACCTCGCTGCTCTCTCTCCCCTCTCTTTCCCTCTCTCTCTCTCTCTCTCTAACTACACCCATTGATATCTCCCCCCACTATCTAAATATACCCTCTCTCTCTCTAGTCTCTAGATATGCCCCCTAATCTATCTCTCCAATCTCTAGATACACCCACTTGTCTCTCTCACCCTACTTTCTAGATACTCCTCCTAATCTCTCTCTCTCCCTTTATGCTCTCTAGATACACCTCTCTCTCTCTCTCTCTCTCTCTCTCTCTCTCCATAAAATATGCCTCTATAAGAAACATAATATGAGCTCCTTCTTGTCTACAGGTATGCTTTCTCTCTCTCTCTCTCTCTCTCTCTCTCTCTCTCTCTCTCTTTGTGGGTGTGTGTATATACATATTCTCAATTATAAAAAATATAATATTATTTCTAGTTACTCGTACATATAGGGTTAGGCTAAGGTATATAATTTACTAAATGATTAGTACAATCATATATAGAGTAAGAGTTAAAGTAAGGATCCAAGGTTTACAATTTCATTTATATGACATTTGGTTTTATGGTTAGGGTTAATAAGTGGTTAAATGTTACACTAAAATAAGGCACATGGTTAAGGGAAGTATGAGGTTTAGGTATATTGTTGGAATATCTAGAGTACAACTATGGTCAAATTTGGGATATATGTTATACAAATGACTCGAATAGTGGAAAGAATAATTCATGAAAGGGAAGTTATAAGTCCCAACACAACAATTTAGATGATGTTAAAAGTGTGAAAGAATATATAAGAGTCAATTTTATGAAAATTATTTCTCCATGATGATGTGAGAACATTATATATTGTTGAATTTTTAATAATGCTAATGCAATTTTTATTGCAAGGATTAAGAATTGTGATCAATAAATCTCCCTATCATTAAGGAATCTATTTAGAATTATGATTTTCTTTCTTAATTAACATATTTAGTAGCCACATCCATTGATTAAATTTTTCATACAACAATAAATTTATTTTGTCTTGTTTTCTTCTCCATGAAAGTTACATTGAACAATGGGGAAATAAAACTGCTAATACAACTAATTAGAAGTAAAAATTTGAAACCGGAGAAAAGAATGAACTATATACAAAATATAGATTTGTGATGGTGTAAATACATGTCACATTCTTCAATGATTAGGATTCTTTTGTGACCTTTATTTGAACAATGATTGTGAAATACTTCTTTCATCATTGAGGGAAAGCCATCCACTTTTGTAGATGTGTCACATTGAAATTTTTATGCATCTTCCATATGCATTTCTTCCATTTCCTCAACATAGTCAATTGGAAATATTGCTTCTCTACAACTTTAATTATAGTTGTGTGTGCCTCTTTAATTATTTGTCAAACTCGATCTTGAAGAAATCATTTGAGATCATTGAAGTAGTCAAGCTCTAGTATCCAAAAATGTTTGATTCTCTATTCGAGGTATCCATAACTCAAATAGTAACCTGTAAACTTATAAACAAAAATCAACATATGGAAATAATTAGAATGAAAAAGTATTAATAGTTAACATAAATTCTTTCAAATGAATAATGTTCAAAATAACATAAATAAAAATTAAAACCATTTCAAATGAAATAGTTAGATTGTAATGTTTGAAATATGGTGGCATTATCTTCCACTTTTCAAACATTACAAACATAAATATTTATAGAAATATATATACACTATGAAAAATATTTAAATAAAACACATATATAATCTAATTAAATAATGACAAAATATAAACTAAATATATGATTTGTTTATTTTAAATTAATCATTAACTTTAATAAAATACAAATTTTATTGATAAGGTGACCTTGTTGTCCACATCAATGATTAAATTTAATTATGAGACATTAAAAATATAAATATTTTGAAACATGCAAATATAAAACTATTATGAAACATACAAATCTAAAACATGGAAACCAAAAGTATTTTGAAATATGCAAATCTAAAACTAATGTAAAACTAAATTGAAACATGCACATTAAAAATCTACAAAAGCAATGTATTATCAAATATCTAAATCAAATAGTTTTTGAATCCTAAATCTAAATCAAACATACAAGGCTAAGCTATATGAAACTTTAATCTACTCCTCTTCAAAAACTCTAATTTGCTCCAATAATCTCCATCTCTTCCTCCCTGTAAAAACACAAAATGAAAATGAAATGAGGAGCATTTGTTTTATAATTTATGAGAGAACCCTCATCTCCCCCAATAGATGTCTTTTGACATTCCACAAATTTTTTTCAAATTCCCCCCTTCACAAAAAATAAGCATGAATGTGTATGCAAAATTATATTTAACAAAAGAAAATGTTTTATATTTAAAATTTTAATTAAGTTATTTGAACTTTATTTTTTTGGCCTTATTTTTTTAGGTCCTTTTTTTTGGGTCCTCTTTTTTGGCCCGTCTTTTTAGGCCCTATTATTTCGGCATCCATTTGGCTTAATATTATTTTGGCCAGCTATTATTTCAAAAATTTTATTTTATTTTATAATTCAATAATAATAAAATATATGATTCATCTACTTTATATAAATTATTAACTTTAATAAAATACAAATTGTATTGATATGGTGGCATTCTCATCCAAATTAATGATAAAATTATACTTTGAAACATGAAAATATAAATATTTAGAAACATGCAAATGTAAAACTATTATGAAACATTCAAATCTAAAACATGCAAACCAAAACTATTTTGAATATGCAAATCTAAAACTAATATGAAACATGCAAATATAAATTTAATTTAAAATATGCACTTTTAAAATATGTAAATGAAAAGTATTATAAAATATATAAATCAAATAGATTTTGAATATAGATCTAAGTCTAAGTCAAACGTGCAAGACTAAACTATTAAATGCAAGCCTAAATAGTTATGAATAGAATTCTAAATTTAAATAAAATTAATTGAAATTGAAATCTAAATCAAAGTAGAATATTATAACTAATTTTGAATTTCAATTTACATCTACATCTAAATCTAAATGAAAATTTAAATACAAAATAGAAATCTCACCTGCAAAAAAGTTACTCCAAAACTTCAATCTACTCCTATTCAAAAACTCCAATCTAATCCTCCAATAACCTGCACCTCTTCCTTCCTGCAAAAACATAAAATGAAAATGAAATGAGGAGCTTTGGTTTTATAACTTCTGAGAGGCTCCTCATATCCCCCAACAGACGTCTCTTCACATTCCACGAATTTGTTTCAAATTCCTCCACTCCCCACAAAAAAAACCATGAATGTGCATGGAAAATTATATTTAACAAAAAATAAAATCATATTGAAATTATTTTGCCCCTATTTTTTTGAGCTCCATTTTTTTGGTTCCTACTTTTTCGGGCCCTACTTTTTCAGGCCCTATTATTTCGACCTCCATTTGGCTTCCTATTATTTCGGCCAGCTATTATTTCGAGAATTCTTTTTTAATATTTAGTTTAAAAGTTTGTAACCACTCCCAATTCTTTTTTATTGATGGAGAATCTTTTTTGGCATATTCTTGTGCTGGGTATTTGTGTTGTGATTGTATAGAACGCATCTCAACTTAATTAGAGTTAAATTCAATACAAATTGACATTATAGTTAATCCTACATGATGCCCAGCCAAGGGATCCAAAGAACTAATCAAAAGTTTTACTAAGCAAGAAATAACATTCATACAATAATTTACATTTATAAAAAACATAAGAGATTGCATTCCTTAATGAACACATTTACATTTCAATTTTAAATAATTATAAGTACTAAAAGTAAAATAAATAACACATCCACATGAAAGAATATTAACTACTTCAGTTCAATCCATTTAAATAATATATACATTTGTTATGAGTGCCACTTGGCAAATTAATTCAGAATGCACAATCATCCATTGTACATGTCATAGGGTATGAAAGGCTAAAAGAATATACATTTATAAAATAGTTTACATCATCCATTTTCGATCCATGAAACAAAGTACAATACAATTTAAGTAAAATCATTTTAAATAATAAGTTTTTTGTTTGGATCCCTTGGCGGGGTGTTATGTGATTAAGTACTTAGTTATATATGTTTATGGTTTTATTGTACATAACTATACGGTTAGGTCGAGATTATAGTTCAAACAATGAATTTAGATCAAGGTTATAGTTTGAACAATGTCAAGGTTATGTGGTTCTATGTCGAGGTTATATTTATTTGTAATTACATGTTTAAACAATGAATTTACATCTTATCTAATCATTCAACATTGTAATAAATACATAAATTAAATAAATTTCAAAACATCTAAAATAATAATTTTTTAAATAAACATTTATGAAACTATATTTTAATTAACAGATACAAAAATTTAAACATCTACTCACTAACAATGCAAATTTACAATTTTATGTATATTAAAACTAAAAAAAACAATGAATTAACATACATATAAAACGTAAAATTGAAAAAAAAAAAGTAAAATAGTACAAAACATATTAAAATACCTAGTATATTGAAAACTAGCAACAGGGGGGTGGTCAGTAGGGCTGAAAATTGGGCTCCTATATGAGTCTCTAATCGGGCTCCCATTTTTGAAGTCATGAAAATTACTTCAAAAATGCCAAAACATGGGTTTAAAAAAGTCTTTCAAATCGGGTACCCGATTCGAAAAGAAATCGAGCGCCCGATATTTGAGCGGCTTGGGCACCCTATCTACTTTTAAATATTAGGTACCCAATTTTTGAATTTCGGCTTGGGTGCCCGAAGCTTGATTTTAGAAATGGGTACTTGATTTTAGAAAAATTGGGTACCCATTTCTAAGAAGTATAATTCCATGGATTTGACTTTTGCAGAATTGTGACCCAACTTCTTGCGGTCACCCTTTAAGAAAATAAACCCATGTTCTTCTACTGAAATCATCAATGAAAAAAACATAATAAATTTATCTACCAATAAAAGGAACATCAACTGGACCAAATACATATGAATGGATTAGATCCAAAATATATGAGGACTTATTAGAACTTGAGTAGAATTAGACGTGGTTATGTTTACCATAGATACAATGCTCACAAAAATCAAACTCAAGGTTGCATTCATTCAACCCATCAACAAGGTTTTTATTCTTTAAGATTCATAGACCTTTCTCACCTATGTGGCTAAGTCTCTGATACCACAATATAGTCTTCTATGTAGCTAACTTTGATTCAGTAGATAGAGCACCCTTTGGTACCTAGAAATCATGACCATCTGTTGAAAGACAAAGCCTCTCCTTCTCCAACAAAGTAGTCCTCTTTAGAAGTACTATTACACTCAATTGTGCATGCATCAAGCTAGTACAATGTACCCAATCTGCTTCCTCTTGCTATTACCATAGCACCTCTCACCATTTTCACACTTGCTTAAGAAAACTATACATGCACACCCACATTTATTTTTTTACTAATAGATAAAAAAATTCTTCACTAGTCCTAGGATATGCAAGACACAATCAAATTTATTAATTCTACCATTAGAAAATTTCACATTAATACTTTCACTACCAACAATATTAGGAATTGAGTTATCACCCAAATACACCTTACCACCATCAAAATTTTCATACTTACTAAACCAATTTCTATGAGGAGTTATGTGAAAAGATGCACCTAAGTCTATCAACCATGCATTGTCACTTGCATGAGTAGCCAAGGCTACAACTTAAACATCTCCATCTTCCTTCTTGGACTCAGAATTGGAATCTTGCTTCTTATTCTTTTTCATTTCCTCTTTGCAGTCCTTTTGAAAGTGTCCAGGTTTGCCACAATCCTAGTAGATCACCTTGGACTTACCATTGTACACTCGAAAGTGTCCCACTCTAAACCCTTCTATCCAAACAATTCCATGAGTTCAGAATGCTTGGATGCCAGCTTAGAGCTCCCTATCCATGGAGTGCAAGAGAGTGTATTTCAAGTTCAAGGGCTCTCAGATGAGCCTTAGAGATACTCTTCTTGCTAGTAAACCATGCAATGGGAGGTTCCAAAGATAAGATGCAAGAATGCAAATGTCCCAAGGAGTTCCTCAAGAATGCAATGCAAATGAAAATTAAGCTAGAATGAGATGCAAAGTGGAGCTACGCTAAAACATGTATGAGAGTGTTACAATACCATTATTAAGCTATGTGAGATTAAGCTACATGTAAAAATGAAAGCTAAGCTAAGATGCTATGGTATGAGAGAATGTAGACAAGAAATAGAAGTTCTCCACAAAGCTCCAAAGAAACCTGTTAGAAAACCTGCAGCATAACAATATTCAAATGAGGATCTGATTGAGGGGGAAAGCTCTCTCCCTTTTAAAGATGTATGGATGGTAGAGATCAAGATGAAGATGGTGGATGATCAACGGTGGAATTTGAAAAGATGAGTGATCCATGTGCACACACAAATCAACCAATAGAATATAAGCTGACTTGTCATATAAGACAAAAGTCACGAAGCCTTTTCTTTTAATTGCAAAATAGAAAAAGGACTTTATGTGTGCACTTTAAGTGCGTTAGAAGAATGGGGTCTTTTATTTAATTAAAAGGGGACATGTTCTTTTAATCAAATAATGAACTTAGGATATCATAGTCAAACTATAGGTTATAATCAAATTAATTGATTATTAACAATTTAGTCTAGGTAAATGGTTGAATTAATTTAGCCAAAATGTTGAAAAGGGGGCTAATAGTCTAGATGACCATTTTTAGGTGATTACAACCATGAGATTTTGATCTCCACTTATTCTTGGACTTAGAATAGCCAAGCTTGTTCTTGTTCTTGCCTCTTTCTTTTTGTTCTTTCTCAAACACTCAAAGCCTCTTTGGCATTTAGAGAGACCTTCCTTCTCATCTCTTTAGAAAGCAGAAAGCCAACAATGTCCTCCATCTTTAAGACAACTGAAGTGCTCCCTATGGCCATGACAAGATTGTCCCATGAGTCTAGCAATGAACATAACAATATTCGGCACCTTTCTTCTTCATCCATCCACACCCCAACTAAGGTCAAGTGAGTCACCATTATATTAAAACTTTCAAGATGCTTAGAAATATATCCACCTTATTCCATTCTCAAGGAATACAATTTTTTCCCAAAGAAAATTGTTTTCACAAGTGATTTCACTTGATAGATCTCACTTAGCTTCTTCCAAGGCTCATTTGTGGTAGGTTCTTCATGGACATGAATCAAAATCAAGTCTACAAGACACAATCTAATGAGACTTTTTTCTTTTTCTATCTCTCACATCATACTTTGTGGCTGAAGTTGGATCTATAGGCCTTAGCTTCTTTTTGTCAACTATATCCCATAGATCCCGATCAATCAATAGATATTCCATATTTAGCTTCCACATTTCAAATTTTGTTCCAAAAAACTTCTCTACATCAATCCTCCATGATTTGCTTAACATCTTTGCAATCCTGCAACATAGAAATGAAAACTTTTGCACAAGCTCCCACTCAAACATTGATTAGCTCAAGAGACATTGTACCCAAAAAATAGAACCAAAAATTTTTAGGCTTTCATACCACTAGTAAGGAAGCTAAGGTGTGTGGAATCACTTCCTACAATAATATTTGAGAGGAAAATTATGCAAATTCAACTAACTATTGCAAAGATATCAAGAAATGCATAATAACTTAATCAAAATAATAATGAACTCATAACACAATGATTACCATGGGGAAACCCTTTTGAGAGAATAACCCCACCCTCCAAAACCTGTAAAATGTATTCTCAAATCTATAGGATTACAATACACTTGCAATGCAAGTTCTTATAGGAGTGCATCATCACAACTTGAACTCGGACTAGGACTCAGAGAGATAATCCTAGCACCTAGTCTTGCAAACTAAACTCGATGATTGAAACACCTCCCTAAGCCTTTTTTTATTGTGATTTACCACTTTGAAACCATTTATGGTTTTACAAAACCATGGGCAAAACAACCATGCCACATGTTACCCACTTGTAATTTGTAACTCCAAGAATACCATTTTCGTCCATAATTTTGTCCTCTAGTTTAGACCCCCATAAAAGTCATATAATGAGTTGTTTACACTTTAAAAATAGCCCTTCTACATTGTTCTAGAGACTAGACACATCTTTAACAACCCACACACCTTTTCCAACTCATAAACTGTGGAAAACTACTGCAAACAAATTCTACAATTTTCTAAAAAATTTCTAGAGTTTTTTGGAAAAAACTTGCAAGGTTGAGACACAATTCTCAACAAGATCTGTAGCATTTTCTTATAAATAGAATAAGTTGGGCTTGTGATTAACAAAGTCCATATTTGTGCTTCTCCTTGGTTTCTCTTTTTTGTCTCTTTGTCAGATTTGTTAACTTGGTATCAAAGCCATCAGCATGGAGATCTGAGAGAACCATTGCAAAGTGATTTGAGAGTTGTAATTACAAGATTGAGAAACATTGTCGTGAGAAGACTATCGATACATAAGCTACTAAAAATAATACCATTTTCTAGTTATCGAAGCTATAGAGTTGAAGAGAAGTGAAAAGTGCTCAAGTTGGAGAAATCGGCTATATTATGGTTTGTGAAAAGTGCTCAAGTTTGGAGTTGTGAATTGTTGTTGTTATTTGAGGAAGCTTTTATGATAATAGTGAAGGTTGTTGAAAGATTCTTTTGGAAAGATGATTGTATATTATTGGGGAAGGATTGAAGAAATTTTTGAAAAGAAGACATTCAAATTCAAGATACAAAGCATTGTATGAAGCTACTAGTCATGTATTTTATGGTTTGTGGAGCACCTCTATGTAACCGAGAGTGCCAGAGAGTGCATGCAAAATTCCTATGAGAGAAGAAGATTATTGCTATGTATGAAAATGATGTTGATATTCAAGGTTAAATAAGATTTTTAGTAGCTACTAAACAAGAGAGGAGATCTTAATATATATTTCTAAAAATATTGGATTTTATGGACCTAATATTAGTTGTTAAGGATCTTATTTTTAACTTAGGTGCTATGAGGTATTAGGGTTTGTTAAAAACAAAATGCATGTTTAGTATAAAATTAGCTATAGGAGTTAGCATTAAGTAGAAAATGAGATGGTGTATTAGAGATTGTTGTTATAGTGCAAAGGTTTGTTTGAAATGTGTGTTCCAATTTGGAATGCAAAGTGTATGTGTTGGTAGTAAGAGAGTGTGTCTATTTAATTGTGAAGGCTATGATGTTGTCAAGATGTGGTCATCTAATGGAATATTATTGGATTGATATTCCATAGCAAAGTGATGAAGACTAAATTAGTAAATGTTTGTTAATGGGTTATGTCATTGTAAGACGTGCATTATAAGTTGTAACTAACACCACAAAGATGTTCTTGTTTAACATATTGATGAACTATGTATCAAAAAAGGATTCCTATAGAACTAGCAAGTATAGAGGCTAGGTACCCATGTATATTGGTATATGGATTTCTTTTTATATGGACAAAATAATCAGTTTTATGCAAGTACATAAAGAGAAAAGCTAAAAGTGATGATAGCTTCCCTGTACTGATGATTTGTGGTCATTAGAATGATTGAGTGCTTAGTTTGTTAGCTACTTGAGTGCAATGTTTACGGCGATTTTGAAAATATTTGTGAGTGGGGTTTGTGGTGAGCCAAAACCACTTAAGTGTAAAGTTTATGGTGCTCTTCAAACTATTTGTGTGATGCTTGTGTTTTTTGTGGTGAGCTTGAAACCACTTTAACACATTGGTTATGGGTAATCCATAAAAAATTAAAGTGATTTTGATGATGGGGACAATATGATTGATAGTACTTGATGAGTGATTGTAAATGGGTACCTAACAAGACATTAAGCTAGAACTCATCCATTTTTTATTATGAAGGATATTTGAAAAAGTGGATAATTAATTTATAGGGAGATGTTAGATATATGAATTAATTATACCACATTCTGTTGGCACAAACCATTACTGAGAAAACCACCAGCTTGCCCACACTTTTCATGTTCTATGCACTATTTCACCTATCTCTCATTTATGGTACATGTAACTTGGGTATGTGAGATCTATAACATTTAATATGTATTTTCTTATAAGTAGAATAAGTTAGGCATGTGATTAGTATAGCCCATGTTTGGCTTTCTCCTTGGTTTCTCTTTTATCTCTCTATCTAGTTTGTTATCTTGTAGGAGAAATAGACATAAAAAACTAAAGTACAAAAACAAATAAACCAATGTGCTACTGTATATAAATATATCTTATTAACTTGAACATTCTACATTGCACCAACATAAAATAGAGCTTCAGCTCTTGAAAAATTGCATACACCATTCCATATTATTGTTCTAAATAACCTATTACACCTTTATGAAGGTGGACTCAACTAGAAGTAAGAACTAGTTTCCATTACATTGCATTTATAATCAATGTTAGAAGATCAATGTTGAAGCCTTAGTCTACATGGTAGCTATGAAGATAAGTACACAATATGTCAGCTAGGTCCATAGATTGGGTAGTGGTTTTGGTAGATTGGATGATGAATTTTCTCTATGGTATAATATTATGTTGGCATGTTAAAATTAATATATTCCAACAAGGTTGAAATATTTTCAAATTTGTTAACTTGGCCATTGAGAGATTGATCACATAGGAAATAATCAAATAAGGAGACTACAATGGTTGTTAAGTACAATTATCTACTCTTCGAAATGGGCATCCATGTTTTTTCCCAAGTTTACATTATTCTACATTCAAAGTCAAGGAATGTTAATTCTATAGTTTTATATTTCTTTGAAATCTTGTGTTTATTTTAGAGCTCTTCCACATGGAGACAAAAGATATTGTGGTTTTGATTAATATCAAATCTCTAATTTATGTTTGTCACATTAACAAAATGGATTATAATATTTCAACAATGATACAATTTTAAACAATGTATTGTCTAGAATTTTGTAGAATTATTCTCTTTGATTAAGAGTCTTATTGAAATTTATTGTCCAAGAAACTAATTGTGTCTGTGTCAGATAAACCAGAAACAAAATTGTTTGAAGCATTCACTTGGGAAATGAAAATCCTTCAAACAAGCCACTAGATATATACTGTTCTAATTGACATATTAAAAAATAGAAAGACATACATAGGAGATTTGTTCACCACAAGTCAACTCAATAGAATATTACGAGAAATCTTTGACAAAGCTAATAACCATATTTTTATTATCTATAATTATTCTAGATTTAACATTGTTATTCAAATTCAAGTAATGCATAGCAATGTTGCATCATTCTCTATATGAACTATCAAACTCATTTCCCAAAAATTATGTCTACCTATCACGACCCTCTCCATTAGATATTGAATAAGTCGGTATTGGATTGCCATTTGAATTAAACAAGTGAATCATTCTCTTAAATTAAAATCAAATAATATTAATACCATATTCATCTTATCGGATGATGGAAAGTTAAAAAAAAATTCATGAGATGAATATTATTTTCACTTCTAAAAAGAAACAAAGAGAAAGACATAGGGTATCCTCGCTAGGTGCTGGAGGTATCTAGTGGAGGAGTGTGCATAGGATAAGCTACAAGAAGGATCAAAGTTTAAATATTTTTTTAATTCCAAGTTCTCCTGCAATATAATTCATAGTGTTTTATATGATTTTAATTGCACTAAAATAATGATGCTAAAATCAACTTAAGAATGTTTGTCATTCTAGCTATGAGTGTTGCTTGGAAATTATCACCACCTTTTAGACAATATCCTACCTATAATATCATTGAACTTCTGGCTAAGGAAAATATAAGATGCTTTCAATGTGTTATATTGATGTTATTCTTCTTTCCACTATAGAATACTATTAAATATATCATCATTAAATATGGAGCCTTTGTTAATGACAAAAATCTTTCAAATTGGAAGTCTAATAATCTTTGCCATACATGCCTATCATTTTGGAGGTGAACATTCAAAGGGAGATTTAGAAATCCATCAAACCAATGAGGTTCATTTGACCCCTTTAGGGAAAAAAATGGTTGGGTTCTACATCTATGGTGTTTGAAAAAACTACTAAGGAACATTTGAATGAAGATAGGGGTGTCTATTAGAAAATTCGCATGATGTGTGTTTGAACTAAGACCTCAATTTGTTCAAAGTTCATGAAAATGAAATTATTTTCTTATTTTTTTTGGTTCCAAAACATGGAAACCAATTTTTTCACTAACCCATTATTTTATACATAGTTTATAGAATCTCTTCCATTGTTGGTTCAACCAATTTACTAACTTCCAAAATCCTTTCCTCTTTTCTAATATGCTAAATGGTTTAAGTATGATTATTATTGGTTTGATTTTCATCTATTAAAAGTTTGTAGAGCATTATTTGGTCTCATATTTTATTTATTCCATCTATAAGGGAGTTAAATCTTATTGGACTCCATATCTAAGGAATATACTAGGACACTTATCAATTGTGGTCACTTTTTTCATAAACAACTCTTTATTTTTTGGATTAAGATAAAAAAATGTATTATAGGAATCTAAAATCCAAAAGGTATCAAATGAAATAGTATAAGTAATAATCTCTGAAATAACAAGTATGCTAGAAAAGAAAAAAGCTTGCATAATACCCAACATCCAACATCCAAGATGATAAACAACTCTTTGTTAGCTACGATTAACTTTGGAAATAGCATTGAATCTATAAAATAATAGTATTTATAATTTCTAATAAAAGATTAAATACTTTCAAAGGTAATATTGAATGAGTGGTCATTATATGTGTGTGTGTGTGTGTGTGTGTGTGTGTGTGTGTGTGTGTGTGTGTGTGTGTGTGTATGTATAGAAAACTGGCTATCAAAAATAATCCTGCAAATAAAGATTTGCCCATTTTTTTCATCGATAAACTATATTAAATATATATATATATTTAACAATAAAAAAATTAATCAAAATTATTTAAATTATAATAAAAATTTAAAAAATTCACCTGTTTGCAATATTTTGTCATTGAGACTTGTCTCAATCAATATTAGAGCTCTAATTGTATTTTGCATCTAGGTTTTGATTATTTTTATGTTAGAATAAGGATACAAATTACATTATAATTTTGTTGAGATGAGAATACAAACAACCTTATGAATAAGTAGAGTAAAGAATAGGGATTGTCATTATGTGATACAGATACAAGAATATGTATCCTTTATTGTAATGTTAGCATTAGTGCTAACAATAGTCCTATGGGGGAGCATTGACACTTGGGAAGATTGACAACATGTTCATATGGTGCATTCACAACTGAGTTTGTCATTGGTGTCAACATATAGTTGTTCATAAGAAAGCAACAAAGTAACAAATAGAGATTCCAACAACATAGTTTGAGGATTGAAGATGAGTCTAACTGCACTTAGTTGGATGTTCAATGGATTGTTTGGGTGATGATCTTAACCATGCATATATGGAAAGATGAAGACTAGCAGAAGTTATTGAATATTTGCAAAGTACTGCATATAGATAGAGTTTGTCAAAAGTGGTTTTGATTATATGATAGATTCAACCCCCACAACCTTACCCCCTCGCATATATCTTGGTGGACTTTACTTTCTAACAATTGGCATCAGAGCATCAAGTCCATGTAGAAGTAGCTTAATAGCTTAAGGAGATCCATGACATATAACTATAGAAAATAAAGTCCTAATTTTGGTGGAACCAACTATGGAAGCTGGAAGGAAAATATGAAGTTGTATGGCTAAAATGTGGGCACAATTCTATGAGTCATTATATCCAAGATTTCTCAAAAATGAGGTTTTGAATGGTAGCTTATAGCTCTCTATTTATGTAGTGCAAGGGTTTGAATGGAGGCCCTCAGTTTGACCTAGTTTGTACCCATGCAAGTACACTAGGAAACAAGAGATTCAAGGATCCAAAATGCATGCAAATAGAGATGAAAATTAATCTATATGATAACAATGCAAAATAATGCAAGAAAGGAAATGTAATAACAATACAACACTAATCTATGAAAACAAATATGGATCTAAGCTAATATGAAAATACAAAGATGAAACCTCATGATGGAAGCCATGTATGCATGAGAGAAGAAGATAAGAAGATAGAAGTTCTCCACAAAAAGCTTTAGTATTCAAACTCCTTCAAAAATTGCTCTCCAGACTTGCAGCATAACAATAGCATAATAATAGATGTCAAAAATGAGGAGAGGGCTCTCCCTTATAAAGAAAAATGTGGTGGTGCAAAGCTTCTCACAACTAATATGAGATAATAGAGTTTGATCCATGTGAGACAAAATTCCACCAACAAGAAAAGAGGAGAATAATTAAATGAGAGAAGGAAAAAAGAATTTATTTCCTTTCTCACATGGGATTTATTTAATTAAAAGGGGCAAGTTATTTTAATTAAATAGGAAATATTTAATTAAATTAAAAGAGAAGTTTTCTTTTAATTAAATGGGGACTTATTTTATTTAATTAAATGAGAGATTTTATTTTAACTAAACAAGACTTAGGATAAAATGATCAACCTTAGAAAAATAAACAATCAAATTTGATCAAGGAAATTGATTTAATAAAATATTGCAAACCATTGATTCAGAAAATTTGATAAATTGATAAATTGAATAATGGGGGCCCATTTTCTAGGTGATCATTTTAGGGTGCATACAAAAGTCACATTTACTATGTATGGGTCCTTGGGAGATATTGGCTTATTACAAAGACAAAGAAGGAAATAATTGAAGATGACAAGATTGAAGAATGGGGCCCCACAGTCTAGGTGACCATTTTAGGGTGCATATATTTGCCCCTCTTTGACTAATATGTGATCAATTTGGGAACACATGTAGTCAAAGAAAGAAATTAAAGTGTGAGATTGATTCGGGATCACAAAATAACCCAGATGTGTGGTCAAATTGGGAACAGATTAGGAAAAAGAATACAAATAATTTTTTACTTGAAAAGTCGAGGATAAAATTGAATCAAGGATTGAATTGATAGGTATTGCCCCCTCATGATCAAAATTGAAATGAGATAGAGGAGAAACAACATATTGATAAATTTGATCAAATCAAACAAAAAATAAAGTTCTTGATGTCAGATGAAAGATATAAGAATCACAAAACTAAGGTAGATCATTGAGCATGAAATATAATGCCCCAAAGTTGAATTAGAAGAAAATAAGTAGGGTAAAAGAAAATGGAAGATAGAAGTTCGGAAGGGATGAAAAGAAATAGAAAGAAGAAAAGAATTTTTTTCATAAGAAATAGAATGCTCCAAAATCAATCAACTATTTAAGATAGAAATTTCAATTGAGATCACAAAAGAAGATAAGGAAATGTAGATCAAAATGTGACCACAGTTGATTAAAAGTCCACAACAAAGATGAAGGGAAAACCCTCTCAAAATCATAATGCAACCTAAAAATGTAAACTAAAATAAAGTCTAATAATACAAGATACATGAAAATGCAAAGGTGTAATTGCAAAAGAGCAAGTGTAATTTTTGTTCATCATTCATTAGAGAATGTAAAAGAACTTATTTTCATCATTGGGCCATTATTAATGGACATCAAAAAATCACACAATCATCACTAGTCACAAGTGCAACTATGAAAATATGAATGTGATTTATATCGGATTGGAATGTGAAAAGATTCTAACTTAAGAATTAAAGACATGAAGGTAAAGATGACTACAATGTTAGGTTACCAAATTTAATGTAGCAAAAACATACTCACATCAAGGCATAGATGCTAGGATGATCGGAAGAACGGTTGTGCAAAAACTGTCAAGGATGATGCCTCAAATCTCCTAAGTGTTTCAAGGGGACAACAAGAGACACTCTAGAGTTTCAAGACCACACCCACAAGCAAAAAACAAATAAAAACATGCCCCATGCCCCAAGTCCTCTAGCTATGCATCCTAGAGAGACTTATCAAACAAGAAAACTCAAAAAAATTCAATAATAGTAAGCACACAAAGGAAAGGTCATGACATAAGTCAAGCATTAAGTGTTGCATTTAAAATTTAAATGTTTTAAGTGATACTGAGTTCTAAGGATAAGGATCAAATGCTTGCAAGCAAGGAAGATCATATGATGAAATTGGGTAAGACCAAACCAATAAGTGTTGAAAAACACTCAATGTCAGAGGTTGTATTGAAAAATATAATTGGGATGGTGTTCAAAAACACTGTTTGCAAGGTGTCCTAAAGACTAAGACATCCAAGAGACAGAAGGTAACATAGTTATGTAGGCTCTTTAGGTTTAGCATTATCAAAAGTATTTGCATCCAAGTGAAGGTTAGCTTGAGTTTCTTTAAGAGGTAGCCTTTGAGGATAACTATAGGAAATCGCATGAAAAGCATTAGGATCTTTGTTAGATGAAGGATTGGTAGAAGATTTGAGAGACTCAGAATCTTTAGAAGATGTATGGATAGTGGGGGAAGTAGAAGATGGAAGGGGAGCATTAGAAGACAAAGGTTCAGCATTAACATGATCTTGCTCAAGAGTGTAATCTTTATTTTTCAGCATGAGGGTTCTTAGAAGAGGAACTATTATGCCATTGATGTTTTATTTCAGTGTGAAAATTTTTTTTCTCTTCCTCAAAAAATGCAGATTTATCATTTAGGTATTGTTCACAAAATTTGTCAATATTGTTTTAAAAAATTGAGCCATATAGATTACCATCAATACCTATCTATGAATCATCCCCTTTAAGCAAAAACATAGGACCAGGAGGATTTTTAGGACTCATAGGAATATAATAGTCATCGTCATCATAATTGTTGTCACTATAGGCATTGTAGATAGGCATATCACAAGACTTTTCATGTTGTTATTATGGTATGTCTCAATAAGAGGAATAAGACTCTTGGTAGAAGTAGACGAAGAATGATATCATGAAGAAGAGGTAGGCGAAGACCTACATGAATGATATTTAGAAGAATCATGGTAAGACTTGGAATATGAAGAATGTGAATGATATTTAGAAGAATCATGACAAGACTTAGAAGATGAAGAGTCTGAATGATATTTAGAAGAATCATGATAAGACTTAGAAGATGAAGAATCTAAATGATATTTAGAAGAATCATGATAAGACTTAGAAGGTGAAGAATCTGAACAATATTTATAAGAATCATGATAAGACTTAGAAGATGAAGAATCTGAACAATATTTAGAAGAATCATGATAAATTTTAGAAGATGAAGAATGCGAATGATATTTAGAAGAATCATGATAAGACTTGGAAGATAAGGAATATGTGGAAGAGGGATATTGTGATATGATATTGTGTATGATCCTAGCAAGAATGTCTGATTTCTTCCCTTTTTCCATCATTTTTGTCACAAGGTTGGCATCCATACATCTATTGTAGTAACAACACTTTTCAAATTCAAGAAGGAGGTCAAGTTCATCCAAGCTCAAATGAGGATCCCTAACAAGATATTCAAGATCCATGGTTCAAGAAGAAGAAGAATCAAAAATGGAAGAAGAGAAATGATGAATAGAAGAAGGTAGATTATATGATAATAGGAGCAAAAGAATCAAGAAGATGTGAAGAAGAGGAAGAATGGAAATGGGAGACTAGAAAGACATGTAAGATCAAGAAAGAAGACCAAGATTCATTTTGTAAATTTTGATAACATTTGAGTTCATTTAAATAGTGAGGAATATGTAATAGCACTTGTAACCAACATAAAAGAAAAGGTACTAGTTGATAGGATAACCCTAATAAACATTGGTACCAAACTAGGATAGAAAAAGCACTCACTTGTCCAAAGAGAAATGGTAAGATAAAATATTGCACTACCATAGAGGTGCCCACAACTTTGAGTGAATAACCTAGCACATATAGACCAGGAGGATGATTTATCCAAATTTTAATTAATTAAAATTGAATTTTGATGAAAGTGGATGGACAAGAGATTACTAAGACTCTCCAAGCATAATATCAAAGAATCCAAGGTATATCTTTCTCAACAAGGATAGTCTCTAACTCACCAACTCCAAACAAGGTCTCTTGTGAAAGAGGTCAAAGCACAATAACCCAAGGTGCAAACAAGTTTCTAACAATGAGATAAGTAGCCTAATCTGAACTAGATCAACCTAGGGAGATTGGAAATAATAGGACAACAAAGCAGTTTGATCATAAAGTCTCAAGTTAGGAACTCAATTTTTGTTCATTTTAAATGTCCAACTATGTGTATCAATAGATTTTAAATTATGAACCAGGCACGCGAGACAAAAATTAGGGATTTCAAGAAAATTTCTTCAACCAATGAGCAAGTGACAAAGCAACCTTGCACATGAACAAGAATAGTGTCATAGTATCAATCTAATCCCTAGAGCCACTACTGTGTATATTCTCAAAAAAATTTCCAATCATGCACATAGTCTTAAAAAAGAAAATTTGGTAGCACTATGGTTCTTAGTAATGTTCAACTATGGAGCTTTTGCAATCTAGAGTGGGTGAAATCCAATCCTCGTGCACCAAGGTATTGACATATTCTAAAAATTTAATCAATCAAAGATACTAAGGAGATCTAATAGCCCAACAAAAGATTACACCTATGAGGATTTCCCCCATAAGGACATTTATATAGTGGTTGCTACTACCACATCAAAAATAGCTATTACCACTTGAGGTTCTGTCCATGTGGTTGACTGAATAAAGGGAATTTCCACTATAGTTTAACCCTCTCTAAGAAAGGAAGACTCACAAAGTTGTACTACATGGGGACTTGGTTTGGATTCAAGAGTTTCAAGTTTTTGATGTGCCCAAAAGGGTATAGAGCATACTCCTCTAGCCTCTTCACCTCAACCAAACATAGCAAACAAGATTTTTTGACATGTTAATTTAAAATCACCTTACCAATTTTTTGAAAAATGAAACAACAAACATCACCAATTTGAAAAGAGAAAAGACTAATGGATGTTGAGGAAAAATCCAAGTAGAATAGTGAGAATAACAAATATCCTTCCCTACCTAGAAGGGGATCTGTCGTCAAGAGGAGCTTCACATGTAAAGCAAGTGAATGAAGTTCAGTCTCTCAAAATCTCCCAAATAGTGTTCATAGGGCCTAATTACTATGTGAAACACAGATGCGTGAAAGAAAAACTAGATCCAATTTTAGAGCACCAAATGAAGTGTGAATCTATGAAAACATGTAAGAGTACTCAAGCCAAACACATGAGAGGATTCATTTTACTCTCAAATCCAAATGTTATAGAGATCCAACAAAATACTTGGTAATCCTTGTAACACATCTTTTCTCTATTGTACCTTTCATTTACACTTGAATGCTTGCTCGCAATGAACAAAGCAACAACCAAACACAAGATATGCAATATATATACAACTTATGTAAAAC
Source organism: Cupressus sempervirens (assembly GCA_028749045.1). Lineage (NCBI taxonomy): Eukaryota > Viridiplantae > Streptophyta > Pinopsida > Cupressales > Cupressaceae > Cupressus > Cupressus sempervirens. The sequence goes on along the minus strand of CM053787.1, from coordinate 488,445,958 downwards.
TAGTTAAAAATGTGATTTTTAAAAGTGATAATAATAAAAAAATAACCCAAATGAAAGCTTACATCATGCATTGATCCATTGTAAAAATTAAATGCCCTTTATTTATTAATTTTTGACTTAGTCATCATGATTGGACATATATGATATGAATTCTGATCCAAAACCCTAAATACAAAAAAGAGACCCCTATCAAAAATCAGAGAGCTTTCCAAAAAGGAAATTTTTTTAAAAAGATCCCTTAATTTGAGCCCTAAGGAGCCATTTTGTCAAAATAGACCATTTTTTGCAAATTAAATTATTGAGCCCTAATATGATCTCTAAAATCAAAACAAAAAGAACCAACTTTATTTAGAATTCTGAGAGCTTTCCAAAAATGCAGAATTTTCCAAACAATTCGCTAACTTTCTCCTTTAAAAAAATTTTCATTAAAAATAAAGAATAAATTATAAAAAATAAAAAATACTCGAAAAAATCTGAAAATTATACTGAAGCTTGGCTGCTATGTCACCACCTTGCAAAAAAATTTAGATTAAAATACCTAACTGTTTGGGAGATATGATTAAATCTTTTAGATCTAGGCTTTTTTTGTCTCCAAACAAATCCGTACAATAGGGTTAGATCTAAAAATGTCCAAAACCAACAAGTAAAGGTGGGTTGCCCCTCAGTGGGTGCCAAAAATTTATGCCTAAAATATGGTCACACTTCTATGAGTCATTATATCCAAGATTGCTCAAAAATGAGGTCTCGAATGGCAGCTCATAGCTCTCTATTCATGGAGTGCAAGGGTTTGTAATGGAGGCCCTCAGTTTGACCTAGTTTGTGTCCATGCAAGTACACCATGAAACAAGAGATTCAAGCATCCAAAATACATACAAATGGAGATGCAAACTAATCTATATGATAACAATGCAAAATAATGCAAGAAAGGAAATGTAATAACAATGCAACACTAATCTATGAAAACAAATATGGATCTAAGCTACTATGCAAATGTAAGGATGAGACCTCATGATGGAAGCCATGGATGCATGAGAGAAGAAGACAAGAAGATAGAAGTTCTCCACAAAAAGCTTTAGTATTCAAACTCCTTCAAAAATCGCTCTCCAAACATGCAACATAATAATAGCTTAATAATGGATGTCAAAAATGAGGAGAGGGCTCTCCCTTATAAAGAAAATTGTGGTGGTAGGAAGCCTCTCACAACCAATATCAGATCATAGAGTTTGATCCATGTGAGACAAAATTCCACCAATGAGAAAAGAGGAGAAGAATTAAATCAGGGAAGGAAATAGGAATTTATTTAATTTTTATTTATTTCATTTCCTTTTTCACGTGGGATTTATTTAATTAAAAGGGAGATTTTCTTTTAATTACACAAGACTTAGGATAAAATGATTGACCTTAGAAAAATAAATAATTGAATTTGATCAAGGAAATTGATTTGAATTGATTTAATAAAATATTGCAAACCATTGATTTACTAGGAGATATTGGTTTATTACAAAGACAAAGAAGGAAATAATTGAAGATGACAAGATTGAAGAATTCATTAATACACAAAGAGAAATATTTATGTCTAACATGCATGCCAAAGAAGCTATGTTGTCATCTCATCTAGAGAATGAGTATTTTCAAGTAAAATTTTAAAAATAGCTTACAAAATTTGGTTACCCTTAGAAGCTACTTGTGAAGGAGATAAATATGGTAAGAGAGTTAGATTACAAAATTTTATATGCTTATTGCATGATGCTAAATGTGACCTTAGATAGAAATAATAGTTACATGCAAATATAACCAATATCATAAAATAATAGATCGCATAGAAGACAACACAAGACACCAAGATTCAAAATGGTTCACCCAATCCCTAGGCTATGTGCACCAAAAAAAAATTCCAATATTATTATTATCCAGTGTATACAATCTACAATCCCTTACAACTCAATACAACCACAAGAATCTACAATATCACCATTACATTATGAACTCCATAACCCTAAGCCTTTTTATACAAGCTTTTTCCACTTACAAAATTAGGGCTAGAATAAGTCATCTAATAGGAAAAATAAAAATCAATGCCTTTTACAATATAAAGGAAATTTTGGCTTTAGGGGCATTGCCCTCAAAAAATCCCACGAAGGCATTGCCTCTCAACCCCACCCTATACTATGATAGGGAGCAGACCTTGAACATTGCCCCAAAACTCCCATAAAGATAATACAAGGAGAAAACTACATCGAATAAACATCTAATTCTAATTAGGCTCCACATTAAAATAATGAATATGTTAGAAGTTAAATTGGTAGAATACTAGAGATTATTGTAGGAATCAATGCTTGAGGAACTACAGAGATGAGGATTGAGTTGTGTAGAAGATCTTGAAAACATTAACTCTAATATTTAAGTAGACACTGCACTAAAGATCAAACCTACATTTAAAAGAAGTAAAAGCACAAGTGGGAACTATGTTGGAAATAGCTAAACAAGATCATAAGAAGACTAAATCATTGTTCAAAAGGAGTTTCCTTTCTTATAGAAGAGAACCAAATGGTGATAAAATCTTCAAATGTTGGACTTGTGATAGTTATGGTCATTATGCATCTAAATGTCCTAAGAAAGTGAGGAAATTTAAGAAGAAATTTAAACCTAGAAGACCTAGAAATTATTTGTATGCAAATGAAGAAGAATCTAAAGAAATATTGACTAGTGAAAGTGAAGATGGATTACGATTTGTTGTTGTTAAAGAGGTAAGTGTTGAAAAATAAATTAGAGAGGAAAGAGCATTAGTGTCATGAGTACAAAATAAATTTGACTGGATTAATGATAGTGTTAGTTCACATCTTATAATTAGTTATATAGGAAAAACTTTGTCAAGTTTATCACCTATGATGGATGAATTGTCAGAATTGGAAACATTGCAGCTTTTCATATCAAGGTAATAGGCACTATTAGTCTTGATGAGAAAACTAACCCTACACTTAGCATAATCTTTTGAGTGTTGGATAGCTTGTTGACAAGGGATATGAGATGCAATTCACATAGAGGACTTGAGTTATTAAGAAAAAAATGTTGTAAGATGATCTAAAGGTAGTATATTTTAGTTGAATGCTACTGAGGAAATATGTTTGATTTCTAAGGTTGAGAAAAGTTGGTTGTGGCACAAAAGGTTCTACCATACAAACTTTGATAATATTGTGAAGGTTAGCAATAAATTTTCAGTAGGAGATGTGCCCAAGATTTAGAAGCCTACTAATAGGATGTGCAAAGAGTGTGTGATGGAAAAGAAGAAGAAAAGCTCTTTCCAAGAAATAAGTTCACTAAAGTTGGAAATAGTGCATACCATTCTGAGTGGTCCTACAAAGACAATCTAGAAATCTATGGTGAAAGATACTTTATGATTTTTGTTGATAATTTCACTAGAATGATGTGGGTAGCATTTCTTAAAGTAAACTATGAAGCATTTGAGAAGTTTAATATATAGAAGAATATAGTTGAGAATGAATTTAGAATTACGATAAAATGTTTGATATCTCATAGAGGTGATAATTTACATCAAATGAGTTTAACATATTTTGTGAAGAAAAAGGCATTAAAAGAGAGTTTTCAACACCTAGAATGTCAGAACAAGATGACATTATAGAAAGAAGGAACAAATTAGTATCAAAAGAAACAAGAGAAATATTTTTTTGAGAAATATGTATCAAAGATACTTTGGAGAGAAGAAGTGAATACATTAGTATACATAATGAACATAGTCTAGATTAGACAAGGCATGGAAAAGACACCTTATGAATTATGGTTTTACACTGCACCATTAGTTAGGTATTTTAGAATCTTTAGAAGAAAGTGTTATATTAAGAAGGATGGTGACATTGGGAAGTTTGATTAAAGAATTGATGAATGTATATTTATTCATTATTCATTAAAAACCAAAGCTTATAGATGCTTTAATCAAACAAATAAGGAAATTGTTGAGAGCACAAATATTAGAGTTGATGAATAATTCAAAATTTAGGAAAGAATGCTTACTTATAATTCAGATGAAGGCATTGAGCCTAGAACTAACCATGAAATTGTTGAGTTATTATTTGAGACTAACAATGATTTTCAAAATGAGAATTAGAATGTGGAGCAAGAATAGGAACCTAGATCATAATCTATATCTGAGTGTGTGCACCAAGATGGTGTACAATTTTGTCAACACCACAAAAAAACCAAAAACATTAATAAATTGATCATGTTATATGAAATTTAAAAAAGAGGCTAGAATAAATAAACAAATCCTAATCAATTTTTGAAGAAATAAAAATAGGCTCCACTCCAGAAGCCATAACTTTCACCTCCAGACTTTGATTAACTCCATTCGAAATGCATTGGAGAGATATTGGAGAGTTTTAATTTATAATGCAACTAAAATAATAGTAGCTACTAAATATTTTCTTTACCATCAATTATAATCAATCATGGTCTAGAATAAGTATTATTATTTCCCAAACATGGAGCGAATAGGTAGGTAAGAGTATTATTATAGTTTTTATCATTTTGTCATCTCTCTCACTCCTATCTCTTTCTCACAAACAAGCTTAGTCACTCATTCACTCGCTAACTCCTAATTTCTCTCTAACTAACTCTAAACCTCTCTAATTCTCACACCAACTCCTAACCTCCCCTCTCTCTCTCTCTCTCCACTTATTGCCTACCTCTCTCTATCTCTCTCCATCCTATCCCATTCTCTCCATATTTTTTACTCTCTCTTTTCATGTGC